>JBBJLR010000139.1:20084655-20125623 GCA_037577145.1 Brachypetersius gabonensis | reverse complement strand
TATCATGCAGTATAGAACTAGCTTCATCACAAACACTGTACCTGCAGGAAAAACTCAACACAGATTTGAAATCAGCAGGGAAACACTACAGAACCCACATAAACACATCTCTGATGATTTTGACCTGTTGACCTGTGTTATTGGTCAAACCAAGCAACACATGTCAGCATGAGCCAATATATATATACACTAAGCTGGCAGTTCTCAAAGCGTACCCTGCTTTAACACAGCAAATTAAGAGCTTGGTCATTAGTAATGACTGAATCAGGTGTGCTAGAATAGGGATGCGTAGTTTTGACAGGGAACCCCAGGACAGGGAATTTCACTCAGCCACAGGAGAACAGGTACCAAGAATTACAATGAAGTTAAAAAAACAGAGAGGCCTGAGAATCACAGGTGTGATTTTAAATGATCAAACAGTAAACAAAATGCTCAGTGAAAAATGAGAAGCTAGTGTGCCATGGATACGCAAATGAATCATTTCAAATATGTAGGTTGCCAAAGTGATCCTTATCCAAGAACTGACATCCAATCCGCCTACCACAAATACCGCACTAAGATCATTACATTTTAGGGCATTACTATTTTTTGATTTATTTAAAAATCTGTGTGACATGACTGGAAAAAACTGCCATGTCAGAAGGACTTGGTTTCGACAGACACAAGATTCTTGAATTATAATAAATAATGAATAAAAGTCCCTATAATAAGATATAATATAATATGAAGGGTCCGTTTCTGCAACCTCCCCAGCTCAGCCTAGCAAACTTTCCCTACCATGATGCAACGTTTCCAGGGTCTCCGGATCACGGCTGTCTAGCGCTACTGGCGTAGGCTGCAACAGTAATTAAAACACTGAAACGAATGTGTTCAGTCAGATGACTAAAAATGTGTCCAAAGGCATACAAAGGAGTTTTTAAGTACTTGTTTGGAAATAGTAAGGAGTGTTTCAAAGCTGTGCAGGCCAACCCTGTATTTATGTCATTTTCTAGTCTACTTGTTAGCCCAAGTACCTGGCACAGTATCTCAATCTTAAGAAAGTTGCAGGTAAATGAATGTACATTTTCACTTGGTGGAACCACTTAGTGAAACTTCACAGGTCTCCAGATGCAGTGGGTGAGTGGGTGCTGGCAGAAATGCAAATGAAAGTTGAACTGAATAACAGCGCATGCTGCCAATGGGAAATAAGAAACAGACTGTAGAAAGCCCTCCGCATTATGAACTGTGTAGTGCTTCATTTGCTCCAAAGATTATGAGTGAATTAAAAGCACATGTTTATAAATAGTCAATATCATGTTACTTATTAGAAACGGTTCATTTTATTGTAAAAACAAGTATGTTGTGTATGTGCTTGTGCATGTGTGTGGCTATGGTTGCTCAGTCAGCTCACACAGACCAGTTCAAAAGGTAATATTTTTGGTAATAATCTTCTTAGGTGTTGTTGGGATCTTGGAACATCCAGGGCTACAGGGTTTTGATTTGTCAACCAGTGTTCATCTCCATATTATTGTTCTTTTTGGGATCCTGCGGCTGCTCATAGTGCACTCTGATGATAGTATAAGAATCACACTCCATCAAATCGATTTCAGTCTTGGAAAAATGGGAAAGACCTTCCCATCCTGGATCTGATTTGTATTGTGGTGGAAAACGCCCCTGTTGTTACACTCAACTGTGAGCAGAGCAAAACAATACTGAGTGAACCAAAACTGCAGCCTTTCCAGTGCCGTTCCAGCAGCAGGTAGTGTATCCTTCCAGGACCGTCTCAGAGAGTCTGTACAAGAACCACAGTGGGTGAAACCATACTTATAGGACCACAACTATGAGCCACTCTGCAGTGTGCAACATAGACTCTAAACACACGTTTCGCTGTGGTTCCTTGGCCTCGTGCATGCTATATTTCAACAGTTTGCTCACCACAAAAGGCACCACTGGGGACATATGCCACATTTTTCTTTCAACCGTCACACCCAGGAGAGCTGCATTTGTTCTGACAGCTGTCACTTTTCGGGAGCTCTCAAACTCTGCGCAGTTTCCGCAAGAGTAATTAGATTTTGATTCATTTCCAGATAACATGAATTAGGTCTCTCCCCCAGTGCAGTTAGAGGTGAGGGCAGCAGGGGGCACACTGATTTAAAGAGAGAACAATCGCATTGTATAAGGGCATAGTGCTTAGAAGTATTTTTGCAGTTTAATGTTACCCCTATAAGACAACACATGGGTCACAGAACCTATTTAATGGAGTACATGTGTCTGCTATCCTGTATGTCAACATAAATATGCACATGTTCAGAGCCCTTAGAACTTTCAAATGCTTTACTTATATGTGTGCCATGACATCATTCACTTTTTAGTCTTTGGTTGCGGGTCACGTAAATGCTGCACTATTACTCCACTACCAGCTCTATCCTTCTGTTTGTAGGATACTTTACAGCGTTGCTGCGTTGGCGAGGTTCCTCAAACTGTAAAGAAATCAAACCGACAGAAATATCTGTAAGGGGCTAGGAGGCACAAATGGTTTTCATATTTAAAAACACAACCCACCAGGGAATGTAAGATGAAAGCAAGACCGAAGCATTATTTTCTGTCTCTCAGGGCCTTTTTATGGTTTACGACAAGAAAATGAGCGAACAAAGGCCCCATGAGACGCACAGCCAGCCAGGTCATATATTTATATATTTCTCAATGTTCTCAGGTGGTGCGCAGAAACTAATCATGAGAATAACTGCTGGCTGCACTTACCATGATGCCAAAACCGACCCCCTGTAATTGTGGTTTATAAAATTATGCATAGGTGCAAGTAACTCTCTGCGCCATGAATGTAAAAAACAAACGATGGCAATTCAAAGCTTAGTGGGGGCTAACTGTAAATTTATTGCTGCTGTTTGCCTACTGTAATTTGGTGATGTTGTGTGTGTGTGTGTGTGTGTGTGTGTGTGTGTGTGTGTGTGTTACCCTGCTTTTCTGGTGTCATTAACCTCCAGTCAGTTTCCCATAGCCTTTGGTGATCCAGTCAATCCACAAGTATTTCCAGCTTCTTGCCGTAATGTGCCAGCATTTCAGTTAAAGGGCATTTCGGGTGCTTGCCCGGTCTTGTTTCAATTCTGAGTAAAGACACTTTAAAATCCACACCTGATTTGGTTTTAGGGGTTGCCGTATTGTTTGCCACTTGAGACCCTCACTGTTCTGTAGAAGAAGCTCTCTTTACATTCCAATACAAAACCACTAAATATAACTAGATTCAATCCCAGATCAAAATCAGGAACCCAGCAGGTAAGAATAAAATCATATTAGACATGATTAAAAAACTACTTGTCTTTTTTTTTTCCCTTTTTTCATAAATATGTTGTAAGGCTTAGGCATCATGCAACATATTCGTCAGTTCAACCTATAAAAAAGTGCTTCATGTGGTAATTGACCTGGTTTCTCTCCATTCAAATAAATACACTGTTTTGATTGAAACAATACTAAGCAGAAATAATGCCATACTTCCAAATTTGTGGACAGTTTGGGGAAGAACCATTTCTATTCCAGCACTGTGTCCCAGTGCACAAAGCGAGGTCCGTAAAGACATGGCTGGAGTTCAGTGTGGAAGAACTTGACTGTCCGACACAGAGCCCTGACCTCTATCTCATCCAACACCTTTGGGATGAAATGGACTGGAAATCCTTATCGTCCAACCCCTGACCTCATAAATGTTCTATAAAATAATTGGGTACAAATTCACACAGAAACTGAAAGAAGAGTGGAAGCTGTTATAAATATATACATATATATTACTTATGTATATCTATAGATGTTTTGCTGTGTGAAATCTCACTTCCTTGTTTTCAGCATCTTTTGAGAGAGGCTGGCTCAAGTTTTGGGCTGGACCCCCCCAGCCCCCCACCCCCACCCCCCTCGCTCCTCCACTATTTCCTCAGAGTGGTGCGCGCCGTACTTTACAACGCTGCCGGACACACACATACACACACACGCACACACACACACACATACACACGCACACTTACACACATACACACTTAAGGATCTGGAAAAAAGCTCAGACACATTCTGTAACTTTTCTTGCAATTAAAAAGTATTTTTTCCACGTGGAGAGATTAGTCTCTGAGCTCTGATCACGGGACGGGATTATTTCCGACGCTCTTGGGTTATTGCTATTTAAAGGTAAGTTAGATGATATTTCACAGACAAGTTTTTATTTTTCGGTGCTTGTGCTTTATTTTGCTGCAGAAATCGTATCAAACTGAGCGACTGAAGTTCGTATGTTTTGGAATGAGATAGAACATCACAACACCTGGATTCTCGTCTATTGAGAATATATTAGTTTTAATGAAAAAACAAAAAGTTTTCCTGTAAACGGGAATGTATCGCTTAAACATTTATCTCTTAAGCTGTGCACTAGTAGTGAACTCACACAAGGTTTGATATGTGTTTATTTCTCTTGTTCTTCCTTTACGGACTCAACCAGGCTCTCGTGCGAGACGCACTAATATTTTGTGAAATTGTCAGTAGGACCTGTAGGTGTCGCTGCATATTGTGTGGTAATATTACAACGCGTTCTCATATTAATTATAACAGAGTGCATGATACATCACAATACAATGCATTATGCTGCTAATCATAATACAGTAAATGAGAGTATCAATTATAATACAGTGCATTATATTAATCGCAGAACAGTATATTATATTACTTACAATACAGTGCATGGTATTACAAAATATTGCATTGTATTATTACTTATAGTGCAGTGCATTATATTATAAAACCTTGCACTAAATCATTACTCACAGTACAGAGCATTATATTAATCACAGACCAGCCTGTTATAATATTACTTACAATACAGTACATGATATTACAAAGTATTGTCTTGTATTATTACTTACAGTTCAGTAAAGTGCATTGAAATATTGATAGCATGCAGATTAGGCTTCTGTGTTTGTTGATTGCTACTTTTTCATTGAATAGGTTGTAGCTGTAAACTAAAGGATGGGATTCATGGGAAAATAAATGTATACAAGTATTTCTGGACCCCAAGCCAGTCCTGTGGTGCATTCAGAAGAGTTAGTAATGAGGTCTGAAAGAGAGGAGAGAGGAGAGTTGTGACTGAATGTTGCAGGCTCTCTGACTTCAGGGCAAAGTATTGGCAAACCTCAGACTGTGGTTTAAGTAAGTTTACATTATTGACAAGTGGATGATCACCAGGTGTGGATAACTGTGGTTAGAGACTAGAACACAGCATTTATTGATGTCTAAACGAGCAGAGTGGCATAAAAAGGATGGTGACTAAGAGAATAAGCTATTTTTTATTTAAGTGAATCATGTAAAATATCTGGAGAAGGCATTTCACTGTATGCTGTTCTAAGTAGGACTGCATGTTACAAATATAGCACTTGAACTTGAATTTGAAGGTCTCAATAGGGCCTATCTTTGGGCTTATTACAGTGCTTTCAACAGAAAGGAAACAACTGTTTGCATCTTTCCACTTTTTAACCAAAACACTACAAAGCGGTTTTTCTCTATACGCGGGTGCTCCTGGAATGTAACTCCTGCATAAAGCATATAACATAAACCTCGAGTGACAGCCAGCTGACCACAGCACTAGACAGTTCTAATAATTCCTCGACTCGTGGGCTTACTTGTCTTCTCGACAGGCCTGGATCTGGCTCTGCATTCTGCTGATTAGGTCTGCCTGTGCCGGATCTCATGCCAGGCACCACATCCAAGCAGAGTGGTAGCAGACACTTTGCCAGGCAGAGGCTTTTTTAGAGACACAAGTCACCAAATTACAGTCGAGACAGCAGTTAATTCCAGCCAAGTGCTTGGAACCCGTAACCGCCCAATGGTTAGTCAGGGAGGAGAGGAAGGGAATGAGAGAGAGTGTGTGCCTACGACTGAGGAAATTAGAACATCGCACAGATGAGTTATTCCCATAAACAATGATAACACTTGGAGCTGTATGTTGTCCGTGACATAAGGAGCACAAGCAATAATGTGCTGTCAAGACTGGAATTAGTTTAATAAGACTGCAAGAGTCTTGGTCTAAATATTCAGGGACATTTGGCCTATTCAGCCCTTCAAAGCCAAAGTGCAGTAACTACATATTTGGTCAAAATTGGCTTTAGACTTCAAACATTTTAGGATATTTTGTCTTGTGAGAGAATATCCTGGTTCAAAGTTGTCCCGTTTCAGAGAAATTATGGCGTCAAAATTGCAGTAACTACAAAATAGATACTAATACCAAAACTTTAAAGCCATTTTTCTCAGTTTCAGCTTTGGCATAGTTACTGCACTTTGGCTTCGTTGGGTGGTATTTAACCCTGAATATGAGCACTAATACGAGTCGAGAGCACAGGATAAGCCACAGCATGAGAAAATCAGCAAACGCACTGTTGCAGAAAAACTACACAAAGGTCAGTTCAGTTCATTGCCTTTTTTGTGTAGAAAACCAATACATTCACAATTTTCTCATCCCTACTCTGGTGTGTTAGTTCCCAAAGTTATCCCAGCTGGTGGTATGGTTATATATTTTATTTTAAAATGTTGTACATGAGAAAATGACAAATGAAGACATAAAAGGCCCGCCTTTATTGTAAGAATCAAACTTCCAGGAAAGTTCTTCTCTGGTGAGATGAAGGTCATTGTGATATTCTCTCCCTTTTACCCACTGTGTCTTTTTTATTTACAGCACATTTAGTGCTATGGTAACATGCCATATCTTTTTTTCCAAGCTGAAAGTAAGGTTTTCATACAGACACAGATGTCAGTGCACACATGGGTGGGGAAATGTGGCTGGTTTTAGCTCATAATTCTTTTATTACAGTAATCAAATATGCCAACATCCCCTTCATTCACAGACTGCTCTGTGACAGTCAGAGGCTGGCCTGATGAATGCGAATGTATTTCGGGAGCCTTGAGTATGTTTTAATTAAAGATCTGACATTTAGCATTTCTTCAGACTAGGTAGAGACAGACTGATGCACTGCAGTAAATGCTTTTATGAGGGATTTGACACATTTCAGAGCTTTAAACAGACTCGAATGTCAAAGTCCATTCATGTTTAATCCAACAGAAGCTACCGCCTTTCGAATGCACAGTGGAGGTACATTGTTAATTAATGTACCTTTATTATGCAGTCTACGGTCGGGGTAGGGGGCTCTGATTCAGCTGCACCGTGACGTCTCAGACCCTCAGAACTTTGCTTGCGTTGTGTGCAGAAGCAGATCTAGCAGAAAAGTGTGAGGCATATTCAGAGCCATCTATAAAACTACATGAAATTAGAGTTTTATTCATCTTGAATTATACAAGTACATTTTCAAATAAAAAGTGCAAAAGTAAAACATGTGCTCCACCAAGGCATCCAGACAGCCCTAATTTGTGAATCCAGGTGCTTTAAGATGCAACCATTGCTGAGACAGGTTCAGTTATGCAGACACAGAAATGCGTTGCCAATAGAAGAGTGCAGCTACATGTCAGCCAAAGATCACTATGCCCAGTGCCAAGCATATAACTCCCCCTAAGGCAGTGCTTCCCAACCTTTTTTACCTTGAAGCCCCCCTTTCCTGTGTCCAAGACAAGCCATGCCCCCCCAACCCCAACTCCTACCCGCATAGACAAAAGAGTAAAGTAATAAATTACAAAAATAATCAGCGGTTGTAGGTTTTTGTTCTTATACTCTTATACACAGACACCCTAATGTTTCTCAGACTTTGGGATTTTTTAAATTTAATGTGTACAAATATCATTCTGGTAACCTCAGTGCAGACAAAACTGTGCGCACCCCCTGCAATCTCTAGCGCCCCCCTAAGGGGCGCCCGGACCTCAGGTTGGGAACCACTGCCCTAAGGGTAGACTAACTCCCCTCTGTTTTCATTTCTTTTTCCTTTTTCTCCCTGTCCCCTTCACACACCACCGCGCCTCTAAGACTAACAAAGTGCCCCAGAGATGGATAGGGTGATGGAAATAGCAGCCTGTAGCCCCTGTAGAAAGGGTATGTGGTGTATGTAATTACCAGGGAAAAGGAGAAGCTACTCTTTTCTCTTTTATCTAACTCTGGCCCTTCTGTGGGCCAGGCCTCACCCTGTTTTCTTCAAATTAACAGCATTTCTACAAGTGTGCAGCAGAGTCCCAAGAAGTTGTGACTGGACGTGTCAACCTGTCGCCTACATATTTGGCTCTGGCTTTGGGATTGGGCTTCCCTTTGTCCTAGTACTGTTTCCTTTTTGTGCTTCTTGTTCACTTTGTACTTGTGTCAATAGGATCTAGTCAACAGTAGCTCAGTTCCACTTTACAGCCAGATGTTTCTGTTATCAATTACAGCTCACAATGAAATCTGTTCTGCGGTCTGCCTCTGTGTATTCTACTGCTGCCGCATTGGGATGTCAATTAGACCTTTGATGAAAGCTAGTCTGCACTAAAAAAAAAAGCAAAAAAAAAAAAGCAGAGGCTCTCTATATATTTTTGAGCTACAGCTGATTAAAAAAAGTTCTAGAGAGAAAAGAGAAAGTGCTGAACACAACAACAGTTTTATAAATGGCACATATACTTATACATATTATGGTGCTATGGTGTTCATAATATACTTTGTAGGCTTTTCCATGATGAGCAGGATGCAGAGATTCCTGGTGCCTCAGTCCTCTCCTTGCATTCCTCCGGCCAAGCCAAACTGGGCTGTTTTTGGGGAGCACGGTATAATTTAGCTGCTATTTTTACAAATGGGAACATACTGTATAGTGATTGTTTTTCTCCTTATTCAACAGCATGAAAAATGTTGCCACTTTCCCGTGTGTTTACTTTTTAAACAAAGGATGGAGACGGCACGAAGAGATCACACACGGTCAGTGAAGGTCTAGCACAGACTTGTCACTATGAATAATGGTCCGAGTTGTAATGGATACTCGCAGAGGAAATGCTATAGTCAAGCAGATACTTTAGTGAAGGTTAATACTTTTTCTTCGATGGGCCGTGGGGGGTGCTGATGTAGTTTTAAATCTACGAGACCAAATGTCCATTCCACAGCTCCTCGCGTCAATGGTAAAGCTGTATTTATTGTCCCAGCAGTAGAAAGAATGTTCTGCTTGTAGAGAAGATTTAGGGGTGGCCATGGGGAGCTGTTTAAAACTGACACAGTGTGAAATGGTGGGTTGGTTTGTTTGAACAGTCGTATCAAAACCGGAGATCATTAAAGTGTCTGTTTTGTGATTTTTCATTTTTTCTTTTTTTACCAATTAAGTCTAGTTCTGTTCCTGCGGGTTTTTTGTAAGGACACATAGTGTGCTTTTATGAAAAATCAAATGGCTATTTTAGCAATCACAGAATTTTCAGCGTTCTGAGTTGCAAGCCAGTTCCATGACATGCTTACCACTTCAAAAAATCAGTGTTGCTTTAAATCCACAGGTCTTTACAGTTGTCTAAGCACAGGCCCTATCAAAAGATTGCAAGCCCAGTCTCTCAAGTTTGCTTTCTTTGGGAGGATTAGACCTATAATACAGTGCAAAACTCTGTGGGTGTCTGTTAGCTCATGGTACTGAAGCAGTTTGTGTTTTCCACCAAATGGTGTTGAGTTGGTAGCACCATGTGATATTCAAACACATGGGTATTAATTAATCATGTGTGTGATGACCTTTTTTTACTGGCTGGACTGAAAGAAAAGTCATTTAGTATGTAAATATCCTTACAAGGACTGCTGTATGCTAAACGGGGATGGCGGTGGCCTAGTGGGTAAAATACCTGCCTCTGGACCAAGAGGTCATGGGTTTGAATCCTACCTTCAGCATCCCACCATTGGGTTCCTGAGCGAGACCCTCAACGCCAAGTTGTCCCAGGGAGACTGATACCTGTAGTAAGGGAATGGAAGTCTCCTTGGATAAAAGCATCTGTTAAATGCCCTGTATGTAAATGCATTGGTCTTTGCTATCTGACAAAAATCTAAAGACATTTTGGTCACAAATCCAGCATACGGATTTTTTGTTGAATGAATATTACATACTTTTTCAAACACTTTTGTTTAAAAAGGGTAAAACAAATCAGCACATACTGTCGGATGCATTTACTGCTGCTGCACTTGGATAAACTCCAGCGAGTCTTTCTGAATATTGTTTAGGTGGCAGATGATTTTAAAAACGTTCAAGAGAGAAAGCTCCATGCATGACAATATTCTATTCTGTAAAAATGGCACATATACTTATCCATATTATGATGTTATGGTGTTCATAATGTAATTTTGTTGCTTGGCGAGCAGGACGCAAAAACATCTCGGTAATTGTGCCTTTCTATTTTTCTTTCATTTAAATGTTACTTATACAGATAAATGTAGAGAGATCCACGAGTGCACTCTCAGAACATCATTTACGCCAAGCTGTGCTGTTGGCATTTTCTTTTATTGAGAGTGTATTTGACAGCCCAAGTGCCTTTGGCTTTTCTAGATTGACTTTTTAACATTTTAAAAGGCAAAAATGTTGCAATATTGCATTTAGCCTAAGAGAACAAAAGGGTGTGTTTTAATCATGAGTTTTCTTTGAAAACACATGAAGATGGAGTGGGATAAAAGCACTGAGCTGGGGTTAAGGGGGAGAGAGGAGTAGGAGGAGACGGGATGAGGCCACAGAAAAAAAAAGAGATGGAAACAGTTGATCTCGTGGTTGTCCACAGGTCATCTTAATCTTAAGCATGGACAGCAGAAAAAGCCTAGTGGTTAACACAAGGCTTGTTTTTTCACTGGGAATAATAAAGCCTTCAGTTTTATCAGGTGTTGGGGTCCATCAGTCCAGAGAAGCAGCAGAGAACATGAAGATCTTTTCCGATAAACTCTCTGAGTGTTTCGTGTAAAACTGTAAGCTGTCATTTGAAGATGATCCATTATCAAAGTTACTGTAGTAAGATAAATTCATGATGTACTTTATACTGGTCAGATATATAGAAGATGGGTGTCTGCGCAAGATCATTTTTATGGGATAGTTTCTTACGATCCTGATCAAAGGCCGTTTCTATATGCCTTGACAAGTTTGTAGCACACTGCTGGGAAGTCAGAAATCTGACCTGTTTCAGGAAGACAGACATACAGTACTGTGCAAAAGTCTTAGGCACCTACAAAAACAATATTTAAAAACCGTTCACATGATCAGTGTGTGCTCTTTTTTCACATGAATATTACCAAATAAACCTAAATAGAATAAATACCAATAATATTACACAGTAAATAGTGATTGTATGATCAATTTTTAGTATATCTGTGTGTTCTATGTGGAAATCCAGCATTACCTGCAGTTTCTCCTTTAGGGATCGAGGAAAAATCTGGAACCGAACCGGTGTTCTTCTCACCAGCTCACACAAATTCAGCTACTTTTTTACAAGCAAAACAAATCTTGATATTTTTTACTGCTTTAATGTTTATTTGCAAAAAATTTTTGGATGTTAACTTTGGTAGCTGCACATTTGCACATTTGAGCCCGTATTTGACCTTTTTTCTTGCATTTTATTTTTTTCTGAGGTCCACTTAAGATGTTTGTGAGGTTTTAAGTATCAAAACCACTCATAATTCATTTTATGTGATTAGATTCCACTCTCCAAATATCATTTTGAATAAAGCAGGCCGCTTTTGTTACTGTATCTTTAAGACTTGTATATGTAAATGAGTTCTGTTCTGATTGGCTGTCCTATATTATGCCTGATTTCTAAAGTATTCTAGACTTCAGATTGAATAGGTGGAGCTAAACTCCTTCACTGGCACATTTAGCAAATGTGTTGGTTTACAAAAGGTTTTATAGCTTAGTTTTCATGTGTTGACTGGGAACGATGTGTTTTTAAACTTCAACAAAGTTTATATACTACAATAAATTCATGATATGGACCGTTTTTTTTCACAATCAGAAGAAATCATATGGAAATAAAAACCCATTAAAGCAGTTCAGCCTCTCCTATATGTCATAAACAACAGAAATAACACTACTCTACAAGAAAAGCATGATTAAGTTGTATTAGTACCACTTTACTCAAGCAATATTAAGAGAGATATTACTTTGCTGGTGTTTATTTGGTGCAGGTAAGACTGATGTCAGAAATGTACATTAACTGATAATAACTGATAGATGATAATTAATGATAGTGATATTTTATAATAGATTTCCCTTCTATTATAGTAATTTTGCTGTTGATGTATTCAGTATGTATTTAATAATATCCAGTCTCACATCAGCTGCACTTTGCATGGTGCTGCCTGTGTTTTGCTGATGTTGAGGATGCATTTTGGGACACTGTGTTCTAATCATGATGCAGAAGAGAGTGGAATTTCCACTGCAGATGTTTCTGTTAGCCTTGCGTCACTGAAGTTACTCCAAGAGGAAAAGTTGGGGTTTCTGAGCTCCAAGATCAGAATTTGATCTGGTGACATCTGTTTCTATCTGGTTCAACCATGTGTCCTTTGTGATGGCAGTATGGTGATAAAGTGATGGAGGAGAAGCCTGCACAGGTTTACTATGAATTTCTTATTTTTCTCTACTGTTTTACTTACAAAGTAAAGCTCGTGACCTCTGTCACTTAAAAGATTTTAGCTTTTAGTAAAAAAGGTACTTTTGGCAGTGAGTGGTAATTGTTCAGTTCCATTTTTTAGGGTTAAGTATACATCTAGAATTGCATCGGATGTGGACTGAGTAGGTGTAATGCAAGGGTCACACTTTGAGACTGTCACGTAGAAAGACAGTGGAAAATGTAAAGTAAAGTAAAGTGGCCACTTATAGTCCCGCGTGAACAGCACAGCACATAATGTGAACAATGTGGAATTTTTTCTCTACATTTAACCATTTCACCAAACAAAGCAGTGGGCTGCCTTGACCTTCTGATCATGGGGGCAACTCCCTAACCACCAGGACACCAGCTGCCCCATGTATCAGTAAGGCTTGGTTTAAAGCTTACAAAATACTCGTTTTTCAACTTAACCTTTATCTGCCGCATCTGTATCATACCATTGACTACCGCAGACAATAACAGCTAAGAAAATACTAAGTTAAGAAAATGTACTAAGAAAATACCAGACAAACAGTTGATTGGAAACTCAATTTGTATAGCAATCATTAAGCAGTTCCTGAAAAAAAAACATCAAACCTACAACAACTACATTCAAAAATTTTACACTACATTTAAATAGATCTTTTTAAGTACTCCAAACAATCACACATTAACTTAATTATAACATAATTATATAATTCTAGTACAACACGTTTGACAGAAGCCACCTCAACACGATTGGAGGAGAATGCTATTTGCTGGCCCGAGTGATGGGGGAAGAGGGAGGACCGTCCTGCCCATCCAGGAAAATGGGCTTTCTTGGACTGTCTGCAGCAGATGGGCTAGACCTTGATTTTTTGATTCCGTGGCAATCAATGCTCGGATGTTGCTTCACTTAGGAGCTCATGATGTTTATTCTGTTCCAAAAACAGAGAAATGTGTATGAATAACTGAAAGTGTACAAAAGATGCAGCAGATGGAGTTTATGTTAGAAATTCTGGATTTTTCCTTCCTTGCTGTCTGGAAGTAGTAGAAGTAGTTACTTTCGCCCCTCAGACACACAGTGAACCCTTGGCTCAGCTCTGTCTTTGTCATGGCAAAGACGTTGTCATGCTCAGCTAGAACACGTTCAGCGGTGACATCATTAATGTACTCTCCACCCTCCCAGACCTACACACACATGAACACACACATTGCCTGTCAGAAATAACCCCACCTTCCCCTTTCCTGTCTAATGAATGGCTTGTGTGTTTGCAAATCCGTTTTCCACTGCCACCACAAACTGAATGACTAGTCTTGCTCTGCACACACACACACACTCGTACATGCCAGCGGCCTCATTATTCTCTTCTTTTTGCCAAAATTTGGGGGGATTTTTCACACATAAAGAACCTTTACGTGTGGAGTGCTTGCAAAATTATTTTTTCAAATAAACTTCTGTGTTAATATTCATTTCCCATGCAGGTGCGCGGTGGTCTGTGCTGGGTGGAGCATTAAATCCGTGCATGGCAGAGGCCAGCAAACCACTTCAGTTATTTATTCATAGGCTTCTGTTGAAAAGAGCACTCAGTAGACAGTCGCCACATAATGATTTTACTGACCTCCAGCTGGAGGGAAAATGGCCCTGCTATAATAATGTTAAAGAGAAACATAATGGCTTGTCCTTTTACTGGATGTCCACACTCTTGGCCTGCTGTTGGTGGAGTACACAGAGCAAGGAACACATTAAGTTTAGAAAACTTTTGCGGCTGTTTTTCTGAAGAAATGTTTCTGTTGTCATAAAGGGAAAAAAAAGGTCTTTCACTGACAGATATTTCCATCTTTAATGTTACAAGACTGTCTTTGTGTTGTTAGAGGAAGGTGAATGCAGTATGAAACATTATATTCAAACTAATTTGTGGAGTGTGCTATTTTGTAATAGTGCCTAAAAACACAGAGAACATCACACACTCTCTTTAGCTCACAGTGCCCTGCGATAGGTGCTCTATAAACTACCCTAAAAGAATGTGACTGCTGTCAAAGAGTAATGACAAAAACCTGTGTGTAACACCAAAGAAAAATCATTTACTTTGTAGATGTGTTCTATTGTTGCACTCATTTCTCCTTCCTCTCTCCCTGTTCGCCACCCTGCAGGTCAGAGTGTGTAAGTGCGATGTTCTCCCCCAGCTCTGTCCGGCTGCTGCTGAGCGTCTTCGGCCTGATGCCCCTGTCACTGGCGCTGCCCTTCGAGCAGAGAGGCTTCTGGGACTTTGGCATTGATGGTGATGGGGGAGGCCTGATGACATTGATGATGAGAGATGAGGAAGAAGGCTCAGCTGTGGAACCCCCCCCACCGGATTTTCCCGTGTGTCCCTTTGGGTGCCACTGTCAGCTGAAAGTAGTGCAGTGCTCAGACCTGGGTGAGTGCCAGAGACAACAATGTATCATTGCATTATAGACCAACAGCGGCATTACAGAGGTGGTGATGGTCTAGTGGGAAAGATAGTTGCCTCTGGCCCAAGAGGTCATGGGTTTGAATCCTACCTTCAGCACCACCACTGGGTTCCTGAGCATAACCCTTAACCCAGAGTTGCTCCAGGGAAACTGTCCTTTGTAGTTATGGAATAGAAGTCGCTTTGGATAAGAGAATGTTTTTTATATTTCTCCTTACTCCAAATGAAGTCAATCAGTCTATTATATCTACTATAGCTTCGCATTGGATCTAAGAAAGTAGTGTAGATAACAAACTTATTTTCTAACATTTACCATGAAGTAATTTCAGATAGACCTGCTTATGCTTGTGTCACTGCATGAGATGCTGTTATGAACACACAGTGTCACTGATTTTACTGATACGAAGCACTAAAAGATGACTGAGAGAAGGTTGTGCATTAGACTTCTTACCTTTTGTGAGAGTTGTCTATGGTACATTCCAGAAAATAAAGAATTAGATTGAAAGTTGAGTGCCATATCATTTAAAAGAAATCATCATGCCACGGTTAAATAAAACCCTGTTCTATTTATGTTTTGTTGTTTTGTTTACTGGTTTTGATGTGCTATTTACGTCGTGAAACCACATTTTAAGTCAGTGCGCTAAATTGTGGGGCTTGGTCTGATTGCAGTGAGTGCGTCTGTGCCAGTTGAGAATCGTGGCACTAGGAGCGTGCGCCGCATTTTTCATTCACAGAACACTTTGGAAACATCCAGGGAGAGGTAAAAGTTGTGCAGTTTGAAACTAAACACATGTATGAGGACTCGTTTGACTATACTACTTTCTTCTAATTTCTACAAAGAAGAGGCAAATCATACCCGCCTCCACCGAACAGGATGTCTAACAGTGTCTGTGATGGACCAAAAAAAGGAACAAAAAAAATAAGCAAAGTAACAATTTAACTCAAAACCAACCACTGCCACATGTCAAACAACCGTCCCCCCCCCCACCAACACAAAGACACCACTTATAAGTAGGTGATCAGGCCACTAAACAAACCATAGGGGAAACAAACAAGTGTGAACATCTACCAAACCAAAAATCTAAATTAAGTGAATACAGTAAACAATGAAGCAAACCTCAAATGAATACAAGCAATAATTTACAATTTAAATACTAAAGCAAATAAATCTCAACTCCGCCCCCCCCCCCACACACACACACACACACTAAAATAATTATGCTAAAAACATACCAATGTGCGGCAGCTGTCACTGTGTCAGACACCATACAAGCACGTCTGAGATTGTTTAACGATTTGCTATTTGCCTTTGAGATAATGAGTGTGTGATTATCTAGGCATACATTTTTCATGATGCTAGTTTGTGACTAGCTAGTTAAGAAGCAAACTTCCGACACCAGAGTCGCCACTGATGGACTATGTTTGGGGCGAGTTGAAAAATTGTATAAATTGGATTTTTCCTATTTCTTTAATGTTTGAATGACAAGTTAGAGTATGGATGAATAATAAATGGGGGAATAGACAACCAATTTAGCAGATGAGCGTCAGAAGAAACGATCCAAGACGGTTATATTAGAGAAAGAGAGAGTGAGAGAAGTGGAGCAAGTGTGGAGAGGGAGATGGGGAAAAAAGAAAGGCATTCTTCAGGGATTTACCCAAAGAGCAGGGAGGAAACAGAGGCTTTGATGCAAACGATGAAATGGTTCTGTGTAATTTCCTCGCTAGCCCTGAGTAGTGTTGTTCTTGGGACACACACAGGATGTTTTACAGGAACAAGCAGAGAGAGAGAGAGTGAGGGGAGCATCCTGCAGACGGAGGCATGCTGAAAGGCTTGGTTTGAAGAGCGGTTGTTTATTTATGACTTATGGATAGAATCGGACAGGATTAATCCATCACATCAACCATTAGATGTCCACAAAAAGGTCACATTTGCAAACAGAAGCGTATGTCAAACAGAGGTCCGTTTCACACAGATTTTTTTTCTCCATCTATTTTTCTTTCCACCGATTTGAAATAACAGAGGGACAGCAGTTTGTTATTCTTTAGGAAAATGTGCCGGCCATTAGTTTTGTCTTTTATCTGGTCATGCGTGTTTCTCATTAGTCATCGGTGTCAGATAAAGAGCATGTAGACAACTGTTATGTGCAATGGGTCATGGGTAAAATGTACATCATAGCCAATATGTAAACTTTCACTCATTCATACAAACACAGTTCATCATAGCCATTTTCTTCCAAATTTCAATTAGAAGACAATTACAACCAGGCTGTCGTGTTTACTCAATTAATTTCAAGTACTCAAATAAAAAGAATATTTAAAATGTTGCTGGGACAAGGGGGAGTGTTTAATCAGTCATACACACTGGAGTACAACACATTTCCTTTAGTTTTGTGCTTTCTATAGTATTATAATATATTAATGTATAAATATATAAACACATCTATTTGTGTGTGTAATCGACTTTTTAGTCACTTCCATTTCATCACTAAAGATTTCAGTACTTTAACCTGAGTATGGCTTCATGCTCCCACCACTGATTATTTGGCAATTTGCATGATAATGAAGTTTTAAATTCTCCTACTGGTTTTTACTTACAGAAGAAAAAGAGCATAATGAACCTGCTCATTAAAATGCATTAATTTTGCAACCCCAGTAACATTTCTTGTGTGGAATGAATGGCTAAGCATGGTTTGCTATGTTTTCATTAGGTCCCCTTTTAATGTTTGGTTGTATACTTCGTTGAATGTCAAATTAAAAAGTAAGTTACGCACTTGCTAATATAATCGATCATGATAAAATGTACCTAATGAACTCAGGAACATAACAAGAACATACTGGTGGACTTGAGTGGCCTGTAATTCTATGCAGTATTTTACTGTTGAGGTATTTTCTGACAAATATCAGTGACTTCCTGCTTTTCCTTATCCTTTTTAAATAAATTGCACAAATTTGTTTTTCTGACGAGCTATGATGCAGTTTATTCCTAATGTTGTGGTCATGCTTGGTGGTCTGTAATTTAGTGCTGGCTAGAGGTTGAAATTTGGCTGCACTTATTGGGTTGGTGTGTTGTTCTGTACTGGTTTAGGGCTCATTGCTTATGGCAGGTGGGCCACCATCGTAAATAAACCAACATCCCAGCAAAAACAGTAGAAATTCTCCCAGTATTTTCCAACCAGCTGGCAGTTCTGTCTATGTTACAATATAGTCCTATCAGAAAGTATTAAGCCGCAGTGAACTGTCATGTTTTACAAGATAAAATCATTTTATTACAAAGTATAGAAGAATAAAGAGTAGAATTTAATCTGTTATTGATGATAATCAGGAAAATACAGCTAGCAAGGCAATACAGACCATTAGTAGGAGATCATAGTTGCCAGAGTCGCTATGGTTGCAGAATATCAAAGGCTAGTTCATGAAACACACAACAGCTTTTAGTAATGGAGTATTATTAATACAAAATTCAATTGATGTGTTTATATCAAGTAATTTTTTAGCTTCAGACATGGGCCAATGAGATCAGGACCATTTCATAACAGTCACATTACATACTGCACAGAGTATAAATAAGGTGCTACGGTGTGTAAAACACAGGCCTCAGATTAATTGAATGGTTTTAAATTTCTCTCTAGTATAAATCACAGCACTCTACTGAGGGCCATGAATGTCCTTCTGGAGTTTATGTGTTATTGAGCTACTGTAAGAGGAGAGCCTTTGCTTCTGTTTCAGATTCTGCATGGCTAAATTCCACATATACATTTTTTATACATTCATAAACTCAAGCGAAAATAAAAATTCATTTTAATTCATTTCCCTGGTCATATTAAGCATGATTCATCATATCATTTAAAAGACAACATTCTAAGATTCAATCTTATGATGATCAAAATGCAGTTCCTTTTCCTCGCCTCTAATACTGTGTACCAGTGGGCTGGGGGGAAAAATAATAACCACTGATATCATGTTTCACTTCATCCATCAATATACCATACCATACCGTGGTCAGAAATATGTCACAATCTGAATGAAGGAAAAGGATCTGTATTAGGTTTTGAAACTAGCAAAATTTCTCTAGATAAAATAGACATATAGTGTCACCAATGCAAGGCTGCCCTTTTATGAAGCATTGCAATCTATTTCACTCCCCCTTGTGGAGAATTTTAGCCTGTCAAATGTGAGCGAGTGAGATTTACCCCATTTTCAGTTTTTAGCTTAAGAAAAATTATACAAATAATTATTTTTTCAAACTGAGATTCATTGGCCTTGGCTCATTTTTCATTTTTCATTAAAAAAACAAACAAAAATGAGTGGCAATTTATTCATACATGTGATTTAACAAAGGTAAAGGGAACAGTTTATATTAAATAAAAATTGGATGAAGAAAACATCTGCTAAAAAACATTTGAATATGTTGAATTAAAAGCCCCAAAATGCAATGGGTCCACCAGACCCAGCAGGACGAAGACCCTAGCAGGGCTACATCTAAAAGCTTCAAGACATAAGAGAACTGTTTGGTATATTGACTACAATGAATGTTTTGTCTTGCTGAGATATAATTCACTTGCCGAGGACAGTTATATATAAAGCCTGTGCAATTTGACTGACATTTATGTGGTTTCTGTGTTGACCTGAGAGTGGACAGCTTCATGGCTTATTGCACACCCCGTTAAAATTCTCAGTAAATACTTCATATCATATACAGAGTGTGACAGAGGCTGTTGTGGTCAGGGTGTTCTATTTCATTTCATTTTTATTTATTTGCTTTTATTTTTGCTGACACTAAGCCCCGTCCTAAGAGGCTCAGTGAGTCAAAACCAGCTGGAGAGCATATGGTGCGCTGCTTGTGTGTGAGTGTGTAAGTGCACGAGTGTCTATGTGTCTGTGTGAATTCCATTGTGGTTAAGTGCTTGTGTGTTTGCCCTTTTTAGGATGCCCTTGTCAATGAGATGTATTGATGTATGCATTCTATAAGTGCCATGAAGTAACATGTGTACATTGTGTATGTTTGTGTGTGCTTGTGTTCAGGTTTGACCGAAGTCCCTAAAACCATTCCCTCTGACACCAAGCTGCTGGACCTACAGAACAACCGCATTACTGAACTGAAAGAGAACGACTTCAAAGGCCTCGCCAACCTCTATGTAAGGAAAATCATCTGTTAATGAGGCTTAACCTGAGAGAGAAATAAAAGAGTCTATTTATGAAGCGTTTGAGCACAAAGGAGTGAGACAGGGTTGGATTTTATAGACTGATATATAGAAGGAGAGAAAAGTATGCGAGAGGATAGATGACAAAACAATCCAACAGGATGTTAGAACAGATCAAGTTGTCCTGAAGCCGAATGCCCCTGCTGTTCTGAGAGTGGAGGCCGCTGCCAAGCTGAATATTTTAGTTCCCTCCTGCACTCATAGCCCAGCACTTTCCCCTTACATTTATTTAGAGCTCAACCAAACACAATATTTAACACAGGATAGGCACGAAACAAGATTAAGCTATTAAATATCAGCATTTGATTCATACATTTTGTGGACGTTTCAGTTTATTTTTTATTTTTTTGGTTTAGGCTTGTATCAAACAAAGGTGCATGGGCAGTTTTTGTTTCCCTTTTGTCCTGCCAGTCTTTGTCGCCAGTCAACAATACGATAATAGGCTACTATTCAATAATAGCATTTGAGTCACACATGTGGATGTATTATTTAAACATTTTTGTTCAGTTTTGGCTTGCGACAGGGCTGCTTGGGCTGCTTTTGTCCCCGTTTGTGCCATCAGGATGGTTAACAATAAGATTAAGCTATTACACAGCACACATACGTTTTGTGTTCAGTTATAAATTCATCCATCCACTAAAACGGTTTGGGCTGTTTTTGTTTGCCTTTGTAATGCCAGGCCTTGTCACTGGTCAACAATAAAATCTCAAAAGTTCATCCACGGGCCTTCATACCAATGCGGCACCTGCAGAAGCTTTACTTCTCCAGAAACATGCTGACGTCCATACCCAAAAACCTGCCCCGCTCGCTGGTAGAGCTGAGAATCCATGACAACCGCATTAAGAAGGTGGCTGAGGGCACCTTCTCCGGCCTGGGCAGCATGAACTGCATAGGTCTGTGAACTCCCTCTTTATTATGTTTAACAGTGGGTGCAGTTTGTCTCGACAGCTCCCTTTTTTTAGCGCTAGGCTGCTGGTCTTGTGGTGGGTGTTCTGACTAATGTTTGACTGTTTTTTGAAATGCCTTTTGTAGAAATGGGTGGGAACCCCATTCAGAACAGTGGCTTCGAGCCTGGAGCTTTCAAAGGCCTGAAACTCAACTACCTGCGCATCTCAGAAGCAAAACTAACTGGCGTGCCTAAAGGTGATTTCCTGAGTCACGTGTCTGTGACTTTTATATCAGAATCAGAGATTTCTTTTACCAGGTGTCACACATAGATGCAGGTGTTTTCTTGGTTAGAGCACATAGGTTTAATATGCCATCTACCACACAGACAAGAGTGCTGGACTAATAACACACAAAAGAGAAACATATATATATATCATGTTTTTCTATACCTGCTCATTTTGTCTCTCAGTGTTTGTTAATAACACAGTCACTTCAGTTCCCGCCAACTATTTCCTGTCAACTATTTCTTGCAAAGAATAACAGAACAAGATAAATATGGCCTGAAGCAGGATGTGAATATGCCAAAAGCTCTGAAAAGACATATCATACAGGATGATACATTATAGAATATTACAATGTGATACAGACGTCTGTAGAACAAGCAATATAGCTGGTGTAGTGTAGTGAGTAAAACTACTGACCCCTAAATGGGAAACCATGCCTAAGCAAGCATCATTCCATTCCCTACACTGTAAGTTGCTCTGATTAAGAATGTCAAAATGCACTAAAGTATGGAGGTGCACTGTACTACAGGCTGTAGTCTTAGCCTGTAATGAAGAAAACTGCCTTATTTATGGTCTCCAGATGGTCCTTTTGACCTACTAAAAGGTTTTACTAAGTTACATTTGCATTGTGCAAGGTCTGAGTTTTATGTTACTGAACAAGACACCAGTCATTTTGTTGTGACTGGATTCTGAATCATCTCTTTTCTCTTAGATCTCCCTGATAGCCTCCATGAGCTCCATTTGGACCATAATGAGATCCAAGCAATCGAGCTGGAGGACCTGAGCCGCTATAAGAACCTGCACAGGTCAGTTGATTTGTGACTGTCAAGCCCTTGGAGTGTGGCCCCTGGGGCCTCCCTGTGGCAACAGTGCCACCTAGTGCTCTACTCCTTAAGTACACTTGATCGTGAGGGCGCAGATGAAAACACTTTCTGTGAATTCACAGTTTCTTTTCAGGGTGAGTCATTTCATGATGCACAGCGCAATTCAGTTAAGCGACCCACAGACTGTTTGACTGTCACACCACCGCAGGAGACAGGTGGCGGTCTGTAGTGTTTGTTTTGCAATAAACCGACCAATACAAATAAAAACACCAGGATGTAGTTCTATTCAAAGGAGGTGTTTGTTCTTTCTCCAACTAATGGAAGCTCTGCAGCAGCTAATTTAAGGCCGGTGATTTTTCCGCTAGGCTGCAGCATTAACAAGACAACGAGGATTTAATCACCCTCTAGTCCAGCTTGTCCTGTGAGACTGAGGTGTATGCCCATTTACAGTGTTCAGGTTCATTGTGCTTACGCTTCATTTGGTGCCTGCCTTAATCTGCAGGCCTCCTCTATTGTTTCTCATGCGTTCATTGTTGTGCTTGTTCATTGTTGTCTTTGCTCACTGTTATGCTTGTTCTCTGTTGCCAGATTGGGCCTGGGCTACAACCACATCCGCATGATTGAGAACGGCAGCCTGTCCTATTTGCCAAACCTCAGAGAACTGCATTTGGAAAACAACCGGCTGAGTCGTGTCCCCAGGGGCCTGCCTGACTTGAAGTACCTGCAGGTGGGTGGGGATGAAGAGGGAAGTGTGGGGAGAATACAGTAAATCTGTTTGGCAGGGTCAGGCTACCTACCGTGCAAGAGGGACAGCAAGCTCAGTGGTGAAAGAACAAAAGCAAGGATAGAGAGCTGGCTAAGAAATTCTAAAAAGCAGCAGATTTTAGAATATTGTTTTTGTTTTTCCTGTGTACTTTCATTACCTGTGTCAGGTGCATATTGGTGTTTTCTCTGCTCTAACACACATGGTTCAAATAATCAGCTCATTACTAAGCCCCTCCCGAGTTTAAGCGGGGAAAAGGCAGGCTAAAGAGGTACACTTATTACCACTTTATTGGAAAAACCTATCTTGCCGGTACACCTTCTAAGGATACACTTAGAAGTACAGTTCATTCTTTTCCATGCACAATTTGGTTCTTTACCGTAGTCAGTTTCAGACCACGGGACAGCTGTTGGCTGACAGTAACCATATACTTAAAAACTTGAATGCATTGTAGAGGTGTACCTGATAAACTGACAACTTAGTATGTGTCCTTCTTTGCAGGTGCTCTACCTCCATTCCAACAACATAAGCCAGGTAAACATAGACGACTTCTGCCCTCGTGGCTTTGGTGTGAAGAGGAGCTTCTATAATGGCATCAGTCTCTATAGCAACCCTGTCCAGTACTGGGAGGTGCAGCCCGCAACTTTCCGCTGTGTCAGTGACCGGCTCTCTATTCATTTCGGAAACTACAAGAAATAGAGCCACGGGGAAGACTGGAGAGAGATAAAAGCGACGGATAAAGGACAATCAAAACAAAACAAATTGAAGAGAGGATGGGAAATCAGAAGAGTGGGCAGTGGGGTAGAAATGCGCAGTATGTTTAAGTTAATGCGTTGTTAAGGTTGAAGGAGATTGGTCAATGCAAGAGAAACACAGATTGGGGTTTCGTCATGCTCAAATTTGCGGAGAATGCCGAGCATGACAGCACAAACTGGCTACTTTCTAAAGTGTATTCCCATAACCATTTGATGACCTAACAGTTAAAATGAAAGTTCAAAACATGGCCAAAGTGCACACATAAAAATGATCCTTTTCAAAAAGGGATCAGTTTTAAAGGGCTTCTTATTGTTCACAAAATATGTTCAATGGTAGTGTAATTCACATGTACTCCTATTGATATCAGTGCCATTATTATTATTAAATATTAGTTATTTTGTTATTGAAACTGGGTCAGTTGAGAAGTTCATCATAGATTTTACAGTGTTATTTTTAAGTCAAACCCTGTCTCTAAATGTCTTTAGGGGAGTAACTTTTGAGTCACTGCCTCGCTTCTTGTGCTTCAGGAATCTGTTCTGAATTAAATGAGTACTGTATGTTATAGAGAACCACATTCCCTATTCTCCAGCCTATCGCTTTATGATGCATTCTGTCAGAAACGCCAACCCACATCCATTCAGGTCCTTCACCAGGCCTGAACTGGATATGGGTCTTTTCTGATGGATTATTTTGCACATTATCGCTCCATGAACATCTCACCTGACTTTTGGGATGAGTTTGGGGAGTTTGGTGGCAACCCCGTGAGCATGCTCTGTACTCTGTTGATCTTCCGCATGTTGAGAATAAAAAAAACTTTCAGCTTGACTTGAAGAGCAGAAATGACATATGATCATGGTTTGAAAGCTGTGACAAATAAAACATAATTTAACACTTTAACACAGTAGTTTTGATGAGTGACATTGGAAGGGACACGTAATGGGGCATTCTGACCTTAAAATTAGAATGTAATGTTCTGCAGCTTTGCATACCTTAGTCTGACAGAATCGTTTCTATTTTTGTCTATTAATGGTCCCTCACTACAATACTCAGCACACTTTATGCGACTGTTACATAACCATTGGCAATGACCCTGCATAGCAATAGACATATTGATTTCTAATGTGGTCACTGGTGTAAAGGCTTGCAGATATATATATTCAGTTTCTTATATACTCAGTTTCACTCTACCATTTCCTTCAGCATTACCCAGCCAACTATTTCAAATAACATCCTGAAGTGTCCACCTTAAAGTGCTTTGTAAAAGCTTCTTCCACCTTCAAGATATTTCCTTTTTAATCTGGAACACACATGCGCACACACACACACACACACACACACACATAAGTATATATGTATTTAGTTACTGCTGCTGGAGGACAGAAGGTACACGAAATGGACAAAAGTTTTGGGACGCCTAACCATTTCACTGTACTTAAATTTCATTACCTTCAATTACATAGACTTTTATATGGAGCTGATCACCCCTTAAAGCCATTACAGCTTTCGCTCTTATTGGAAGACAATGAAGTTTCTGTGGGAATTTAAGCCCATTCATGTAGTGCAGAATGGGTTGGGCGAGAAGGCCTGACTCACAATCTCCGTTCCAGTTCATCCCAAAGATCAGCGCTCTGTGCGGGCCAGTCAAGTTCTTCCACACCAAACTCACCCAACCCTGTCTTTATAGAGCTTGCACTGTGGCCCAAATATGCTAGAATAGAAATGGTTCTTTCCCAAACTGTGTTTGGGTGGCGTTGTCCAAAAATTTCTCGGTATTTTTACTAAAGCATTAGGATAAAGCCCTTGCCTGGAAGTGAGGGCCTAGCCCAAACCATTAACGCAAACCCTGAAAAACAAGTGCGTCCCAATACTTTTGTCCCTGAAGTGTATGTGACAGATATGGACAGAGATGTTTTCATCAGTTAAAAGTCAGATTTACACATACACAAATGTATGTCATTAAGCAACCTGTTTGGTTCCATCTACAAAGACCATTCTCTACTCGAAGGAAAAGCTGAGTACTGATAATTTTAATTATCATAATTAGAGGGGAAAAAACAGTAAACGAATACTCATCAAAAACGCATTAAAATAAATTAAAATCAGTGCGTGTTTACGCATGGGGTTTTCCTCGAGCAAGCAGTGCATCTGGTCTGCTTGGAGTCTGAAGGCTGAGTGGCCGTGACCACCCGGGCAGTGTTTCAGACCGTACCACTCACTGTACCCGGACCAGCCACACAGGAGCTGGGGGGCTCTGCTGTAGGAGACCCCGAGTTGGGCTTATTGCCCTCGCCGTGTTTTCCTCGTGTTCCTTCCCGGTACCGGTAAGGGTACCGTTCCACCCCTTCGCCATGGGTGCCAGCACGAGCCGGAGCAGAGATGCGCGCGCCCCATGAGACTGAAAGTGCGTGAGACAGACATGGTGGCGCGTGGGGACGGTCTCCTTTCCACTCGTCTGCAGCTCGACATGGCGGCGTGACCGCTGCAGTCGACCAGAACCAGAGCCTTCATCCTCCAGCCGAGGCCTGCCTGCCGAGCCACCCTGCAGCCTGGGGCTAGATTTCAAACGGAGCTCTGAGACGGAGGGGTGAGTTAGTGTTAAAGCATCGAGCGGTTTTACATGGGTGCACAGAATAGCCAGTCTTTAACAAGTTATGTTTCAATTATTCCACGGTCGTTGCGTGTAATTATTATTAACACCACCAGCCAACCAATCGTTATTATAATTTAAGCCTCTATTATTATTATTATTATTATTATTATTATTATTATTATTATTATTATACAGTATCACTATTGCGGGTTTTGCTGGTGATGCAGATGTTGTTTTATTATTATTAACACCATCACCATCAACATGATAATTATTAATATTATCATTTAAGCCTATATTATAATTAGTTGTAGTAGTGATAGCCTAAATAGACTGTATTATCACTGTTGCTGGTATTGTTGGTGATGTTGATCTAGCTTCTGCTATTTGTGGTGATTATTTACACCATCAACATAATAATTATTATTATCCTTTAAACCCTTCTTCCTCTTCTTTTTATTGTTGTTGGTGTTGCTGTTCTTGTTCTTGTTCTGATTTATTTAAATTGTTCATTAAAATCATTATTAGTTAAGCCTATATTATGTTGTTGTTAACGTTGGTCATGCTGATGTTGTTTGTACTGCTTGGGATGCATTTGGTGTTGGGCAAACTCATAAAATATTAGAAGATAAACAGGTGTCAGAATTGTGACTGTTTGTTGCTGCAGGCTGCAGGATGTTCTCTAGCGCACAGGAGGAAGAGGAGGGTGAAGATTGTGAGTAATGTGGCCTGTCCAGAACACAGGTACTGTTGCTTTCCCCTTCCATGCCCTATCGTTTAGATAAATAAAAAAACATAGATGTCTGAGTTTACAAGTTTATGGATTAATGATCTCTTTTTCCCTGCAGTGGCCGGTTCATATTTACATATGACTGTCCTGCCCTGATGCTCCATCACAGAGGCATTTTCCATTTAACACTACAGATGTTCCACTCACTTTACCACCCCTCGTCATTCCTGGACTTCTCTCCCTTTCTCACTCCTTGCTCTTTCTAACAACTTTTTCATCTCGCACTTCCTCATGTTTGTGGCTGTCTTGCCCACCCTCCCTCTCTGTACCTCTCCACCATTTTCCTGTGTTTCTCGCACCCCCACCACTCCTCCTCCGCGCCCAGTACCATAATGGTGTGCTGTGGCCGAGCGCTGGACTCTCCCTGTACTTTGGCTCTGCTGGTGGGCTTCCAGTTTGCGTTTGTCCTCTATTTCTCCCTGGGAGGCTTCCGTGGCCTCGTCTCCGTGCTGGTCCATTCTTCCGATCCCGAGTTCGACTATTCTCGCCCTCATGACGTTTACACCAACCTCAGCCAACTTAGTGCCCTGCTGCCACCTCAGCCAGGTCCCACCGGAGCGAACCAGAAGCTCAAAGACTGCCTCCTGCCCTCTCCACTGCTGGGTGAACTCTGGTTTATACATTACAGTTAAAGAAATGGTTTAGGTATAGGCAAAAAACTCAGTCACCCCAAATGTATTCAGCCAGCCAAGGCGTGTTGTGTCCAAAGTGCTTCCTTAATGTTTTGTTGGAACTACAGGGTTAATGGAGCACAAACAGTATGCATAAATAATCACGTGTGCCTTGAACGATGCAGGTCATTAATGTAGTTTCTGCCCCTGTAAGCCATAAAGGTATCTATAAAAATTGACTATTTTTATAATACAGCATAAACAAGTAATGTCTTAAAGCCTGAATTAATTTATTTTTGTAGATGACAGTATGTCTTACCATGTCATGAAACAAAGCTATTGATTACTGAGAATCCAATCGGTTTGAGGCACCTGGCATCTGCACAGTGCTAGATTGTGGATAATGAGCTTCCTATACATGTCTTGGCTGATTTGCTACACTGGGAGTGAGCATGGAAGTATGCAAATGTAACTGTATGTCAAGTATTTGTTTTTAAACTCCTGCTTAAAAATATCTTTCTTAAGATGTGGCTTTGTTGGGAACCTCCATGAAAAGCAAGAAGTGTTATGCAGTGTGCAATAAACAACTGCAACTAATGAATGGCTGTCATTTCTTTCTGTTCTTTCCTTCAGTGGGGCCTGTGTCTGTGCACTTGTCCTCTCCTCCCTCCTTGGAAGAGATAAAAGTGAAGAACCCCCTGGTGACTCTGGGAGGCCATTATCGTCCACCTGACTGTGAGCCGAGGCACCATACGGCCATCGTCGTCCCTTACCGGAACCGGCAGAACCACCTAAGAGCACTCCTCTACCATCTGCATCCCTTCCTGCAGAGACAACAGATACACTACAGCATCTATATTGTACACCAGGTCTTTTTTTCTTTCATTTTACCGAATTGTCAGACCCAGTGCCATTAATAAACAGTATCAACAGAGCTGCAAATGAACCAGTTAGCCCAAAAAGCCAATTTTCAGCTGTTGTTTCAAACACCCTAAAACAGCTCACATTAAAAATACAAAATAATGCTCATGAAATAAACATCAAACACATGAAATAATTTAACAGAATGCACATTTAGTAGAAAACAAAGACGAACCAGCATCAAATAAACAGGTGCTACGGTCTGAATACCGTTACAACATGGTGTACAAGCTGCAAATTCACAGATCACTTTTAACCTTGAATATGTTTAATTGATGGCAATGCAGGCAGTTAGTGTAGCAAAGGGGGAATCGTACAAAACACCAGAAACATGGCAAGCAGAGAACAGACAAGCAGAGAAATGCCAAAACAGCAGTACAGAAATGACAAGATATACCTGCCTATCAATGTGCCATAATTTAGAGTGACCTGTAGAAGAACTTGGAGTACTGAGTTCTATTCTAGTGATGCTTTAATACAAAATGTTATTTGGCGAAAACCACTTATGAAAGGAACGATGTGTTTTCTGTGTAACTGACATTTCAAAAGGTGGAGAGGAGAGTGTTGTTCAGGATTAAAGTGGAAAAAGGCCTTGCCTTGTACTCTGATTTATTTGATTTAAAGTGATAATTTGCCAGCACATGAAATCAGGCATCAGCCATCTGCCAAGATGTGTTTGCTGTCTTAAGTTAGCTTCAGTTTCACATTGGATCTGCAAAACTAATGTAGTTAAGTAATAGAAGCTTCTGCCCCACAGTAGCAGGCCCCCACATATAAAATAGCTCACATTAAAAATACAAAACAATGTTCATGAATTATGCATCAAGCATATGAAATAATTAAAGTTTATGTGGTTTGTGACATTGTATGTATTTATGACTGTAAATATGTCTATTATATTTATAGTGTATCATAAAAATGGACATAACCTGTGTGTTGTGACACTGCATTTAACTTTACTCTCATTGTGGTCAGTCAGGGAACTCAACTTTTAACCGAGCGAAGCTGCTGAATGTGGGAGTACGTGAGGCTCTGAAGGAGGAGGACTGGAGTTGCATCTTCCTCCATGATGTTGACCTGCTCCCAGAAAATGATCACAACACCTACACCTGCCACCCGCAGTACCCCACTCACCTCTCTGTGGCCATGGACAAGTTCAGATACAGGTAGACCTGTTTGGAAGAGTTGCTGTTGACATCTGCTCAAGGGATTGTGTGCAGTGAGCGGCTTTTATCTTTTTAGCCATCCCAACTGCTAGTGTCATCACTGAGGTACTCTTGAGCAAGGTACCTCTCGCACTGCTCCCTGGGCTCTCATTGGTGGCAGCCCATTGCTTACCATAGTGAATGGGTCAAATGCAGAGAAAGAATTTCATATTGCTCACACTGTGTGCTCTGCTGTGGTGTGTTCATGCATGACTATAACGGGCCACTTTTTCTTCTCTGTGGTCTCATAGGCTGCCATACCCGCAGTATTTTGGAGGGGTGTCAGCCGTCACTCCGGATCAGTACCTCAAAATGAATGGCTTTCCAAACCAGTACTGGGGTTGGGGAGGAGAGGACGATGACATTGCAACGAGGTGAATATGGTGACAAGCCAAGACTTTCTTGAACATGCACTCAACCATATAAGAAATGCATCCAGTGAAATGTGCATTCAAACCTGTTGCATGTTGTCTGTTGGTTGTCTTTTACCTGTCTTTCCATTCCGCTCTCACTGTCCCTCTCATCACTATGCTCCTTACCACTGCTTCTGTCCATCTGCATAGCCACTGGAGGGGTCAGTAAGTAAACTCATGAATCACCAGCCTGATGATGTTCAAGGCTTCAACTTTTGCTTTTCTTCAAACTTGAGGAACACCTTGGTAAAAAAAAACCCAAAATGGCATAGATAAACAGGAATAGTTCAATACACCAGTCTTAGTGTGGTTTGTTATTGTAGACTTAATGGTAAAGGTGCTGGAAAGTTCAAAGTAAAGTTGAAGCTTTGCAACAGTAGTCAGCTTAGCATTTAGTTGCTGTAATGGAGTCTACTTGAGTTTCCTTCTCTCTAATTTAATCTTTCACCTCTGTGTTACCTGTGGCCTTATACTCCTGCAAGACTGAATTTGTTGATGAAATCTGCTTCCTGTTCCTAGTGGTGCAGGACCTCTTAGTGCATGAATTTGTATTCCTGATCATGGTGTCCATTGAGCAAGAGCCCCTGAACAGCATTGCACAAACTGGGGTCAGAGTAGGTACTTTGCCTGCTGTCACATTGATTTCCTGCAAATAGACCATTCCTTTCCTGTTAAATAAGGAAAGCCCTCTTTTGCCTGACTCTGCCTGACATCAGTGGGGATGCCCAGACGAAAGGAATCAAAACTATGGACTTGAGTGTTTTCTTTTACAATTTGTAGATTTGTGGTGTTATATAAGCACTTTATTTTACACAGATCTGATAAAAACCTAAAAAAAGAATAAACGGGCAACGTAACTGGATTTTAGCACTGCAGCTGAGAAATTACCTATTTTACACTGGCATGTTTGCCCATTTCTCCTTAAGCAGGATTTAGTGGTGCCCCCTCTTTTGTCTCTGTTGTTCTCATTAAGCCATTCCATCCATTCTCTGGCATTATTTTTCTTTTACATTGTTTTTTGTCTAAATTTTCTCATTGATGTATGATCTGTCTCTTTAGAGTTCGTCTCTCTGGGATGAAGATAGTGCGCCCCCCGGTGGCTATTGGCCATTATAAGATGATTAAACATAAAGGGGACCAGGGTAATGAACAGAACCCCAGAAGGTAATTCTGCATCAGCCCACCTTTTTCACCATTGATGTACATTAGCAGATGTCTTTTTACGTTATACCGCAGCATGCACTTCGTAGTTCTCACCAATTGATTCTAATGAACTCTGTCTGATCTGATTAACAGGTTTGACCTGCTGAAGCGCACCAGGTTAAACTGGAGATCGGATGGGCTCAACTCCTTGAGCTATGAACTCCTATCCAAAGAGCAGGAGCCGCTCTATACCAACCTGTCTGTTAACATTGGAGAAGACCGCAATCCTCCTCCGAAAAAGTCGGGGCCTCCTCGGAACACCTCTCACCCCACAGCCAGACCTAGAGACAGGATCAAAGAATTGCATAAGGGGGGCTCGGTCCCCACTCGAGCGACTAAACTGGAGCATGCCCACTTGAAAGCAGCCAATATGAGTTCAGGTGTTATTCATAAAGCTGCTGTGAAACAAGAAGTTGGCTGAAGTCAAACAATTAGTCCATAAACCACTGGCACAAGTACCATACAGGGTAATTTCTTGAAAGGATAGTGGGGATGTAACATGCCAGTTTGCTTTTTTTGTTTTTCACTTCATGGAGCTTTGCACTGAGGGGAGCTTGCAAGAAAGCTACATCATTCCACTGAAGGTCCGCCATGAGAGGTGAAGCAGACCCGTCTGTCCCTCTCTGAAGGCATCTCACAGGTATGGTGTCATTTGCACAAACCTGCTGTACCATTTCCTAAAGATGACCCTGCCGTGGGACGGAGCTGAGGGAGAGCGAAGCTAAGTGACCTGTTCGTGTGCAGTTGGGCTGTAGGGACATTTGCACCAGCGTCGATCCCTGTGTGCTTATTCAGACAGACAGCCAGCCAGCCAGCCGTCAGCTGCTAATCTTCACCCCACCGTGTGGGTTTGTCTCTCTGTGCCTTTTTTCTCACTCTAGAACCAAGTCTCAATCAGCGTCTTAATACATACGTTCTGAAAGCCCAAGACAAACACACATTAGCTCACACTGGTGTGTCAGAATAATACTAGAGCTTTGTTTCTGATCCTCTTATTTCTAATCAGCACACACCGCTTTGTGATTTTTGTGCTTGAGCAGGCTGTTATCACTGTGGACTATTTTTGGTCTTGCTCTGGAGATGTTCCGTTCATCCGATGTTTGCACAGGTTCGTGTTCTTGCTTTAGAAATATTTGATCTTCTAACAGTGAGCACTGACTCGGTTTTCCTTTAAGCTGCTCAAATCACTATTTATATTTGTACTCATTTATTTTATTACAGAGGCTAATAGGATATATTTGTGTTATTGTATGGTGCCTCTGTTGAGTTTAGGTTTGGTAGACAATCAGTGGGATAAGCAAACTCATGTGTCAACACATATATCAGATGCTTTTTATCACTGTAATAAATACAGGTTCTAGCTTCATTTATTTTTAAATGTTCTAATGTAGTAGGTCTTGTTAAGATCTTGAAATGATCAGCATTAAGTGGATTATTTTGTTAAGTGACTTGGGAAATGTAAATTCCATCTGTTGCTGTATTATGGATTTTGTGCATCCGCTGTATTCATTCTTAACAAGAGTGCCCCCAGCGAACAAAAATTATGCAGATCTATTTTAAAGGAAATATTCCAGGATTCAGAGTTCATTCAAAGTCTTATGAATTATACAGGTCAGCAAAAAACATTTTGTAATCATAAGAAACCACAACACACTTTGCTAAACCAGTTTTTCATGCTAATTTCAGATCTGCTTTCAGTTTTGTTTAGTCACATCAACTTTTTAAATTATGAGTAATATTAGATTTGCAATAGACTTGCATGTGTTTTTTTATTAAGCCGCAGATAGGTATCAAGAACTGTTTCAATACTTTCAGAGTGAAGTCAGACAGGCCACACTGTGGCATAGATATAATGATCAGAGTCAGTCAGCTACCACTGTTTCTTCACAAACACTCAGAATATGATTATTATATGATCATTATACCAACTACCATGCAGTATAGAACTAGCTTCATCACAAAAACCGCACATGCGTACAACACAGATTTGAAATCAGAATGAAAAACACTACAAAACCCACAGAAACTTATGATATTGACCTGTGGACCTGTGTTATCACAGTCATGCTATTGCTACACACCACATATGACAAATTCTTTACTACTAGTACATATTTCTGTGAGAATTAAGGAGATGTGATTATATACACACAGCTCTGCCGTCATGAAACAGCATCTACTTCTTACACTCATGCCACTTGAGTGGTTAGCGTTTTGAATGCATCACTGAGGGTATGTAAGCTTTTGTTTATTACTTGTGTTCTGTAATATCACAATTGATTTTTTGAATGTGTTTGAGTGGATTTTATTTATTGTTTTGGATTTTATTTATCATTATGCACTGCCTACTCTTAAATCGGCGAAACTGGCAGTGTGAAGACCTACAAATATATGACACTTGCAGCTGATCAAGCCTCAAACGGTTTTCCCTAATGCCTTTGTAGTCCAAACAGTAGATGATGATCATGGAGCTGATATTTACTCTTCATTATAGTCAAGAAAAACGGTATAGTACACTTTAAACAGTAGTATGATTTATCTACACACATTCTGGCTTGCTGACGTGTATCCAAGCAACCTATTTCCTTATAAGATCCTAATATATTTAGTGAATACAGTAGTTTTGTATAAGATGTTTAGTAATGGTGATGATAATCTACTTGAATACCTATAGGTAGTCTTTTAGTACGACTAAGTTCCAGTTCTGCCGGTTGCATAAAGATATAGAAATAAGTTGTTGGTTGTTTATAGAGACTGTTTATTTTTGTTTACATCACATATCTAATTGCAAAGTATGAACCCATATCCTTTGAAGTGAACTGCTGTTATATAGGAAATGTCACAAAATGAACTTTAATAATGGGTTTCAAATGTCAGTGCTGATTGGCGCTTAGTTGGCAGTGAAGCATCGTGATTAGTGTCGCAGTTCCTCAGAATTTAGGCCGCAACTGCTGCTGTACAGTAGGGAGCAAAATGATTATAGATCAAAGATTGTATGCGTTAACGCATTGCAGACAACACTGAAATAGCGTGAACTGCTTGATTGTGCTCTTGTCAACAGATGGCTGGATTGAAATCTTTGTTCCAACAAGAGTCCTTGACTACTGATGTTAAGAGCCTGTGACTGACTTACAAGAACTCTCAGCACACCTCCAGTTCCCTGGGGTTCCTGTGTCTGCTGGTAGCGTTACAAAATGACTCATTTTGCTTCCAAGCACTAAAAACGATTTACCGATGACTAGTGAAACCGGGTGATGCTCTGTTCCTGAGGGACTACAAGCATGCTAGTGCTTTATGTGAAACAATTCCATTCAGCAGATAAATAAAGGATGTTGAAAGGACATTATTGTGCCTTTATTATTGCTTTTTCATTCGTGTCTTCAGTTATTTTTATTGTATTTATTTGTGAAATGAAAATAAGGCATTCTGCCGTTGAAGGTCATTGGAAATTCACTGGAAAGCTATGTGGAAGCATACAGGGTAAATATGTTACTATATGCATGCTTTATTTTTTATTTTTTTACAATGTTGATTATCAGTTACAGTCCGGTATGATGTCTTGACCACCTTGAACAGGACTACTTGCTGGAATCTGCGGCTCCTCATGTGGCTGATCCACTTCAGCGTTCTGAAACGATACAGACTTATAACTTGAATCAATTTTTGAATACACAGTAGATTTTCCAGAGTAAAAAGTCACACATCTACCTCATCGCATGGAGTTCTGCTGGTGCCCCTTGTGTCTCCATGGTCTCCGTAAGGCCTGTCAGTGGCTGACTGAGCCAGGCGCTTGCACTGCCCCCAAGTCCTGAGGCGTATCTGGCCATCCAGTGAGCGAGCTGTAGGGTTAATGTGAACTGGAGGGATACGGTTTGGTAAGTCCCAGGTACCCTGGAATGATGGCCAGGCGTTTCCACGCTGCCAAAGATGTATTATAAGAAAGAAAAAAAATGTTATAAATATTTTGTGCAATATCGGATGTATTTCAAGTTTTAATTCACTTTTACCTTTACACCAGGGAGCAGATGACCTCGGTCTGTGGCTATAAAGGTAGTGTGGCCACTACTGAATTCCGAAGGTCTCTGCAATTTCCACAGCAGACATTAGTTAAAAAGGGGATGCAGAGAATTGTGTAATTTTTAGTTTAATATCAAAATTTCTTTGTATTATTTTTTCTATCTGCAATGAACATGTTTCATTATACACATTTGTAATGCTGATAAAGAAAAATTGTGGTAAATCTAAAAAAAAGGTTTTAGGCATTTTACCACACAGTGTTGCATGTTTTTTCATGTACTTTTACATTTTAGGCCAGTATGTTATTTTAAGATTGTTTAAAATGATGACTAAGGAGTAATGCATTTTTTATCCAGTTAAAAAACTTTTTATCCAGTTAAAAAAAAAGCTTTGAACATTTGGTTCATATCACCACTGCTGTAAACAATGCTGAATTCAAAGGTGACTCTAGAATTTTACATCAAATTATTGATTTATTTACTTCTTAATAACATTCATAATAATTACGTAGATAAAAATTAAATGATCCTTTCAGTTATTAACATTTATATCATAATGAAGCAATATCCTGTCCTGTCCATTTTATACACTATTTGACCAAAAGTTTTGGGACACAAATAGCTCAGGGTTTGAGCTATTCCCTTTACCTCCAGAGAAGAACAATCTTAATGCTTCAGAATACTAAAACATTTTGGACAACGCGATGCTTCCAACTTTGTGGACACAGTTTTCTATTCCAGCATGACTGTGTATAGAGATTGCGAGCCAGGCCTTCTCATCCAAAATCAGTGCCTGATATCATAAATGCTCTACAGAATGACTGGTCCCAAATTCCCACAGAAACTCCAAAATGTTGTGGAAAGACTTCCAAGAAGAGTGGAAGCCGTTACAGCTACAAAGTCTATGTAATTGAATGCAGTGTAATTAAAGTCCCTGTTGGTGTAACGGTCAGGCGTCCCAATACTTCTGGCCATACAGTATAGCTGTTTACAAATTTAACCCACCTTATTGAAGTGTTTGGGAACGGTCCAGTTCTGCAGTTTAGAAGACTTATACGCGCTTTCATACTGGCAGAAAAGGGATAAAATACAATAACTTAACTTAACTTAACACAATAACTGACTCACATACATATAAATGTGGGCTATAACAAAAAACTGGAGATAAATGAGCTACCTGGTTAGCAGAATAGTTGGACGACATCTTTGATGGTTGGAAGCCGTTGCTTAGTAACCAGTTCAAAACAGACCAGCAGTCTTTCAGTACAGTGTTTTTAAATAACAAGCTTTTAACAACATCCTGGTAATGTATCTCTTATAAAAATACGCAGCATAAACCAACCAGAAACTGAAACATAAACAGTACCTCCACTCACACACCAACACAGTGTTTAAGCAGTGTGTGTTAGGTAGTATATGCAGTGTAGTGTATGCAGTGTGTTAGGTAGTGTTAGGTAGCGGTGCGGTAAGTAAAGACATCCAACCATGTCTTTATGGAGTTTGCTTTTGGTAATGGGGTACAGTCATGCTGGAATAAAAAAGGTTATTCCCCAAACTGTGTCCACAAAGTTGGAAGCATTGCGTTGTCCAAAATGTCTTGGTATGCTGAAGCATTCAGATTGTCTTTTTCTGGAAGTAAGGGGTCTGGCTAAAAACCCTGTAAACCCCGCAAACCCCACAAACCCCATACTTTATCATGCAGGGTGTCCCAATACTTTTGTTCAGATTGTACTCCGTACAATAGGAGGCGATAACACCGTGATTTGGTCGAGTAGCTGCACAGCGTTCATTTCAGCCAAGCAAGAATGGATTCGCATGCGGCTAACTGCTATACTAAAACAATTTACTTTTATTTTCAAACATATATCTTTCTGTAGAAGCGTGTCGTTTGAAAACGAAGCATCAATGCAGCTTATATAGCCCTTTCTCAGGGCGAGCAAGTTACACGAAGATGTTCATGTTTATTATTCCACTTTTCAATTCCACCTTAAATCAAGCAGCAGTCTGGGTGGGTGGGTTTTTAAGGTGGAAAGGAGAAAACTAGCTTTCGTTGTGTAAGAGAGCCTCTGGACTCTGGGGTTTGTGCATTAAACACAACTCATTTGAAACCGTTTTAAATCAGATTCAACTTTTGATGCAAGACATGCAAGCAGCGTGGTCTGTCAGAGAGACTGAGGATGGAGAGAACTCTTCTGCAGGAGATACCAGTCATGAGACCAAAACACACTTTCGAGTCTGTCGCTTCATCATCGAGACGGGTACAAAAGGATATTTTGTTTTAAAAGCATCTCTTATTTTTTCTATGTAAAGTGTTCGTATTTTTTTTACATTTTACCTGCACCATTTTAGCATTGGAGGAAAACCTACATACTCTGTGGACAAAAGTATTGGGATGCCTGACCATTCCACCAGCAGGGACTTAAATGACCTTGCATTCAAATACATAGACTTTGATATGAAGTTAGTCTTTCCTTTGCAGCTTGAACAGCTCCCATTCTTCTTGGAAGGCTTTCTGTGGAAATTTGTGCCCATTCATTCTTTAGAGCATTTATGAGGTCAGACACTGATGTTGGACGAGAAGCCCTTGCTCTCAGCCTCCATTCTAGTTAATCTCAAAGGTGTTGGATGGGGTTGAGGTCAGGGCTCTTTGTGGACCAGTCGAGTTCTTCCACACATCTCATCCAACCATGTATTTATGGAGCTTGCTTTGTGCACTGGGACACAGTCATGCTGGAATAGAAAAGGTTCTTCCCAAACTGTGTCCACAAAGTTGGAAGCATGGCGTTGTCCAGAATGTCTTGGTATGCTGAAGCATTAATATTGCCCTTCACTGGAAGGAAGGGGCTGTCTGAATTCAGTATTTAAGAGGTTGTCCCAATACTTTTGTCCATATAGTGTACATTATGCATTGCTTGGTAGGGTTATACATTATAAGTAGTAAAGAAAAGTGGTTGTGGTTTTCGCAGGGGTGAAGCTGGGCATGAGGTCTGTCCCGATGGCCACAGCTTGTGCTCTGTACCACAAGTTCTTCCAGTCAGCAAGCTTACAGGTCTATGAGCCTTACCTAGTAGCCATGTCCTGCATATACCTCGCCGGCAAAGTAGAAGAACAGCACCTCAGGACAAGGGACATCATCAACGTTTGTCATAGGTAGGTATGAATGTCCTGTGTGATGACCTTGTTAAGGACATCGTGTTTGTGCTAGTCTGTTTTACCCGTCCTCGCATGCATTTCTGTCTGTCTAAGGTATTTCCACCCTGGAAGTGATCCTCTGGAGCTGGACGGCAAGTTCTGGGAGCTGAGAGACAGTGTGGTGCAGTGTGAGCTGCTCATTCTCAGACAGCTCAACTTTCAAGTGTCCTTTGAGCATCCCCATAAGGTAAGGATCGTTTTCTTTTCCATGAAGCTTTATCTTAATTTTTTCAGTCTTCAGAAAGTTTTGAAGTAATTGTTAGAAAAGTGTTTCTCATTTAAAGTTACCGTTCAACAAGAAATATACAGTTATTCTTTTCCCCCCAAGTTGAGTGGATCAGCAAAGGTATATATTTTTTGTCTGTTATTTATTTATTTTTTATGCAAGACGATTGTAGCCAGAGGATGGTTTGTATGTTTAGGTTGCGCGTAAACATATCTGGATTGCATCACGGAGAACAGGTTCAGGGCTAAGCATGGCTCTAAGCTCCAAAAATCTTAATCATGTATTTGGTGAATAAGCAGAGCTTCATTTCAAGCTAACACTGGCTATCTGGAAACTTTAGGGGGTGGTATGAGACCCAAACAATAATCAAACCAAACTACAACTTGCACAGAATTAAAATAGGGCAGTCCGAGAACCAGTTGGTAGAACATTTTATAACCCACTTCCAAAAGTATTGATTTTTCATGAGTGGAAAAATAAAGACACAAGACTTTTTTCTATATGTTATGCTTTGGACATTGCCCCCTAGTTAACATGTTTGAGCATGTTGCCAGACACCCTGTGCTTAACACACAAACATGTAAACAGATATGCAGACTCAGAAGTATAATTTGGCTTTAACGGGTTAACTTGTGACCAGCGAGAGCATGCACTTAGTTGCCTTAAACCGCACTGAATGGTTAATTAATGTCAAATGCTGCTGGCCTAGTTGGGGCGTTGCCTCTGTGGTCAGAAGGTTGTGGGTTTAAATCCCTGGACTACTAGCGGCACCACCTGATACCCCTTTTCCGCTACACTGGTGCTGGTGCCGGCCCGCATTTACACTAGACTGGAGCTCAGTGGGGGCCGCATGCAAATATGTGACAGGCCACGCCCACTAAACAGAAACAAACATGGTCGCTTGTGACGTCATGGGTTCTCGCTACGAGACCAGCAAAGTTTATGTGCCAGTTGGGCGCTTATTTTAGGGCACCGACACCAATTTTTTCCTGTGGAAAAGCGCGGCACTGGTTCCAAAATTCAGAACCGACACGGAAACCAGTGCAGTGGAAAAGGGGTATGAGGTACCCTTGAGCAAAATACCTTTCGCACACAGTTCACCAGGGTTGGCAGCCCTCTGCCTCACTTGGTGAATGGGTTAAATGCAGTGAGAATTTCACACTCTTCACACAGAACGTCATGTGTTCCTGCACAGCCAAAGTCAGTGGAAGTTCAGTCAATTAGCCGTATACATAAAGTTAATCCTGTAATGCAAAGAGTATTTTATATAGAATCAGAATCCAACATTAGCCTTCAGTTTGAAGAATGAAGGAAATGTCTGACACTGAACACGACTACATTAGGAATAAAGAGAAATTTGTGAACGAGATTTTTTGCCAAACTATCACTAAGTGTCTCTCCTCTGTGTGGTGTGGTGCCAGTACCTCCTGCACTACCTCCTGTCTGTGAGGAGTTTGCTGAATCGGCATGCCTGGTCTCGGACACCTATCGCAGAGACAGCCTGGGCCCTGCTCAAAGACAGCTACCACGGGCCAGTGTGTGTGCGCCATCAACCCCAGCACCTCGCCCTCGCTGTGCTGTACCTCGCCCTGCACACATATGGAGTGCAGGTCCCCAGAGGAGAAAGAGAATGGTGGCAGGTGAGGATGTTCACAGTTCAATTCATGCATTTTAAAGTGTGTACATTGCTGTGATGCATGAATTAAAACACAAACTTTAAAGGGCTCATGTGTAAATGAGGAGTGTGTTAATGAGCTCTGTTCTGATTGTCTACCCACACTAGTACCTCATTCAAAAATGAGCCCAGACTGGAACACTCACAAACTCACTCAAGTTTAATGTAAATGAAAGTTCTATGGGCTAAAAAGTGAAAGTGTATCAATGTACACCGCTGGGAATGAATAGATTTTTAGGTATCTTTGTTTTATATCAAGTTACAGTTGGTATATACAGTGAACCTTGAAATTATTCATACCCCAGGCAAATTTTCACTTAAAGTTGATTTTATTCAACCAGCAAGTCATTTTTAGATGGGAAATGACAGGTGTATGCAAAAACATAATACAATGATTTACTAAAGACATCATTGAGGAAAAAAACATTTCTCAGCTTTTATGTACAATTATGCAAAAAGTGGCATGTCCAAAAG
>JBBJLR010000139.1:20061880-20077701 GCA_037577145.1 Brachypetersius gabonensis | reverse complement strand
TGTTGTACTTTGTGTTTTAACATTTTTTGATTGATGTTTTGTTTCCTTTACATTAAAAATAATCTCTTTTAAATTCGGGCTACTCAAATTTATTTTGGCTACCAAAAACTGAAGACTGCATGCCCGAAGGGCTACCAGGGATTTTGAAATTTTACGAGCCCTGCTGTGAGTGACTCTCCTCAATCTAATGTTTTTTTGGAGAATGTAAATAATTACTCCCTTTCCTAGGACCTTGCTCCCCGTAACTGTTTAATATTTGGACCCGCTCTGTGGCCGAGAGTAACGAGCCGCTAAAGCCGAGGCTGAGAGGGCAACAACAGTATAAAATGTTTTTTGACTGATCATAATTTTGTGGGCAGTAATTATCCCTGGTAAGCCACATATTTAAATTGAAAAAGCTAGTCGTAGACCACTTTCAGCTTCTAAAGCAGCTGTTTTATTAGATGTCAGAACTCAGTCATGTCCTATACATGGTAAAAAATAAAGACTTGTTCAATAAATTATGCACTTGTCCTCCTTTAAACAATAAATAATATGGTCCAAATATGAAAATATAAATTTAAAAATAAATTAGTATTGATAATAAGTGGCATTATAGTTACATTTATAGCCAAAACAGGTGGGCGGAGCCACCAGGTCCAGTTTCTCCACCCTCCTACACGCTGCAGCTTATGAAACCCGAAGAAAACCAAGATGGAATATGAGCGTTCGTGATCCATTTTTTGCATTTTGTATTTGAGCACAAAATGGGAAATCGGAAAACGAGCCTTTATGTGTTTTGTCGTTTTGGAACCAAAAACTGAAAATACGAGTGGTTATTTGTTTTTTTTATTTTGGTTTCATATTGAAAAATTAATGAACGAATGATACATGGATTCATGAGAATTCGTGGATGTTTCTTTCATTTTTTTCATTTTTCATTAAACCAAAAAACAAAAAAACGGGGTTAGGTTTTGTTCAATTTTGGTTTTAAAAACTAAAAGAAAACGAAGCTCAATTCCAAAATGGAAAATGAACGCTAGGGATAGGAGAGAGGAGAAACTGGTTTGGTAGCTCCGCCCACCTGTTTTGGCTGTAAAAAAAAGTCTTGAGTGAAGAGACAGAGGTGTAGAAAAAAGAGTTTCTGAGGGAAAAGCAATACTGCATAAAATCCTAAGGAGATCTGTAAGCGTTATTTTGCTTACACGCCGTGAAAGTAGATGTACTTTAAATATTGTTAATGGTTAATTGCACTGTTGAAAAAACGAACGAACGAATCATACACGGATTTACCACCACATAAAGATTTGAATTTTCCTCAAACAAATATTGGTTTAGAGAATCTTATTTATGTTATCTATTTAGTTTTTTAAAATTATTAACATTGTTTAATTTGCCCTGAAATAACCATTGTTACTGAGATGGCTTTAATGGACTAAATTTGGCTACAGCTGATATAAAGATTTGTTTTCTGATCTTGCTCTAAATAAAGGATAATGTTAGTTGTCTATGTTAACTGCTTAAAATGTATTGCTACCTGGAAATCAAGGTTAATGTTGTTTATCCTACTGTTAATATAGATGAGTGAAGTTGTTTTAAGTGATGTGAGCTATCTAGCTGAAATGTTCTGTGTGTGCATAGTCTCATGTTAATATTATATTAACTTTTTTAAATGAATGGCCTGAAAAGTATTGTAAATTTCAAAATGTGACATTAAATTAATTCTAGGGTGAAATGAAGCAACAATATCTCTTCCTGTTTTTTGGGGGGTTTTTTTCTTCCAGCCCGTGTCACTGCCTATAGCAGTGTACCCCATAGGCCTATATGCATGCCATAGAAAAAGAAGAAATACTGTTATATGCGTGTAGCTGGTGCGTAGCAGGGTTTCTCTTAAAGCCCTGAGTGTAGAATGGGTAAACGGGTAAATGCAAATTCAATGATAGATGGTTGGAGGATGAGAAGTACCGTGGCTGGTTGAAAAAGACTTTTAGAGCTGTTGCTCCAGTACATACAGTTTGTGCCTAATCTATATTGGCACAAGCAGGGATGTTAACCAACTATCTAATCAGTCTGTGGGTCTGCACCCCAAATATAAAATGTGTACACCTGTGAATACCACATCTACCTAAGAGTTCTGTGTTGTTGGTTCCACTATATTTCCAGCTGTGATGTCCCTGAGTACAGTACATACACTATATGGACAAAAGTATTGGGAAGCCTGACTATTAAACCAGCAGTTACTTTAATGACATTGCATTCCAATACCTAGACCCCCCCTTTTGCAGCTATAACATCTTCCACTCTTCTTGGAAGACTTTCCACAAGATTGAGCAGTTAGAGCAGGGGTGTCCAGTCCTGGAGAGCCGGTGTCCATACCTGGAGAGCCGGTGTCCAGCACAGGTTCTCCTACTCAAACACATTCACTAAACCTGACAATTAACTGTCGAGGTGAACCAGGTGTTTCTGAGTTTGACACCCTTGCTGTAGAGCATCTATGAGCTTGGGCACGGATGTTGACCAAGAGGGCCTGGCTCATAATCTCCTTTCCAGTTTATCCCAAAGGTGTTGGATGGGATTGAGGTCAGGACTCTGTGCGGCCAGTCAAGTTCTTTCACACCAAACTCATCCAACCACGTCTTTATGGAGCTCACTTTGTGCACTGGGGCACAGTCATGCTGAAATAGAAAAGTTCTTCCCCAAACTGTGTCCACAAAATTGGAAGCATGGTGTTGTCTTGGTATGCTTGAAGCATTAAGATGCATTAAGATTCACTGGAAGGGGCCTAGACAAAACCCTGAAAAACAGGTGTCGCAGTACTTTTGTACACATTGTGTACTTTAGCCAATTTCCAGTCCCGCTGTCTTCTTTTCCTGCATGTTAGTTACATCATTAGCTTATTGTTACACAGTCCAGCCCTGAAGCATCCCACAGACAGTCCACACCATTTCTCTCTGCCATCTCTTCAGCTTGGCATGCCTTTGGTTTGTTCAGGGGTGTTGGGAGACAGCAAGAATGTGGAGTGTCTGATTGCCCCCAGGCACTGACTTGGGAGGAGTGAGGGTAGCAAACAGCTACACCATTAGCTAATGATCCCTCTTGATGTGAAACTGGTGTGTTAGAGGAGAGAAACGAAACTATAAAGCGTGTGAGGAGCTGGGTGACACTGCAGTGAGGTAAATAAACTGGGAGGTTTAAAGTGGGGTGGGGGGCGTTGACGTGATGGGGAGTCAGAGGCCGAGTGAGCGTGGCTTTCGATCAGCAGGGGCGGGGCTAGAGAGCATGGAGTATGCATGAGAGCGAGACCGCCAGCCCTACCGCCCCCTCCCTCCCTGCCTCCCTCTCGCGCTCTCCCGCGCGCACGCTGCGTCTGAGCGAGGGGGGCTCTCTCATCACATCGCATCGAAAAGCCCAAGTTTGATTTCCACCTCCACCAAATTACAAATTATTTCTCCACCACCACCTACCTCCCCCCTTTTGCCTTTCATTTTTTACTTTCCTCTCCTCCTCCTCTTCATCCTCCTCTTCTTCTTCCTCCACCTCCTCCTCCTCCTGAACCCCCCTCCCTTCCCACCTCATCCACCTCACTCATCCTCACGCGATGCCTTCATCTCCCATCTCTCCCCTTGCCGAGGAGCCTGAGCCCCAGCAGGCTGCAGCAGCCGCGGCGCTGCTGTAGGACTACAGCCGCCGCGTCCCCCTCCAGCCTGCAGCCCCCGCTGGCCGAGGAGCACATGGCGACAGAGAGCAGGTGATCGCTGTCGTACGTCGAGGCGTTTTTGATCCAGGAATCCAGGAATTTTTGCTTCGTCCGTTTATTTTTCTAATATATTTTAACTACTCTGCCACCCCCTCCCTCCTCCTCTCCTCCTCCATCACTTCCAGCAACGCTGCGTCGATGTCCTTGGAGCATGGCCTGGTGAGTCTGCCATTCAGATGCCCATTAAACACATCTGAACGTGCTGCCTGCATTCATTACCCTTTATAACGATCATAAGCCGTCTTTTTATAGTCTCATTTCACACAGCTCTTCTAGTGTTGTTTGTCCTGAGATCACAGATCGCCCCCCAAAAAACTGCTGCATTGAAGCCCGGCGCGCAAAAGCGGATCACTCTGACTGTCAGAACGGGATGCTTCATGCATCATCTAGCCCAAGACGCGCTGTTCGCAGACCAGCAGCACCCCTCATTAAACCATCTCTGCAAATTGGCTCGATTCTGATCGACTCGATCGAGCAAAACGCATCACCTCCACCTCTCCGTGCAATTGAGTCTTTCACGGGACTCAGTGAGGGTGCTGTGGATGTCAGATGATATGTGTGTTTGCGTGTGTTCCAGTTTGCATGTCTAAACCCGGCCGGCAGACTGTGTTCTCCACTGCAGTACCCCTGAGTGACTGGCTGGACCTGTCTCCAAAGCATGACTGTGCGTGGAGACCATGTGGTTTGGGGGGCCTTTTTCTGCAGAGCAGCAGCCCTGTAACCTTGCAGATGGGGGGACGGACGGACGGACGTGTGTGTGTGTGTGTGTGTGTGTGTGTGTGTTGGAGAGAGGTGGGTAATTTCTCTTAAAATGCAGTCTTATCACCATCATCACTCCAGTTTATTTTTTGCGTTTCCTTTGAACGTCTGGGTCAGTTTTGCGGTACTGTCAGCTGTGTGCGCCGTTTTGTTGGTCTTTTTGTGGTGTGCAGAGCGATCGCCCTCTGAAGGTGACCAGCAAAGGTCGTCCTGTTTTTTGTTTTTTTTTTGGTGGAAAAAAATCGTTGAGACAAAAGCCTGACGTTGGATGAGTGACGACAGAGGGCTGCGTAAAAAAACCTCGGCTGTCCTGAGCTGTTCTAATTTAATTTATTAGCTTTTTCTTTTCTTTTTTTTGCTTTTTTGCCCCCACCCCTTCCCCATTACTGCAAGGTGTGTGTGCATGTATGTGCAGTGGGTGTGGGACAGAGGACGGTGGGGTGGGAGAAGGAGGGGTTGGTGGTGGTGGTGGTGGTGGGGGGTGTTGTGGTTGAGTCAGTGCTCAGGCTCATGACTGTGTATTGAGTCCATAAGTCGATACTCTCCTCTGATTGGTCAGTTGGGTGGACTCGTCAAGGCAGGACTGCCCTGCTGCTATTGGTTTGCTTCCTTTTAGAGGTGTTGGGTGGGGTGTTGATGAGATTGACATGGAACCACATATTTTTTAAGCTTTTTTTTTTTTTTTAACCTATGACATTTAAAACAGTCTGAATTTGACAACCTAATCAGCAACATGCTGTGTTTCCCATGTGAAAATTAAGCACCTACAGCTCATTAGTATTTTGAAGGTAGGAGAAGCCTGTGCTCCTTATTCCACATGATTTTTCTGTCCTGGATGGTATCTGCACAACTCACACTGGTCATTCGTGAGAACAGCGTCAGCATTACAGCATTCCCAAAAACACATAAAAGTGCTTAGAGAAAGTGTGGTGCCCCAGATCTCTGTCCAGAGTGGCCTAGTTTGAATGCTTTTGATACGCAGATGACTAGAAGGGACCAAGGTTGTGTCTAAGCTACATCTACGCAGTACATTGTCTCTGAAAGACTGATATCACAGAAGGTTGCAGTGTTTCTAGGTGTTCTTGCCAATTGAGGTCTTCATTTAATACAACAAAAATATGATTATTTTGGCCTGTCAAGACCATGAAAAAGACCAAGGTGTTTTAAAGGACCCATATTCTACATTTTCAACATTTAATTTTTTTTTCATTTTGTGTACCAAAACTGTATTCCATCATTTGACATCATTCATTCTTGTGAGACCCTTTTTCAATTTTTGTTTATCCCATAGAACAGCATATTTGGTACCGTACCTTTTAAGAATATATATGTAAATTCTTTTTTTCCTTCTGATTGGTAGCACAGAGCCTAATCACCCCTTTAAACAGCACGAATAGGTTTGGGCTGATTGTCCAAATTTGGTGTTTTTGAGACATGATTTTTTTTAAAATCTTTGATTTGAAAACAAGCTGGTTTTGTAGCTTTGTTTCCATACATAGATTGTGTGGAAGGGTGAGTGAACATATTTTTAATGATATGTACATATTTCAGACCCTTTGAATCCCAAAAAGTAATGATATGAGCGCTTTAATATATTGAAAAGCTGTTAGTGAACTGAGTGTGAATTTGCCAGGTTTGATGCTGATTTCTGCATCCTAATGAATACAGACTTGCCTAGCTGGATATGACCAGGGCCTGCCAATATAAGCGTCTGTCCTAGTACATTTTATACACTGTGGATGACCATGACTTGTGTGGTGTCATGTGTGATTCATGATCTGCAGTTGATTGCCTATGGAAATCAGTACCACTACAATAAATGGTCAGTGTGGTTAATATTGTAGAAAAACATGAAAATAAACTTGCCTAGCTGGAGCCACTAAATTATCTGTCATGATTTTATACTCAAGACACATGTGATTTGTGAGGTTCTGGAATTATTTGGCTGGAAATGCGGACTGATGCACTTTTTAACCGCACCTGCACCCTTTTACCTCTTCACAAGCCTCCTAAATGGTTCTGGGCATGGATGTATGGTTCTATGAAAAACCTACTATATACAGTGACCAAACCTGTACACTATGGAGGCCTTCTTTAAGCATTAAGAATGGTTTTTTTTAATTTATTTTCCAAAGATGGCCCATTAAAGCACTCCCCAGGGACCACCCCCTCCCAGACAGGCCACATTTTTGCTCTGTGTTTTTGGCATTGGAATGGAGCAAAACTGTGGCCTGTATGGGAATCCCTTGATAACTACTTTCTTAACGATCTACTGAAACTCTTTTTTGAGAATCTGTGCCAGAGGTTCTGAAATCTGTTCACAGAGCCTCCCTGCCCTGCACATTTAATATTGTGATGCTGTAACTCACCCATTTAACCCAGGAAATGCATATTAATTAGCTGCTATTAATTAACTGATTAGTTGAATCTGGTATGTTGGGAGCAGGAAAAAAACACTAAATGTGCCGAGCAGGGGGACCAGGGTAGGAAGCCACTGTTCTCAAACCTGTCCTCAGGTCCTTCATTTTTGCTCTACCATTTTTGTTGTGTGCTTTTGTTGTATTAAAAATATGGACTGCCTGGGCGTCTGTGAAGACTGAACCACTTCTTCAATGATACCTTTATTTTTGACAGTACACAGCTGAAGACTCTCCAAGTAACAGAATCACAGCTTTGAAATGATGTTTGTGCTGAGTGCCTTGCACTGAGTGGAGTGGCTGCACAGGGTGTGGCTCACACTCATTTATATTAAATCAGATCAAAACAGCAGCAGCTTTATGTAGCAGTCCACTGTCTGCTTTAGTTATTCACGAGACGGTCAAAGAGATGCAGGCGGCCCAGCAACACTGTGAAGGTGTTAAGGATGTTTCCTCCGCAGCCCAGGCCAAAGCTTCTCTTTTGACTTTTCAGAGACGAGGCGCTTATGTTACTCCCCATAGACTCTTGCGCCAATGCAGTCCTCGGCTCTGCTTGAGCGGCAGCGGCTGCTGTAAGGGGATGCAGGCCACTGCAGTGAGAGTGGCTGGGAGGAAGTGGAGTGTAGGGCTGTAAGTAGAGTATAATTGGAGAAACAAAGAGAGAGGAACGAGGAGATGAGAATAGTGGGGCTAATAAAGTGGCCAGTGGGAGAAAGTGGGGAGGGTGAGGGAGAGCCTAGGTGGAGTGCACTCACCAACCAAAGAGTAACGTCTCTCTCCTACAGCACCGGGATTAGGGCACAGCAGTGAGGAAGAAAGGCTGTTTTTCCACTTTGTTCACTGGAATATTTAGACAGATTTAACACGCATATCAGGGGTCTTTCAGGTGACTTTAGTCACTGCTGTTTCATCATAAGTATGGGATATGAAAACTGTATCTCTTAAATAAACAAAAGAAAGAAATAAACACTCTTAATACAGATTCACAATATAAATATCAGGGGTCTCTCGGTTGACTTTTATCTCTGTAGTTCCATGATACATGTGGGATAACGGTGAGAAAACTGTGTAAGAATTAAACATTCTTAATACAAATTCACCAATATAATAATGCTGAGTGAATCTGATATTTTGCCGATACACATTCTATAAAATATGGAAATTGGACTCGAATGACCTGAATGACACACCAGCACAGTAACCCAGCATCATGTAAACATTCCACTCATCTTATGAACAATAAATACAATGGCAATACATTTTTATTTTACAATTATATGCTGATAATTACCAAAGTGATTTTGACCATCCTTAGTAGAAAGGCATGATTGGATTCAGCCAAAATTGTAACCAGTCGGGTAATTGTTTTTGTTTTGGCTGATCTGAGCTGTAATGTAATGAGAATAGCATGAGGAAGGTGAGGCCTAGCCCTGTATATTAAAAGTGCTGCCACCAACATTTCATAGTACAATTGTGCATAATGTATTGTGCTTAACAGGCATTCACCTCTTTCTGTAAGGTTTATTTGATCAATGTTATTTATTTGCCTTTTATTAGGCCAGTTTAAGAGCAAATAAAATCAAAATAGAACGGCCAAAATGTGGCTCCTTGACTTTTTCCGTTGGAATTGTGTACTAATGAATAAAGACTGTTTTAGCAGTGACATGAAGAAGTAAAAAGAAACAACGTTCGTCCAGGACCAGTGTGAAACATAAGAACAAAAACAGGAACACCACAGGATACATGCAGACACGACAGAATACACAGCGAGCAAGAGAGAGTGCAAACAAAACACAAGAGCAACAAAACAGAACAACAAGACAACAGTGCAGCTGCCGTGTAATACGATACAATATTACGACAGACACTGTATCTAAAAATTAACTTGTAATACACATTTGTACATTTGCTCACTGTTGTAAATATACAACTTGCATATACATTTCATAGTAACTAAGAAATAAGAAAATGAAGTCAAGATCTTAAAAATGTGCAATATAATAGATTTTTTACATTTAATTTTGTATCATAGAATGCACACACACACAATGTATGGCATTTTAAATAGTGTAATGAGTCTTTATGGCTATCTGTTATGTACTTAACACAGATATTTTATTTAATTTCTATACCCACATGCAATAACCAGGTACTGTTAATATGATGCAAATGTATGAAACCAATAGGATGAATATATATAGTCACAATACTGTGTTAGGCATACATGTAAATGCATGTTTGGATTTGCATTCATTTACATTTATATTTGACCATTTGAAATTGTGTCCCAGGTGCTCAGAGCATATTCGTTTCAGCCCATTAGAAAAGCGTACATGTGAAAGTATCTGAAAAGATCAGAAGCGAATGTTCTCAGACATTGCGCGTGATTGCCACTGGGTGCTCTTTGCTGCCAGTAGCTTGTTGCCTCTCATCTCTCGCCTGTCTGCGAGTTCCTTTGGGAGCATGTCTGTTCGTGTCCTGCTCAGTCAAACTCCTCAAAATCACCTTCTTTCTGCCGCATGACAGCGCCTTCATTACATCCTGCGTGAGGCTGCTCGTATCCGCGAGGTTCCAGCAGCGGGAGCGCCAGGGCCTGCGGGCCTCCATGCTGGATCTGACCCCTGTCCCCGGCAGCCTCGCCAAACAGGGCACTCGTGGGAGTCGAGTTTATTTTCTGCATTAGCAAAACTACAAACTTACAATTAGATGAAGGAGCCAGCTCTTGAGCATTTTCAGAGGCACATGCATTTGTCATCTAGCAGAAATAACTCCAGAGATGTCTGACCCCACACATCAAAGCTGCATAGGAATGAACTAGGCTATTTTTTTTTTCTCTCTGTCCATTCCCTCTGTATCATTTCTCTTTGTTCCATTTTTGGAAACAGAACATCAGGAAGCTGCTTCACAGCAGGAGGATTTTTCATCCTAAAGGAAACTCAGGCTGACAGTAAGTTACTGTCACGAATCTAATTCCTCAAGATACCTAATGTCTACTCAGATTCTGTTTGTGGGCCGAAAAGAAAGCTCCTTGAAATCTTGCCTTGTCCGCAGGACTATTTTAAGCCTTTTCCTGGTCCCACTGGTCTCTTGAGAGCGGCTTTGAGTTTATGCGCATGTATTTTGATTTACTGTTCTGAGAGTGGCAGTAATTAAGGCCTTCATCAGGAATCATTGGATGGTAGCAGATTCATTTTTGGCACCGTGACAACTGGGTCTTTCAAACCACAACCAACAGAGTTGCAAGTGTGCCATCACTCATATGCACAGTGTGTGTATATTTACTTTGCCTTCTTTTAGTCTTCAGACAGCCATGGTACTGCTGGACCGGGATTTTATGGCTGCACAATATACATGTCTTAATCGTTCATGCAGAGGGTTGTAGTATGTTGTATGTGGATTCTAACCAGGCACAATGTTTTTATGAGTATCTTGACCAGAGTTTCAGATGAGTGTTCCTATAGATGTTTTGATGAATCAAGGCATTCATGTAAGCCAACAAAAGTAAATTATTTACATCAGAATCATACAGACCAGACTTTAGCCATGCCATACTGTTGTTTGATCAGTGCGTTTTTAATATATTCCATGGTGTATTACTATCAGTGTTTATCAGTATAACAACAGTACATGTCAGGCACCTTGTATGAGTGTTCAGATGTATGTATAAGTGCTGTTTATAGAAAGGGTTATGGTTAGATATGGGTATATTAGATTAGGGTGCTCCAGATGGAACAGCATCCCTTTTACTCAAGGGCAAATGAATTCTCAGGGACCTTGGATGCAGGTATGGTGAGTGAAGGTCGAGGCGGTTTGTACATGGTGTACCTTGAAGCTGACAGGAGATCATATTTGAAACTTGGGTTGAATTCACACTGGTGACGATGTGCAAATAACTTCTTTTTTTTTTTTTTTTACCTTTTTTTTCTGCGCTTGGGATGTGCATTAGGGCCCTGTCAGTGTTCAGGCACTGTAATTAGAATGAAGTGAGCAGCACACTGACTCATTCCCTAACACTTCAGTGCCTTTTTTTTAACACCAGAGCCTTTGATAGTGAATTTGAACCAAGAAACAGAGTCACTTCCTGCAATTTCATTGTGTACCATTGGATACCGAGACCAAATGTAATGACAAAATTAGTGACGCACCGATTCAGTGTAATAGACCAATATCAATGATACAATATGGGTCAAATGTTGCTTAGAAGAGATTGAGCCACATCCGATATGGTTCCTACTTTCATGGTTATTTTCAGACTATAGCCTCCATGTGCAACCATACTACTTTTTACAACAATCACTAAAATTAAATTAAGCAAAATTAAGCACTGCTCGAGAACCAGTGTTACCTGTGGAGATGACTCAACACCACATTCTCTTTTATGATACCAATACTGATATTAAAAAAGTTTATACTGGCTAATCGATACTAATCTATGATATTTGTACTTAACAGTACAATATCAGGCTCATCCTACTCAGATTTGTTACAAGATTTTATGGAATTCATTCACTTTTTCAAACAACTTCAGTCAAAACCCTTCACTTGATTTTAAATATGTACTATTTTCTATAGCACTGTAGGGAAGATAACACTACTAGCTACAGTGCTGAATTTTTTCTGTACTGTAATTTGGCAGGCAATCCAACGAGTATTTTTAATTTGTGTAAAAAGTTAGTTTCATGTTGTCACCGAATTCTCCTGCTTTTCTCAAGAGTTTTGTATTGATTCAGAGACTGAAAAAAGACATGGCAATTATGCTGTAAAAGTACAAAAAGGATTTGGTGTTCAGGCACTTTGGCATTAAGCACTGTGCTGTTAGACTTGGTGTCAGTTTTTGTTAGTAGGTCCATTTGTAAGTAAGTCAAGTAAGTCCAATGTTTTGACAGCCGTAGGATATATGTGTTTTTTTTGTTGTGTAATCGAGCCAAATTAGCATGGCTGATTCATTGTTGTTTATAACCTGTCTAGGTTTAACTGGCTAAAACAACACAGTTCAGCTCAGAAGTGACTATTAGGGCATGAGCAGCTCTGAACTTACCGAAACTGGAAACTTCTTTAGAAACTTAAAACAAGAATTTCTTTATTCTGACTAAAACTGACTTTCTACCAAAGTATGCATATGTATATTCGATTTATGCTTGACCTGTCGATGTATCCTACGACCAAATTCATTAAGTTTGATAACTGTAATAATTCTGAAGTTGGTACCATGGAAGCATGTAATGTGATTGAATGATCAGTGTATTATATGGACTACTATAATTATTAGAATGATCATTATATTTGGGAGTTTTTTTTTGGGGGGGAGAGTTGGATGGACTTTGCTGTGTTTTATGATGGTGTGCATATTGTGTCACTGTTCTTTGTTGGTTACTTACACATTACATAAGGCGCAATTTATGTAATACTGCAGATTTGGTTGGGCGGCACCAGGCTAGACCTGGGGTTGCTCGCCACTAGCGCATTATCAACAATATATCACCTAATGGGATGCTAGCATGCTCCTGGAAAAGGTTTGGGGAAAACAGATCAATATGAATACTCAGCATAATCTTCAGCCATCTGCCTCCTGCACACACAACACAGCTGTGGCGCTGTTTAACCGTGGCCCTGTGATGGGAAATGGAACCGCTTTCACAGGCTTTCTGCAAGTGACTATTAACCCTGCAGGCACACACATGCGCACAGTGCACAGTCCCACATGCAAGCATATTATGATGTGATGTCTGACCTCCCATCCATATTCATGTGACATGCACAACCCCTGATGATTTACAGTCAGCACTGCACCACCAGTAACCTTCACCCTGTCCGTTACTGCAACACTGCAGAGAAGAGAGGGGAAAAGAGGAGAAGACACCAGAGGAGAACCGAAAGAAGATGAGTGGAAAACGTGAGGAGGGCAGAGCAAAAGAAAGGAAAGCGATGAAAAGAGCAGAGGAGAACAGGGGAGCGCAGAGCAAAAGAGAGTAGAAAAGACAAGCGGAGTCAAATGTATCTATTGGAGAACTGACCGGAGTGCCACACAGTAATTTAAAATAGAAAGAGAAGATAGATGCAGAAAGACAAAAAAGAGGAATAAAGGAATGAAAAATAATTCAAAATCTAACTGCAAAATTAAATTGGAGCAAGAAGAAGGAGGAGGAGAGCAAAAGTGAGATGAGAAAATAAGAGGAGTTGAATCAGAACAGTCATGTTAAATTTATTTACAAAACAGATTAAGACAAAGAATTACACACATTCATTTTAGTAACTGAAAAATGAAATCAGGAGAGGCGAGGAGCGCAAAGGACAGTATAGAAAAGGGAAAGGAAGCAAAAGAGAAAAAAAGAAAAGGTGAGAAGAAATGAGAGTAAAGGGAGCAGAAGAAAGGTGAGAAGATCAAAGCAGATGAATCAAATGTGTTCATGAAGCGTTTGTAACATCGACTTGTTAGCCAAAGTGCTACACGCTCATTCAGGTATGGGGCAGAGGAAAAGAAAGACAAAGGATAACAGAGAACAGGAGGCAAAAGAAAAAAGGAGAAGAAAAGAGGGGAGACAAGGAGAAAGGAGAAGGAGTGGGGGGGGGGGGGCTGGTGGTGCTGAGGGTGAGAGGGTTAGTGAGTCAGCGTGTGAGCGAGTGATGACTGTCGCTCCTGCACACTCCTAGCCCTGTGGGCTGATCCCGACAACCTCACACACACACTCACACAGCCCAGTGAGACTGATGAGACACGCAGTGGTAAGAGAAGCAGCAGCAGCGATGGAAACAGCAAACACTGTGATGGCATGTCTTAAGTCAGTGTGCTTACGTGTACATGTGTGTGCAAGGGTATGTGTGTGAGAAAGAGAGAGAGATAGAATGAGAGGGAGAGCGAGCATGAAAGAAAATCACTGTGTGTGCGTCAGGGTATAGCGAGGCCGAAGGATCTTTGTGGGAGTCGGAGGCATCTGTAGGTTTCCATGGAAACCTCGGGCCAATGCAGTTGTCTTGCTCTCTTGAGAGAAATTGTATAAATTATTTGCATCACCGACTGTGGGAATTTACATAGTCCGTAGCTGTGTGTGCAGATGTTTTCATCCACTTGTTTTGATCTTGAGCTTATTGATGAATATTTTTCTCCGTGGATGAACACATGTGAGAACAGCGGTGGGGGTGGAAAGGAAGGGTGGAGGCAGAGGAAAGGGAATGAAAGATTGAAGTAGGGAAGGAATCCAAAATTGACTAAATACAAAAAGAAAACTGCCTGACCCTTACATTTAATATAATGGAGTTATCGAAGGCCAGTGCTGCATCTAATTAAACGAGGTGCGATTGGCGCATTAGTCAATTAGAGCAAGCGAGACCCTTCACAGCACTGAGGTTAGGGAGGCATCTGTCTTTAGCTCCTTTGACTGAATTAACAGAGTTGGCCAGAACTCCCTCTACAGACTGGTACACTGTCAGCCTCCTTGGAAGAGACGAAGTATTGTATTCTGAGTACAGTTGGGATAGATGGATGGCGTGGCTGCTATTCCATGGATCTATAGAAGATCCCACTGATAAAGCATTAATAATGTCTCTTTAGATGTTGCATTTTGAAGTACAGACAGTATCTTCACCAACACCAACCATATGAATTAAATTAACAGGTTTTGTATTTTCTTTGGTTGAATAATTGCAACAGTGCAATGTAATAAATTAGCTATATAATGTATAATTTGCACAATCCTAAAATAATTTTATGACTGCTGCCCTATACTGTACTGTGCACAGGTTTTGAGCCTAATTCCTTTACAATTGGATTGATTTACAAATGGCCAGATTTGGATGGATGGATGGATGGATGGATGGATGGCCAGATTTTACTGTATTTTAATGTAATCTTGAACAGTTCTCTAGGCTCTCTGAAGGACTTTCGAACATTTTCTGAGCAGTTGCCTGACCAGTTTCAGAGGAGTGTTTCTTTCCTTTGATCTACTTTATTTAATCTACTCAGTATGCCAAAGAGAAGACAGTTTGACAGGCATAAAATAGTATTTTAGCACCAACAAGATGATTCAAAGCAAAAGTATAAAGGGATGAGGGGTGGCTCAAGACTTTTGTATAGTACTGTTCATTAGCCTCAATCGTTCATGTATGAAAGTTGCAGCTGAGAGTTAATCGCAGTGTCTGCTTTTTTAAAGGTCAGTTTATGAAGTGGTATCTCAACACACATATTTAAATACATACTTTTCAATATGGAGGCTGTGATATGATATAGACAGTGCATAGAATACAATTCAGTTTTATTCTATAAAATGCTTGGGACTGCCCAGAATAAATGTATCTGCTTCACTTACTGCAGGTCAAAATATATCCAGAAAGCAGCAACAGTGTGTTTATACTCAACTGAAGCTGAACTGCTCACATGCCGTCTATTGCTGTAAAAGCTGTGATTGTAGCCTCTCATTCAAAGAAGTTACATAGGCACTTATAGTTTTTTTTTGTTTTGTTTTGTTTTTTTTAATCGGGAAAAGAAGCACTGAGGGCAACATTCAGCCAATGTGCAAAATTTTAAGCCAAGCCGAGCTCAGTCATAGCTACAAATATTGGAGTGGAGGACTGAAGAGTGGTTGAAGCTACAGGTGCACTGGACAAGAGGAGGATCACCATGGAAGTGGTGGTAGAAGCTTTGTCTGGTGTCAGAGCTGATCATAACAAGTAGGTTTGGTCGTCTGAGCTCCTGATTTTAGTGTAAATTTTACCAAAGATTTGTGGTAAAAATTTCACCATTCTTCTACATATTTCAGATTATCTATCAATCTTGACATGCCTTCAAACCAGCCGTGTAAATTTTGCACTGAGCATTCGTCCTATTGTCAGATATTTGGTGGTGGTGGCCTAGTGGTAGGATACTTGCCTCCGAACCAAAAAGGTCACAGGTTCGAATCCTACCTCCAGCACCA
>JBBJLR010000139.1:19972282-20019221 GCA_037577145.1 Brachypetersius gabonensis | reverse complement strand
GTGTGTGTGTGTGTGTGTGTGTGTGTGTGTGTGTGTGTGTGTGTGAGAGAGAGAGAGAGAGAGAGAGAGAGAGAGGGGATGGGGATGGGGGAGGGGATTTAGCGGATTTAGCAGTGGGTCATATTTGTTTTCGTCTGGGTTCTGTAAAAACTTCTCACTGCTCACACTGTGAAGGCGTAGCGCTGATGGATATTCATGTTTACTCTCTCATTTGTTCAAACATTTACCAAGTATGGTAACTCACTCTGCACAAATGAGTTATAACCGCACTCTGACCTTTTCATTTTCCCTGTGAACTCGTGATGAATGATTTTGTTTATCAGATGATAAATGCTGCTTATTCCGGAGCAGTTTTGACGGCCTTACTGCTATTCGCACATACACAGATAGCAGATAATTTATAGGCACTTTTGGAAACACCCCACTGAAAGCCAGTATACATAAGTTGTCATTCCAGCTATGTAAACCTTGCATGACAACTGACTTGAACCTACATAGACTTTCATAAAGGTTTATTCCAACAAGCCTAAGGGGTCATACAGACGTTAGAAGTGAATCCTAATGTTATTTCCCCAGAGAAAAGGCTATGACAACTGTTGATGCTTGTTGGAACCAAACATTTGTAAGTGTTCATGTCTGTTGTCATGGAAGGTTTGCATACATAGCCTTATGAATACTTGCTTACAGTGAAGTGTTACTACACTTTTTAACCTGATCCTTGATATATGGCCATATGCATCTTGAGTGACCACAGACAATCTAATGTGTATTGACTGAATTTACAGTTGCAGCAATGTTAAAAACATTAAAATCTCATAAGTAGATCCTACGATCTACTGCAGATGCATACTTGTTGGTTTCATCAGTTCACTGGAGAAGCAAAGGTTGATTAACCCTGCATTAGGGGGACTGTAGACCATCAAGTGACACTGATGATCTGAACCCTCGGGATGCAAGTTTACCTTGACTCAACGCCAGAATCAGGTCAGGAGGTTGTGAGGCCATTTCTAACAGAATATGAGATCATTGTCATTAATCCTTCAGTTTTCATCTTGGCTTCTTAAAGCACCTTTCTCTGCTTACACACTCACTCTGTTCCTGCTTCAATGACTCTCCTTTAGCTGTAGTTAATTTGCAGAACATCTTTGGAAAGATAAAAACAACAAATACAGTTTGTTAAAAGGAATATATTTTGTTTTTTAATGATCCAAGTTTTTCCATCAAGCTTTTTCGTTGAAGGACAGCGTTGGGGAGACAGTGGACTGTAATCTGGCATGCTATCCATCCAGAGCAAATCACTAGTAACATCCAGTCTGCTTTCCTCCATTACTCTACTGTGGGCATTATACTCGAAAGTTTACCCGTATCCATACAAAAGAGGAGAAAAAGAAAAATACAGACAGAATGTAAACAAACAGCACAATGCAAACACTATTCAAATCGTTCACAATTTGAATGAGGTCTTTTTCTTTGCTGACAGACAGGCTCTATGGAAAAACAGATAAGCACTTAACCAAATGCTTGACCGTTTCTTCCTGTTTGTTTGTTTGTTTGTTGCTTTCTGTTGTTTGATACCTTTTCTTTCCAGTTCATTTAGCTTCTTTTTCCTTTGCTGGGTGAAGTTTTTGAGATGGGGTGAGAGGAGTGGGGAAGGTGGGCTATACCGCAGCAAAGGAATATGCATTTAAATCTTCTCATCTTCAGATTTCTTTCTCTCTCTCTCTCTCTCTATCTCTCTCTCTCTCTCTCTCTCTGTATATATATACACATCAGAGATGTGTGTGTGTGTATATGTGCTTCAGCTTCATTTGATTTATCTTTACAGCATGAGTCTGGCTGCTTTATCACCATGCCTTCATATATTTACTCTTTCGTTTTCTTTAGTTTTTCTTTCTTTTGTTTGTTTGTTTTCATAACAGAACGAGACAGCTGCACTGGAATGAGCGCATCCACTGTGTTTGTTGGTTTCTGATTGGCTCCTGTGCTCCTTCATTCTTTTCCTGGTTAGCCAGCCTGCAGAAGAACGCATCAAAGCTCACGCCAGCTCTTCTGTTCACCCATCCGTACCTGTCTGCACTGCTGCATGCCAAACAATGCTCTGCTCTCTCTCTCTCTTTCTTTCTCTCTCTCTCTCTTTCTCTCTCGCTCACTCTCTCTCTCACACACACGCTCGCACACGCACACACACACACACACTCTTTTATCCTGTATTTCTTACTACCATCTAAAATTACACACTAATACTACAACTTGGCATGTTTCTTAATGATGCCTAGTGTAGGAAAAATCCTGAACTGTGCTACTTTTGGAGGCAGGCAAAATCCAGGCATACAATACTGTACCCACACTCTGTGTTTGTGCTGATTTTGCCATGTCTGTGTTTATTGTGCCTGTTCTGTGCTTGTCAGTGTGACAGTGCTTGTTAAGGTCTTCTGTCACAAGTGGGTTTCAAGTACATAGCATGGCAGGAAATTTCCCTACTCAGAGTAGGCTGATGTTATCATGCTTTTAGAATTAGACTTATCTCGTCTATTTTATCTCCTATACCTTTAAACCCTAAAGGTCTGTAGGTCCACAGTTCATACAGCTATGTATTGTGCATAGTTTCACAGTAGTTATGTTGTAATTTGTATTAGTTACTGAAAGCAAGTATTAAAGGAGTAGTGCGGGACTAAATCAACTGTCCATTAGTTTCTCTTATAAGATTTTTGTGAGTGCGGTGTTCTGTGATATTTGTTGAAGAAGTGGAGAAAAACATAAAAAATATTGCCTGTGATAACTGGCTGTGTGCTACACACATGGCAGATAGAACTAAGAACTTCCTTGCACTTAGGGTATGGTAAGTGCACTAAGCCGCACAACAGCCTATCACGTGAAATTATAATACCAAGGATAGCCATCTAATGATGCTATAAAGCACCACATTAAGTAATGAATACACTAATATTCATGATCATTAATGAAAAAATCATTAGTCACGTCACATTAATACCTGTAAAACCATACAAAGAAATCCTGACTTTTGTTTGGTCAGAAATACATTAAAGAAAAAGCATTTCTAGGCCACAGACCAAAACTTACTCTGCAGTCTTCTAACAGCCCATAACTCCTCTCCTAATGAACATTTATTGGTTAATGTATTCATTAGGCTGTGCATGCTCACATGTGAAACCACGTCACAGATCATGTGACCATAAAGCTTCATTGCTTATTTTGCATATCTGTCATGTAGCCACATCCCCGGCTGCTGCTATGCCAAAGAGGCATCAGTCATATTTCATGACTGCAGGAGCGGTGCTCAGCCCCTCTTACTGCATCCTCCCTCCATCCCACCAGGTGGACCCTCTATCTCACGTCTGTGTGTCTCGCCATTTCTTCCCCTTCTAATGTTCCTCCCAGCACTCTGTTGCAGATTCTAACCCACAGTCTCTTCCTTTGACTGTGTGCGCCTATGTGTGTATTAAGACACCACTCGTTCTTTCTTTCTCTGCCTCTCACTCTCTCCCTCTTTCTGTTTTTTTCTAACTGGTTGGTATACACACATAGCTGGCATTTGTTTTGTGTTGGCTGTGTTTGTACTTGTGTGCTTCTGTTCGTCGTCCTGTCCGAGGCCTGGTGTGTTCAGTTTTGAGTTCATGAGAATGAACATCCATCGTCTTGACTGTGAGTGACAGTGGTGAATTGACTGTACAAGTTCTTTTCAGCTTATGATTTTTTTTTTATTTGTCATCTTTCTTTGAGAAACTCTTAAGATCTAGTTGCGCAAGATATTTTATAACCTGAGATGAAAAACAATTTAAAAAGCACTAAACGTAGTACAAAGAAAAGCAGACCAAAACAAAAGCAGTAAAAGCAAAGCAGTAAAAATGTTTAAATGAAAGGAAATACACTTTAAAGGCGTTATTTTTTACCAAAAAACATAAACCTGTAATGATAGGGCAGATTTGATGCTACATTGCAGCAACTTGATCTTGAGCTGTCTGTGCACAATTAGGCATGTCCAGAGAAGGTTCTACGATGTCCAGGATCAGTGTCAACCAGACTCGTACTAAAACATTTCTTTGTTTCCACCTCCTTTCTCTTCCCATACCCTCTGTTTCTCCCTACTTTCACCACTTCATCTTTTGTCTTTTCTCTTCCCTTTGTGTCCTGTTCCCTCCTTATCCCTCCTTTCTTTTCCTTTGCTTCTTCCATGTCATCTCCCCCATCTCTCCCTCAGATGCGGGTGGTGAAAGCGTTCCGTAGCTCACTCTACGACGGCATTGAGAAGCCCGAGTCCAGGAACTCCATCCACAACTTCATGGCGCACCCTGAGTTTCTTATCAACGACTTCATCCACAACATCCCGTTGATCGACGACACGGACATCGACGATGAATCGGAACTGTCCAAGCACAACCACTACCATCAGTACCTGCACCCGGCTCTCCGCAAACCCCCACCTCCTCCCCCGGCCCGCCAACATCCCCGTCCCTACCGTCAGTACAGCCTGCCTGCCACACCCAACCGCAACAACAATGCTATTGAGAGCAGCATCCACCATCTGACCCGACCCACAGACCACAACGGACTCTGGACCTCCTTTCCCAGACAACCGTGCCCCCTCCTCAGCCTGGAGACCTCATTATGACTGCCTGTGGGGCCCTGGAAGAAGGCCACCTGAAGGACTCTGAGGATACAGACATGTGAGGCAATTGAAGAACTCCTGTGGACACAACAGTTGGTGTGCTTCTACCCCAACTACTGTAAACGGACTAATCACCATCTTTCACCCTCTTTACCACCATCCATTGAAGCACCTATGTCTTTAGAGGCCCACAGACACCAACTTCCTCCCATTAGGATTGTGGTGGGAAAGAAGTCTTTTCAGATGAGACTTTTTAATGGTAAAATCAGCATTTGTGACTTTTGATTTTCCAGAGGGGAAAAAGGCATTCTGAGCTCCCTGCAGGCAGAATAGGGGTCCAATCACTCCACTTTTTATTGATGTTATTTACATTGTTACAATGCTCATAAGTACAACATTATTATTCTGACCATCATCGTTGATGGTCAGAATAATAGTGCTCGGATTATCATTACTCTGTTCGGACATAGTTTAATTACTAATTACTAATTACTTATGACTAATGCTTTATGGATTAGCTTTAAACACCGTTTGTTTATTTATTGAGTTGTTTTTTTTATTTATTCATTCATTTGTTTATTTAAGTATTTATTTACTTGTTTTTTTATTGTTCGCTCAGCAACATTTTTTTTTCACTCTCGCTTTGTCTGTTTCTCTCTGTGTGTGTATGTGTTGTGTCTGTCCTGAAAATAGAAAAAGATAAGTACTAACAAAGCAAAGTTACAGTAAATTAAAAGCTAAAAGTAAATTAAATTATAACACATCTGCAAATAGCAAAACAAAACATTAAAAACGTTTATTTTCATTCACTAGATCAGCCTCCATTATTATTTGCAAAAAACATTATTCAGAGACGCCTGTCGTTTTATTGGATAAACTTTTGATGGAGGTATGGTTTGTTTAATCTAAAAGCCATTCATTTAAGTTAATACCATTTTAAACATCTAAATGTATTGATTGAAATATGCTACAGGGTTAAAAGTTTTGGGCTTCTCCTTTCACAGAATTTTTCACCAATATAGCTGGTTCTGATGACTTTCCATCATATCAGTTCAGGCCTCAGGATCATCTCAGTGATCACATTGGCTGAATTATTGCAGCTGAAGCTGGAGGTGGATTTGCCGAGTCTCAGATTTCCATTGTGTCGTTAGGACTGTTAATTTAGGTTCCTTTAACATGTTTTGCAGATTATACCAACAAAATGCATTTACCCTTTAAAAACATTGTGAAATAGTATGATTCACTCATAGCATATTCATACTTGCTGGCCCTTTAAATCCATTCTTAGTCATTCTTGCTTTCAGACATCATTTCTTTTTCATTTTAAGGTCATCAGGTAGTGACAAATGTTTGTGAGGAAGTCAAACATCTGACTACAGACTGTGGTATCAGGGTCTGAACCTGGATAGGAAACACCATCTTATACTGCCACTACTTTCATTGTGTGATTAATATCAAAGAAATGAATGATGGACAATCGGTGAGACTGACATCACCTTTTTGCACATTATCAGAGCTCACTGGTTTGGACAAACAGTTTAAAGGTAGAGTACCCCTGTGGTCACCAGTGGACTTTGACAAAATGCAAATTACACTGTTTGGTTTGGAAATGGGTGTGTTTTTGGTATCAGACAACACTGGGATACCAAAAGGTCACATGCTGCTTAGGACAGCGCGTTGCATCATACTGTACCATGCATGATGTACCATGACACATTATAAAACACTAGATTCGAATACATTCCATTGACACTTCATAGGTCTGAGTACCAAAGAGGACGGCATCCTCTTCTACCCCATAACTGTCTGGGTTGGTACAACCAAGATCATATTGCTCTAGTCAATGCATTGCAATGCAATACAATCATCTGGGGAATGGGACCGGCACTTATGCAACAGACTGTCCTGTCCACAGCTCTGTGAAATAAGCTTGATAAAACATGTACATAGGGCTCTCAGAAATCCTTTATCTGTATAGAATACTTTTCTAGAGTACCCAGTTGTCAGAGACTGGCAAATGTTGAAAGCATACAATGCAAGCATGAACATCGGTGGATCATGTCATTGCATTGCTCAGTGGCGTCTGTGCAGAGCATGTGTTGATAATCATAGCGCACCTCACTGTCATTGTTTGACTTCACCTTTGTCTAATGGATGGTCCATTTTTCACTGGCTTTCACTGTGTCTCTAACAGTAAGTGGACATTACATTTCTCCTTACGGTCATTGATGTGCTATTGACTGCAAAATGTTCTTCTAAAGTTACTCCGTCCTTTTTCTCATTCGGCTGCAGAGAAGAGCCTTGGAGTGGTGCCTTGTTGCCACTCTCACAACCTCTCATATATTAGTGAAAACACTTATTAAAATGGGTGGCTCGTCCAGCTGAGATTTGGAACTTTTGAAGCTGAGGGATGCCAAAGAGCGTCCCCAGAAGCCCCAGAAAAAGAACATGAACATGGCTCAGTAAGACAAGATTCCTCCACCCATTTTAGCACTACCTAGAAAAAGTATTAGGTAGTGCTAAAATTAATGTGTGTCTAAGACACTGAAAGGGCCCAAGTTGCTCTTACAGTCCCAGTAGAGTCTCATGGTCTGAGAGCTCTGGTAGGTTTTGAGTGAATGTGGACCCATTTCAGTGCAGCAAACAAAGTAAACTCACTAACATGATGACCAGCGGGGGAAGAAATGTTCACTAAACTTACTTAACCCATAACTATGATGTATCTTTGCCTAATCTTATCTAATCCTAAAGCTTAACTGTTTCACAATAGTCTTCAAAGCTATACTTATTTCTGGATGATTGCAAACCTAAGTATCTCCGTTGTAGCCCCCAGTCTCATTCAACTCCCCCAGACAAGAATGAAATATATAATGGCATATGTATGGTGTCCCACCTCGCCATTTCAGCTATCAGCAGCTTCAGCCAGGCTGGATAGAGTTTAAGGTATGTATACAGGAAAACAGATAATCCAAAAAGTCCATCATCTGCCTTTTGTTCCATTTCGTTGTAGGAAATTCACTCAAGGTGAGGTGAAAAATTTTCAAAATGTGAAAAGAGTATATAATATAATATATTTAATATAAAAGTTATAAAATATTGTACAACTGCACCGCCGCTGTACATTTTTGCCAAAATGTGCACATGTGCATCTTTTGTTTACAATTTAAGCACATTTTTGTTTTATTCTTTGTCTCTTCCTCTTTTTTTTTCTCTTTTGTAAAAAATTGAAATTAAACATCTTGTACATTATTATGATTATTATTATATGACTATTATTTTTTTTTTCCAACAGTGCTCTTTTAACTGATGGGAAGAAAAAAAGAAAAGAAAACACAGTTGCACATTCTCCTGAGCATACTCTTACTGCGCTACAATGAATAAAAAAGACAAAAAAAAGAAAAGAGAAAAAAAATCCAAACTATTAAATATATTAATAATTACCTGCCTGTTACTTAAGAGAAAAAAGTATATATATATATATGATGAAAGAACTCACCTGTATACTGTAGACTAAACTGTATGGAAATCTAAGAATTTACTGGGAAAATAAGTCAACACTTTTTGTCTGTATAAAAAAAAAAACAATCAAAGTATTCTACAATAATAACTTTGACCAGTGTCCGTGGTTGTGTTTCATTGTGTGGCTGTGCTCATTTCTTTAATAAGGTAACACGTATGCACCAAAGGCCTGAAGACGCGCTTAGGCCACTACGCCATGAAATTCTTATAATAGAAATGATAAGTGCTGATTTTTATAATAAACTATATATATCTTCAGTGATAACTGACAATGCAGTTTTTCTATTACTGATACTGAATTCAATTCATTGATGATGACAAACACAAAAACTAAACAGACTGATTAGAGAAAACATTTACTTTAGCTTAAGTATCTTTTAGATGCACACAGACTTGCTGTATGCAGCTTACACACACAACATAAATCCAGATATGCACTACATCGACAAAAGTATTGGGATGCCTGACCTTTACAGCAACAGGGACTTTAATGACACTGCATTCAAATACATAGACTTTAATACGGAGTTGGTCCTCCTTTGCAGCTATAATAACTTCCACTCTTCTTGGGAGGCTTTCCACAAGATTTTGGAGTTTCTGTGAGAATTTATGCCCATTTATTCTGTAGAGCATTTATGATTACAGGCACTGATGTTGGACGAGAAGGCCTCTCTGTTCCATTTCATCCCAAAGGTTTTCTTTCACACAAGACTCATGCACTTATGTCTTTATGGACCTTGCCTTGTGCACTTTATGGTGATACATGATTTTGGGTTCACAAGAACGAGATTATGCACACACACACACACACCGTCCCCGGGCGCTGTGTTCCTGTCTGCCGGCTGTTTCACTTGGTGAATGGGTTAAATGCAGAGAATAAATTTCCCTTATGACAGAATGGCCACTTTACACTTTACACTTTCTTAAATATTTTTTTTTCGCTACCACTTATGTGTATGAGGGAAACACGCGAGGCGCACTTACCCCTCACCTAACTGTATTAGTGTAGGGAAAACAACTAGGAACGTTTTAATCCAGTGAACACGTCAATGCTTGGAGACACGGCTGCCATGGCGCGGGATTCGAAACAACTGTCTGTCCGTGTTTACAACAGACTCCAGGTAATTATGAAAGCAGTTAACTTATGTAAACTTAGCCCGGATATTAGTATAAAGCTTAATCGAAGCACTGTGAATATTTTTTTTTAACTAACACTGTGTTAAACACGCTTACTTAATTGACTATGGCACGGTTAGCTCTGTTTGCTAACTTTAACGTGACAGTTAACACCAAAAGAAACCGAGCAAACTTTCCACATAAGTATCAACATTTTCCGCTTAATGACTGTGTTGAAAATGTCCTCTTAAAATGATATTTTACTGTGTACGCACTACTTTGTGTGTTTGTGTGAGCTAGTTCCCATGTGGCGAAGGAAAGCTAACTTCACTAGTATTGTATTGGGACGTTTCACCAATACACCAACAACAAGGACTTCAATGCCATTGGATGCAAATACATAGACTTTAATATGGAGTTCCCACTCCACTTCTGCAGGCAGAACAGCTTCCACTCTTCTTTGAAGGCTTTCCACAAGATCTGTATGAATCTGTACACATTAATTCATTCTGTAGCGCAGTTAGGAGGTCAGACAGCAATGTTGGACGGGAAAGCCTGGTTCGCAATCTCCGTTCCAGGTTATCCCAAAGGTGATAGATGGGGTTGAAGTCAGGGCTCTGTGCGGCCAGTCAAGTTCTTCCACACTGAACTCGTCCAGTCATGTCTTTATTGACCTTACTTTGCGCACTGGGGCACAGTCATGGTGGAATATAAAAGCTTTTTCCCAAAACTGTGTCCCAAAAAGTTGGAAGTATGACATTGTGCAAAATGTATTGGTTTATGAAGCATTAAGATTGTCTTTCACTGGAAGTAAGGGGCGTAGTCTAAACCCTGAAAAACAGGTGTGTCTCAATACTTTTGTCCATATCGTGTTTTTTTTTTTTTACTCAAAATGAAAAGGCTAAAATGAACGATTTATATCCAGAGCCTTAGCTGTCCTTTGGTTGATGGTCTTTTCCTGAGAGAGGCTGAAAGTATGCATGAGCTTGTGTGCACCCCTTCATTGCATCGCATGGACATTCTGAAATGGATTTGTAGCAGGTATGCACTTCAGTCCAGTACATATAGTAGTGCAGTCTACCACAGGCTATTACATGGAGATTGTAATGTCATGTAACCAAAACTGCAACTGTGTGTTCTAAAGAATCTGCCCATCCCTGAAAGAAAAATTCTCTACAATCAAATCAGCTGAGACAGAGAAAGTGGTCAAAGGTAAAGATGGACCGCTTTGCTCATTGTCCAGAAAATTACATTTGTATTTTACAGACAAAGCATGTAATATCAATGTATTCTTCCACAAAGGAAAATATTTCAGCTTTATAAATTGTCTCTTTCTTCCAATCACAGAAATCACACAGGTTGGGCATGCGTTGGCGTTGTGTAAAGCTAATGACCAGGATCTAATCAAGGTATGTTAGTGGATTTATTTTTTTGTTATTAAATTAACTTTATTCTGACATGCTGATATCTGATAACGCATAGTCTAGCTAAAGCCATAGAATAATATATAGAATGTGTAGTGGTATTATAAACATAAATACAGTATAGTGTTCATCAGATAACTATACATTCCATTCTTGGAAATTTTTCGTCACTCTGATCGATTCATTATGTTTTGAGCTCAATTTCACAGAAGTGTTTGTGTTTTTCAATGCAGGGCTCAGCCCCACCATTACGACAGCTCTTGTTCCTGGAAGAACTTTTACTGTGCATTGACAGCGATGATGTATCTTCTGGGTAAAGACAGTTTCTTTCTTGCATTGATGTATCTTCTGTAGTGAAACTATGTTAACTGATTTTTTTGTATTTGCTTTGTTGCCAATAACATGTACAGAGTGAAACCATCTGGAAACGAAGTCGTGTGCAATGATGGTCTGGCCAGCGAGCTGATGTTCCCAGATCACTTATCTGACCTGGAGCAGGTGATGAATCCTGTTTGCAATCCTTGGTCAGCATGCATCCAGGATCACCTGAGAGACACAAAGATGTCTGAGGCTAAGACTAACTGCAGTAAAGCCAATGATTCTAAAAACAGGTGATATTTTTGTGTTTTTGTGTACGCTTGTATAAATGTGTACCATATAAGTCAGTGTGGTCACTTTTATTCTTATTTTATTTCATTTTTGTTGTGGTATATATGTGTGTGTGTTGAAGGAGCCATTATTCAGCCCTGGGTAAAGTTGGTGATGATCTAGCTGAAGCGACAGCCCTGCTGCTGTCCACTCAGACTACTTTTGAGGAACTACACAAAGAGGTGCGATGATTATGGACTTTTTTCATATACCTCATATACATTGTTTACCGCAGTTTTACCTTGGTGCTGTATCGTTTTTCTCTTTTTTGCTTTGCTTTCTGATGTATTTTCCTCATTCCTTTATTTCTCCTCTTTCTCAGTGTGTGTTCCTACAGACAGACCTAGCTGCTTCTGGAGCCTCCCTGTCTCCCTGTGCTCTGAAAGTAGCTATATCAGACATGGCTCAGCTCATGACTGCCTTCAGCCAGGTTTACAACACATACTTCAAAGGTTACTGCCAGAGAGCTCCCCCTGTCCTCACTCCTAATGCACACGTCTTCCAGTCTGTACATCAGCTTCTGCACAGCTGTAACCTGGTACTTGCTTCATAAATCAAAACTTCTGCTGATATTGTAGGATTAGGTTAGATTAACACTTGTGACATTGTTACGGTTTTCTAAGTTTCTCTAGCTGGATGAAGCATTTTGTGTTAAAAATGAGTAACGAGGTAGTTATAAGGTATTATAGTTTAGGGCAGTTAGTGATTATATTAGTGATGCTCCGATCGATCGGCCGAAGATCGGTATCGGCTGATAATCACATTTTATGACTCGATCGGCACTCGTTAAACTTGACCGATCATAGGAACCAATCACAATTGATGACGTCAATGCGTGAGGGCGTACACGACGAGTGGGGACGTAAATGTTTGGTGCCGCAGTCAGTACTCGAGTTGAGGGGGGATGAGGACGGATGTCATCCCCCCTGAAATAAAAACAGTCAAAATCACCCCCCTTTTAAAACGAACACCCCCCCTCGTTCCATCATTTGTGGTATTTTATCAATGAATGCATGGGTCTATTGAGTAAAGTACCGCGAGCGAGACGCTGTTTTGGGGAGTGAACAGTACATTTAGAATCTTTCACAGTGTTTGTTAAATGCATCGAACTGTTCAAGTGGGAAGAATTTAGTTTGTTTTCTTCATATAGTACATTGAAAGTGGCCATATACTATCTAAGCTTATATGGACAAAAGTATTGGGACACCTGTCATCGCCGGTGTGGAATTAGTATGACGTTTTGAGGAACAATATTTGCCGTTTATGTTCCAAAGAAATCTCTCGTGGAGGCGCATTGTCCAAAACATTTAATACAACATTTAAATTAGTATTACTTTTTTTAAAATAAAGTTAATGGTGATCACAGAGCTTACATATCAGTTATATAAACTTAAAGCATCAGAATCAGCATTGGTATCGGCCGATCACCATGACTAAAAATCGGTATTTGGTATCGGTGGCAAAAATCCTGATCGGAGCATCCCTAGATTATATTAGTAATCAGGTAATCTGCTGTTTTAGCAATTAAGCAAGTAATGATTTTTCATTGTGAAAATCTAAGGCATAAACATAACCGACAAAAATGTGTAAAACATGGTATATAAATAGGTATTTCCCTCATTTTTGTATTGTAAGAGAACGGCAGTAGAAATATGTATATATGTAGATAATATAACTTAAAACATGGAGGGCTGAATTGGATGGTGAGAAATCTCTTTGTCATAAAGGAGCTGGAGGCGCTGCAACAACTGTCAGAAACCTCGTCCTTGCTGACGGAAACAGTGAGACAGATACAGACAGACAGGCGATACTGGGCCAAGGGAGAAAAACGTACACTGTGTGAGTAGTAATTCTGTGTCTAGGATTTAGAGAATAAGAATATTAATAATTATGTTACTGAAGCAAGCCATATGGATAAACGTTGTTTTTAAAACCAACTGTAATCTGATTTTCTTTAGCTCATAGTTACATATTATTTGTTTCTGTTTGGAGAAGTGTTTGCTTTTTTCTTTTAAAAAGTAGTTCCAGTGAATATGACTGAAATGTTAATTAATAATCTCATGTTTGACAATCTTCATTTTCAGCTGACCAACTGGAGGCACTGAAGAGTAGATATACTGCTTTTTCACATCGTCTGTGATGAAACATTTCCCTTTCCAACTGATCAGATTGTAAAGTGACTAATTAGATACCAGATTTTTACTTCAAGCTTTGTTAAACATTATTCTTGCTTCTGCAATAATTTGTGTAAATTTGTTATAATACCCATGCAACTGCCTTATTGTACTAAAATGAAATGTGAAGTTGAGCAAGCTCTAAATAAAAAGTTGCAATGTAATTTTTGTTTGGATGAAGCTGTTTAATGTACAATCAAGAATGAACTTTCTCTCATGGGTTAAAGCTGAAGATTAAAACACGAAATCTCTCCCCCCTTCATCCCTTCGTTTACCTTCGTAAGTAGGTGTGATGAAGGGAGGGACCAAAGTGAACAAGTTGGAATAGTTTGGGGTGAAGGATTTTCTTTGGTGGTTGGACTCTGTAACTCTTTGGTGTCCTCTCATAGTGTCTATAGTGATTAGCTGCACTGCTTCATCTTTTTGAATGTGTTATGGAGGGAGAAAAGCACATGTCTAAAAGAGAGAACTGTTCATTGAGCAAACTTGGGGATATAGAGGTGAGTGGTCTTAATTTGACCATGTGTCTTTTTGGTTTTTCGTATAGTAGTTTAAATCTTTTTCTATTTTAAAATGAACACAGAACAGGATCTTCAAACCAAATTTAAACACAATCTTCCATGGCTGCATTCCATCGAGTAGTGTCTTTATTTTTCCCTTTTTCTTTCGTTTCATCCTTTTAAACTCTGAACTACACAAAAGGTTGTCCATATTTAGTACCCAAAATCTTTTTTGAGAGTGTTTAGTAGTGAGAGCAGTGCAGCAGCAACCCAAATATAGCACTGAGGTGACAGGACTGCTGCTGATGAAAAGGGTCTTTGATTTGAGCATGGCAGCGTGCCTGTGTGTTTTGTCTGACAGCTGGATTCCAGATGGGTTTGAAGATCAATGGAATAATGTTCCTGACTGATTTTGCTGCAATGTAGCATTGTCACGTTAATCACATTGCTGGAGCAACCTGCAATCGTTTCATGCCAATTTCAGGTGAATGGTTTTATGGCAGTCAGAAAGGTAGACTGATGGAGTGCCAAGTTCATTGTGATGTGCTCCAAAACGTACTCTCACATAGGGCTAACTGAAAGAGGTAGTCCTGCTGTGATCCATGTGTCTAGGGAGCAGTGATTTGTAAAACAGAAAACCACCCTTTCTCTGGATGCTCCAGTTTCTGTGTGTAGAACGAGTTCTATATGTCTACTTCTCTGTCAGTGATTTGGGACATTTGGGACAGTCATGATTTCAGAAAAAAGTGATCTATGCAGTTTAACTAATTTCTATATTGTTCATCAATTTACATAGACAATGTATTTTTACATCGTTGCATACAAAATCATTTGACTGGGATGGGTGGGAGCTTTGTGCCTCAGGTTGTTTAGAAATGACCCTGTTGTTTAGCACTGAAAGGGATCATGGGCAGTGATAGAATCAGGGCGGTTTACTCAAGAACCCAGTATAATACAATAAACACTAATTAATTTTGGCTTAAAATGCCTCAAAGTGTGCACTCTTAGAGGATGTGTACCTTATTTTTCGTTCAGAAAATTAACAAAACATCTGGGGCGAGGGGTGCTCAAACTTCCACAAACAACTATGTATCTACTTATCCTCTGGCTGTTTAGCCCCAACCTTCCCCATTAGTTGGATTATTTTATATACCAGTCTTAAAGGAAAACAGGCTTTTTAAATCAGAGATGTAGTAAGAGAGATATGGCTAAAATAGCATCTTTCTGCGATTAGTCACATTGTTATATGCAAAATTTAATTATCCAAATGTAGTGTGTTGTGTACTTTATTATTTAAGTGCTTTTCTTTATTAACCTAAGCAAGGGCATGTTAAGGAGCTGATTAGTTGGATCAGGTGTTTTGGGAGCAGTAAAAACACCCTACAGGAGCAAGACTTAAAAATGCACTTCTAACAAACCCATTTCCCTCAATTGCTCAACTAGTTATGTGTTGGAAGTAGGTCTGCTGTAACACAAGGGGGTATTCCATGAAAAAGGATTAAGGGAATGTCTGACTTATTTCAAGGGAAAGTAAGTCAGACTTTCCCTTAATCCTGTTTCATGGAATACCCCCCAGGTGGTCGTCAATCCTCCTCCAGATCCACTTTCTAGCACACAAATGAATCTGACCAAGCCAGTCAAGGTCTTCAACAGAACATTATGAGCTGGGACTGGTGCATCAGGTGGTCCACTGGAATGCTCAGTTCCCAAGACTCAAACTGTTCAAGGTTACTTTCTTATCAGCAGGTGTGAGCACCTACATAGTTTGAAGAGATAGTTCTCCATGGACCACAATGTAACATATATTAACATTCAAACTGTGTTTTCCGGTTCCTGAGACACACTGCTCTGCACATCTTAGCATTTTCACTGCTTCCAACACTTGTGATCAAACTAATCATATGGAGGTTCCTCAAACTTGACTGCCGCGTCTCGTTTACAAAAGTGGTTCTCTAAAGAAGTCAACTGAAAGGTTCTTTGAGGAAACAAGAAAAGTTCTGTGGCTTTAAGTCTGTGTGAGTTTATACAATATAAAATGAATTGGTAAAAAAGGCACACAAACCTGCAGTGAGGGTTCTACTGCTAACATGAGTCTGTAATAACTCGTACACTGCTGAAAATCATCAGTCTCGTGTAAATAAATGAAAACATCTCTGATTTGTGGAGATTTTCATCGTAAAAGTTATTCTAATTTGTTTATATGCAGTAGCACTAGAACTTGTAGCATGTAACCGAGAGGGCCACAAGAGGGTTATAAACTGGGACAAAAATACCATTTTTTGTGCTTCAAAAAGTCCAAAAGACATATTCTGGCACTAGGGGGACCTGGTTTTAATGTCTGACAAATACCCACATAAAGGAAAATAAAGAGGCCCTTTACTTTTTCAGCAGACTAGCATTCACTCCTTACATCAGAGACCCACAGTAACTGTGTTAAAGGGAAAACAAAAAAACGTATTTGTGTTTGCTAATCAAATTTTATTGCACTTTTGTTCATATAGTTGTACTTTTAAAATAAGTGTACAATACACTTCATTATTGAATTTTGCGTATAACCATGTGATTAATTGAGATTAAAAAATGTAACCGTTGCCCAGCATTAATATATATTCAATAAAATATGACCTTGTTAATTGGACTGTTTTTATACATAGAAAAATAATCTAACTGGAACGTTTCTGAGGCAAAGAACTGTTTCAATAGCAAATACATTTTTTGCAAAGCTAGAGATTTGCATGTTAGTAATTCCTTTTACCTCACAGTCTCAGGGCCTGTCAGGTAAGGCCCACTGGAACATTGACATAAACCACTATGCTACCAAGAAGAGTGCAGCCCAGAGCATGCTGGATGTGGCTCTGCTGATGGCCAACTCCTCTCAGCTGAAGACTGTGCTGCATGAGGGGCCGGAGTACCGCTTTTACATCCCTCTTATTACTCTCATCACGCTGTCCATCATGCTGCAGGTCACCATTGGACTTCTTCTCATTTTCATTGGTGAGCCTGAGGTCTGTCATCTACATCTCAATTCAGTCACACCACCTTTTTTCTTTTTCCTGCTTTCTTTTTACACTGAATGCATTTCATTCTGTCCTCTTTAGTGAAATATAACCTTAATGACATGAGGAAGCAACCAAAACTCAATATGATGAACAACGCGACCACCATCTTCGTCTTCTTTATTGTTCTTATCAACGTCTTCATCACTGCCTTGGGATTTGACTCTGGTCGGTGAGGAACATTTTAAATGAACTGCTGACAGCCTTTATAAGGTTTTCTTTGCGGTAGGAATTTGTTTAGGAAAGACAGCCCTGTTAGCATTAACTGGAGGAATGTAGAATCAAATTGAAAGGATGGGCATCTTCCTAATTTTTTTTTTGTTTGTTTATTTAACATTTCCACAATTTACATTTATGGGGTTACAACAGTTTTCCTGACATAAAAGAACCTTGTAAAATTGCGATTCTGATTTATTGACAGCATTGCTTTGTGTTTTTAAGTGTGTTGTGCTCTGTTACAGGACTCCTGTGATGGTACATGATGTCCATTCTCAGACTGACATTAGGGGGGATGATTAACTTCAATTCAGATTTCCTGTGTTAGAGTAACTCTTCCTCAGCGCTTCCTACAGACTTCAGGGTCACTCTAAAATGTTTCAACATGCATTTCATGGAACATCAATTAGTGTAGTGTATGAGTTGACCCATTCCAGTAGGATTATTTACAATCTCAGGAAGGACCATCAAGCTCCTGCTGAAATCAACTTGTAAATAAACTGCAATGGTCTTTTTCTGTTATCCATGATATTTTTACTTTTTTATTGAAAGCATAGCGATGTTCTGTACTTAAAGCTAATTATACAAATGTATGAAAGTCTGGCTTTATATTTTTCTTTAATGTGCTTAATTTCTATCACTTTCAACTAAAAAAAACTTTTTTTCAGCATGCTGACACTTTGCAGATCTCTTGCATTTGCCTTACAATAAAGAGACATGCAAAGAAAGAAGTCGAGGGATATTGGATCAGTTAATCCACAAAAGTCTTTATGAATTTTATAAAAACCTGGCAACCTTCTAATAGCAATGATCTACTAAGAACAATTGATTTTTAATTACAGCACCGTATATTTTCATGTTTTCATTTTCAACAAACATAGGCTTTTTTGCATTCAAAAGACAAGCAACAGAAATTGTTAGGAAATACCTCAAATTTCCTAACGGCACAATCATGCACAGTAAAGGCAATTATAGGCTCTCCTCATAATCCGTGAGGAATTTAACATTATTATAAAATTAAATGCCCTTCTGAATTTGTTCCTATCATGTTCATGTGGGGGAAACATTCTTTGTTCTATTGCATGTAACATTAACACAGTATAAAATTCCAACCAGCTAAAATACTTCTGCTTGTAGAGCTCCAACTGACCTCCAACAGAACATAAACATTAAAGACTGAATTTAAGGAATGTGGGACGAGGCACCTACGCATCAATTTCACCAAAGGGTCTTTCCTCTGCAGACTCCATGTTTGAGTAGACGTAGTAAAGAAACGCTGCAATAATGACAAACACCAAAACTCGCAGCCAGCCTGGCACACCCCCTGATTTGCTGCCCTCGGGTTTAGCTGGCCCTGGACTAGCATCCTGTTGGCTGAATTTGCTTGTGTAGGCTGATGGCCTGGCGCGAGGTGCACTCTGGTAGTTTGTAGCTTGAGTGTGGCTGATGATGGGCCTTAGCGAAGGATAGAAGCGGTAGCAATTATTTTTAATAATTGAGTTAGAGCAGGGGTGATGACATTTGGATACAGAAGAAGCAAAGTATGAGCAATACTTATAATAAAAGCAGCTACTTGAAAACCTACTTCTACATGTATGTATTTGGTTTACATTTGGTAGTGGCAGTTTAAAACTCACTCATATGCATTATCTAGCTCTTCATACTCCGTGGCCTTCTGCCTTCTTGTTCTGAAAGTAAATATGAGTGTTAACACACAGTTCATGGAATGATTACCTTCATTTTTCAAAATAATCTCTATCATTCATGTCTGCTTCCTTAAAGCATGGAATTTGGAAGCTGCCCATTGACTTATGTCTAAGGCTGGCATGTCAAACTGTGCTCCCTCTGGGCCGCAGCACTTTGAAGACTGGCATTTTCTTTTGTCTGATGGCCAAACTCCACCAGGAAAACGACGGCATGGGTTAAAGATTTGTTTTAGTTGTTAAAAATGAATTCATGTTCATAATTACTTTGATCCATGTTGTTCACAACTAGACTCGACCAATTTTAACTTTGTCTGTATGGCACAATACTACACATTTGGAAATAAAAAAAACATTTAAAACTGAAAAAAGACATTTAACTTTATAGCCTTTGCTTATACAGCACAAAAATCAAGGAACAAGATCCAAAACAGGACATCAAAAGCAGACTAGATGCATATTTTTAGCAGAGAAGAGCGACCCCTTCTGGGACGCTTCTGAAACATGCTGTGTTGCATCTGGTGAAATCATAACCATTGTCTAGAGTGGCCACATTGCATCCGTAACACATTTGCAATACGGACTAACACTCTGAATTCAATTCAAGATGGTCTTACTAACAAGATGATGAGATAAATCAGGTGTAATTGCTGAGACAGAAGACTGAAGCCTGGAGTGCTATGACCCACAAGGATTGGCTATCGAAATATATGGTTACCAACCAGACAATACAGACGTGACAGATAGACATTAGTTTAAAAATACATAGATATTTTGTTAATTTGATGATTGAATGCAATATATAGTTTGTCCATGAATTTACTCAGTCAATAATAGGTTGTATATTGTACTCACACATCTGTAAGGCCTTTATGTTCCACCTATAATTGAAAACGTGGTAGAGGTTAGATTAGACACACAAAGTAAAACACATCTGTATTGTAGATACTGCTGCTCAACGTGCACTTACTGGTGGATGATATGTAACATATGTGATTTCTTCCTCTAAGGGGAAAAAAATGTTATTAGTGCATTACATCCCATCCAACTCTCACAATTGGCGTGTGGAATTTCAATGTCTTTTATTTATGAGACAGGCTATATTACGTTCTTCTCTGTAGTATGTCTTGTCAGAAGATGATGATGATTTAGTGCCTTTGGCCATGGCCTCCGTCAGCTTCTTCTCATAAAGCTTCCTAGTGGAATCTACACAGATGAGAATGTCCTCATTTTTACATTTTAGAAAAAAAAAACCCATCTCTTTCCAGTAGACATTACTTGTATAAAAGTAAATAAATGTGTTAACCATACATAATGTGGACAAAAGTATTGGGACATGCCTCTTAATAACTGAATTCAGGTGGCCCCTTACTTCAGTATACCATGAAATTGTGGATAATGCATTGCTTAGCAGCAAAGGGGGAACCATCACCTTATTTAAGTATTTGAATGCAATGTCATGAAAGTCCCTGTTCCGATGTCCCAATACTTTTTTTGCTATAGTATGTGTGTGTGTGTGTGTGTATATATATATATAAATACTTTTTTATATGTGTGAGTGTGTGTGTATATATAGACAGATTGTATGTGTCTATTACCAACAATGGGTCCATGTTTGATCCCATATTCATCCAAAAGGCGTGAGAGCTCTTCAACAGACTTTGTGCTCAGTGAGGACATGGCTGCAACTTCAGATTACAAGATATATTTGGTTTAATTATAGGGTAATTATATTCAAACGTTTTCAAAACGAGAAATAAAGGGTATAACTTGTTTTAGCTGCAACAACAGCCACCAGCATGTCGTTAAACACACGGAGGCTTAAACAAAGCAGCTTGTAATACTGTAATACTGTTTCCTCGGAGGGAAAGTAGTTTTAATTGGAAGGACACACTCATAAGCAGAAAAATACTTTTTAGCGAAAATGATTTGAATCCGAAACAGAAAGGAGAAGCTCCAAACATCTGGCGAGAAGAGAGTTGTGCGCATGCGCGGTAGCACCTTACGTTAGCTTAAGAAGAACTGTCGCATAGCTCTATTAACACACAGCAAATTTATTCTAAAACAAGCTAATTTTTGGACAGTTGTTTGCTTTTTTTCACACAACAAGACTGCACATAAGTAAAAGAGACGCTCTGTGTGAAACGATGTGGCTACTTCCCTGGCTAGCAGAAGTTAGCTGTCTAACGAGTCAGGCTAGGACACAAGGAGAGGGAGAAGGTGAAGAAAAGAGACTCAGTTTACAGTGACCGAGACAACGACATAATTTCAAGAAGCTGAAAGTGGGCTATTCGGGTCTAAAATCCACTCACCTGTCCCTGCTTTTTGTGTAATAGGTACTAAGTTTGGTAGCCAGCCTCCCAGAGAAGGGCGTGTGCACTGCTCCGGTTGAGTGACGCCGAGGGAGACGCCCCAGTCTCCTAGAGCCTGGAGCGGGTTTTCAAAACATGACAAACTAACTCTAATCTTGAAATGTCGAAGCGGTTGGGAAGCATACGCAACTGCGCCAAACCCATGTACGAGCAATTTTACTCCATTGTTTTTTTCCCCCCGTTCTGCCCTGAGCAGAGTGTAAACGTTCCCTCAACTACTCTCTATGGACAAAAGTATTGGGACATCCGACCATGACACTAATAGACGTTTAAGGCATTGCATTCAAATATGTAGACGTTAATATAGAGTTGCAGCTGTAACAGCTCCCACTCTTCTTGGAAGGCTTTCTTCGAGATTTTGACGTGTTTCTGTTGGAATTTGTGCCCATCCATTCATTATGAATAGCATTTATGAGGCAGACACTGATCTCCGTTCCAGTTCATCACAAATGTGTTGGATGGGGTTGAGGTCTGTAGAGCCCAGTCAAGGTCTTCCACACCGAACTCACCCAGCCATGTCTTTATGGAGCTCAGATGTCACAATGCTTTGGTCCACACAGTGTATCGTTTCTATGTAGAAGAACCACTGAAGTAGACAGATTTTCATTCAGGTATATACAAATATTTCTTGTTTTCCAGGGGGAAAAAAAGTTTACATCTGTAACTATTTAAATGATCTTAAAAATGGCTTTTCACCATCTAGATAGTAAAAGTATAGCACTGTGTATTTAGTACACAAGTATTTTCTGGAGAATTTTGTCTTAGATTTTATTTGGTTCTTGTCTTTGTGTCTCTATGAAATCATTGCATAAACAATTTCAGCCTGGATCAATTGAATTAATTGAGCCTTAAGCAGAGTTAAACTTTAGATAAGATTCGGCCATAGACTACATGCGTCCATTTACTTTTGATTGGTTATTTGACACTGAGTTTATAGTGGCCCTTATAGTCTCGCGTATACACACCACTCGACCCGTGAGCGGAAGGTACCTCAGTGGTGCCACTTGCAGCCCTGGGATTCAAACGTACAACCTTCTAATTACGTCTGCAACTCCCTAACCACTCAGCCACCAGCTGCCCAGTGATATGGGACATTTGAAATTGAGCCTTTTTTTTTGTATTTATGCAGTTCTTCCTCAGCAGAGCCCATTCAACACCCCACCCAGTTCCTTTTATGTGGGAAGTGAAATGGTCACTGCTGTTGATGCTCTGCTCTCCAGTTAAAGTTAGTGATTCGTTTCTCGGTTCATACTGTACCAGTCATCACTTGTTCCAAGCCTTTTCAAAACTAACTTTTCATTCATACAAAATCAAGATCAATATCATCTTAAGGGGCTCATTTAATGGAACAAAAAGCCATACGTCCGTTATCTAAACATTTTGAATGCATTTCTTCCCTGGTGATGTTCCAAAACCCAACAGGCTTACTAACCCGAGCCTTTTCATCATACAGCACTCTAAAACTTGAGCACAAATGGTGGGGTTTAGAGTTTTTAAACTTGAACTGCAGTGCAGCCAATCAGAACACAGAATATTTACATATCATCTTAAAGGCACAGTGATGAAACAACTTGTTTGTTTGTAAGGGATCAATAGAGGTTATGGTGATGGAAAAATAATGCATTTTTGTGCTGTTTTGGTGTGCAAACCCACACTGTTAAATGGACCTCAGGGGAAAAATAAAACAAGGAAAATACAGGAAACGGGCCTCTCTGGTTCTAAAAATAAATAAGAACAAATAAATGGACTAATCTCTGACTTTAAGGGCAGGCCTGTTTGAAAGAGCTTGCGGAATCACTACAAGCATGAAAAGATATTTTTGATAGCTCAGAGACCATGTCTTTCCTAAGCTTATCCTGCCCTAACCTTTCTGGTGGGTCATGCCTGCATGAGCATCTGAAGGGTAGAATAAAAATAAATGAAAGTAGATGCTGTTCAGGAGAGAATTCTAATTAACGTCTGTGACTTCTCAGTAATCATATTGCACAAGTAACAGGTATGTAGGCTTGTGCAGTGACTCAGCTGCATGCCAGTGTTGGGTGTAAACTGATAAGTTAGGATTTTATGTATTTAAAAAAAAAAAAGTCAGGCTGTATGGAGCTCTGAAGGAAACCTTTTAGTGTAGATTTTCTGGGTCCAAATTAGTAAAGGCAAATACAATTGGCTAAAAATCTTAATACAAAAGACATAGACCCTCATGACTGTGGGTAAATGTTTGTCATGTCATTTAATAAACTGATGCAATAATATGTTCATTCTTGACCTCATGGAAAAAAAACAACTCAAAAATGGATTAAATTATCCTGTGTTAGATTTGTAAAATGTACCATCAGAGCTAGATCCTTGTATATGAAAGACGACAAACTGCAATGCTGAACTGACAGAAAAATACTTAGACAACTTTATTGTTTATCAAAATACTGTAACAGTCATACAGATATTGGTTCTCTTCTCTGAAGACTTAATTTTAAAAGCACAGAGGCTGATGAAAGCAAATACATGTGATATTTTTCCAAACACTGAAACCTTAAGCGCTCTTGTATTTTTAATCAAGAATTCACAAGAAAATGCATCGCTCTTTCATTTCACATCCAGCCCAATGGCAATACCTAGATCCAATTTAAAATGTCCCTTTTAAGTCATTAGAAGTCTTCCTCATTTTTCAGTCAAACATGAGAACTGTTTTCTTTTCTTTCTTTTTTTTACCAAAGGGAGAATATGTTTAGCTCTACAAAGTGCATTGGAAAATGGAAGTCACACACCAAACAAAAATAATAATAAGGCAAGAGGGCAAACCCACAGAGCTTTGGCACCAGTGTTAATTCAGTTGTGTAAAAGGCACAAGAGGCATTATGAAGTACTAATAAGTGTCATTTCACCCAATGGCATGTTAAAACATCTGTGCTCTTTCAAAAGGATGAAACACTCATCCTTTCTGCTACAAGCAAGAGTTTGGAAAGAGCATTGTTTACCAGGCAGACACACTGTAGCAGCCACATTGTGTTAGGGACAATCAGTAACACACTGGTGTAAACCTTGTAGAACGTGAGAGCCACCATGACCTGCACCTGCTTTAACAGTACTACCGAACAATGCAAAAACAGTCTGGCTGTGCGGAGGGAGAGGAACTAGAGAGATGAAGAAAAAGTACAGCACAAGGAGAAATGAGTGAGACAGCAAGAGAAGATTCAGTGTTTATTTGTCTTTGGATGCAGGAGTAGGAGTCTTGACTATGTTGGGTGGCATGGGATTAGACAGTGATATGGAATGGGCTCCCAGGAATGTGGTCATCACCCCATTTCACCACCAGAATGTACTCGCCCTTTTCTTTCAGCTGGTAGGACACATTATACAGGCGGTTACCCAGATGTTTCACCAGAATCTCTTCACAGGGTACTTTAGGCCCATCCACTCCAACCAACAGCATGTTTCGTCCTGTTATTTAAAAGAAATGATATTTATGAATTAGGAAAAATGTTTCTCTCACTAAGACTCAAACAACTGCTGTTATGTGCCTGCCTCTACAAAGCATTATACTGCATGTGAAGCTGTCTATAGTCACAATAAGTAATACCTGCTTTGCTGCAGTCTACACTGAAGCTGTTTTTCTGACCAATGAAGCCCTTTGTGAGTCCTAGGCCTTTGGCCACCACACGGCTAGCATCAGAGCTAGCCCAGCCCGGGGCGGCCTGCTGAGTGGAGGTCACGCTACGTGTCACAGGGTCAACCAACACTGATGAGGTTTCATGCATACTGTGGCTACTGACCAAACGAGAGCCTGAAAGAGAGGACACAGTTACTGAACTGTAGATATTAGGCACATCAAGTTTATTTATATAAACACAGTCATTCAATATGCTGTATAGAGATGAAAGACTAATAAATAGTAAGCAGAAAAGAAAAAAAACATTCTAGAATAAATGTAGAACACAAGGCTGTTTTAGCTTCTTTAAAATAAAAAAATAAAGGCAACCATTGGGATGGATCTAAACTTTATGTGGCACCATTTGCAAAAGTGGATAACATTGGGACTAAAAGACATTTCACCCCGTCTCATTTCAACTTCGGACATCACTAGCTAACCACCTTCCGCCAACCTAAGAGACCTAGTTGATATTCAGACAGATAATGTTCATCCACCATGGGATTTAGATCCTTTAGTTATGCTGCCTCCCCCCACCCACCTTCCTCTAGAAATCTGTAACATTAACTCACGCTCAGCCTTCAAATCACATCTTAAAACTCTCCTCTTCAAACTTGCCTACTCTTTAACTGCACTCATTTTAGTTTTTCATTCTGACCTTGATTCTAGAATATACTCATTTTTCATCTTACTTTTGTGATTTTATGTATGCCATGTTCCCTCATTTATTGTTTTTCTCTTCGTCTTCCCTTGCCTTTTTTACCTCCCAATTTTATGATCTGTTTTACTCGTATGCTTTTAAATAAATATAATATAAATGTATAGGGCCCAAATCTTTGACAATGAGTAAGTAATTTGAACTTTCTGTATCTAATTGGAAGCCAGTATAAGGACCGGACTATTGGAGTAGTGTGCTCTTTTCTTGGGTTTTGTTAGAACTCTGGGTCCAGTTTATTAAGAATACTGCTGCTGAACTTCAAGGACCAAACATCAGACATGGATCAAGGTTACTTTTTGCACCATTTGCAAATAATTCTCGCTCGCTTGCTGCTGTTTAACCTTTAGCATTTAACTTCCAATCACTCATGCACATGTGTCTCTTAAACTAGGTGTTGCATAATACAAGGACACAGACAGCACATGCACACAGTGGGGGTGTAGCACACATCTAAAACGAACTTCAATTTCTATTATTGCACAAAATATACAAATTAGCAGTTATGTCTAAAGCCTTGATCTTTCCCCCCTTTCTAATCTACAAACTTTCAAGGATCCATGGAAGTCCATCCATGATTGCAGTGAGAAGTTTGACACGGATAGTCTTTATAGAGTTTTATCTGCATAGCTACAGTAAGCCACCTTGTACTCTTGGAGAATTTGGCCAAAAGAAAGCACGCAAGAACAGTAGGGGCCCAAGTATGGCTTCCTCTGGGTCTCCATTCTTTGTGATGGGTTTCTCTGATTTGTAAGTGTCAATAACCACAAAATAACCCGTGTCCTCTACACATGTCCTGCATCATTTTAAGACTGTTCCGGAGAGCCTGACTCAAAATTTAACAGTGTGATCAACAATCTGAAAGGTTGCAATAAGATCTAGAAGTATCTAGACAGTTCCTTTACCAGAGTCTGTATTTAGACAAATGTCATTTGATAACTTTGAAAGCTGTTTCAGTATTTTGTTGACTGAAGCCTGACTGAAAAGAGCAAAAGTAGCCATTTAAATTCAAGTAATTACTGATTTGATTGAAGACTACTTCCTCATTAATATATTTACAAAATTCTCCAGAAAATTCTCCAATGCAACTCTAATAGTGCTGAATTAAAATGAATATATTTCTCACCAGTAATTTTAGCTTTAAAGGGGCTTCCAACAATATGGTAGGGTCCACCATATTTAATGGAGATTAGGTAGTTCCCAGGTGCCATGGGTGTGTAGGTAACCTTATATCCTTCTGGACACTCCTGACAGTCCATCTTTACTTTTGAAGGCCCATCAATAGTTACTGCCAGTGCTCCTGGACCAGCAGAGCTTGTGTTTACAATGAATTCACATGGAGATCCTACACAGAAAGAAGCAGCGGCTCAGACCACACTGACAATTAACAGATTCATTCCCCCCCCCACCCCCCCCACCCCATGTCAAAAGCCCACAGGCACATATTTAGGATGTCTACATACCAGTGGTTCCACCCTCCAGACCAGCACCATAAGCAGATACCATGCCTGGATCTCCAGCCTGGCCTGCCTCTCCCACCCGAATCTTGAAAGGGCTTCCAGGGATGTGGGAGCCATTAAATTTGACATCAATCAGGTACAGGCCATTCTCCCTTGGAATGAACCTCACTGCATACTTATCTACAAGAGATGCATGGAAGGGTAAAATTAGCTGGTTAAATGTTTCTCTAGTTTTTACACATTTTGACTTAAGCACTTGGAGATACTTTGTGAAATCATTCCGTTCCAATCAGATGCCAAGTTGTGTTGCTCTACCCAACAGTAAATGTGACAAACAGCAGGAGTTTAAACAGCCTTTAAAACGTTCTAAACATCGACACTGTCTGACACCATTGGTAGTGTTACAAATCAAAGTATAGTTTTGGTACAGTATTAGACAGTAGAGAATTCTAATTTGGTTCAGAGCAATATAATAGTAGCATCTATTTTACACCCCATGTTCCTTATCATTCAAGACAAGGTATTTCAAACCCTCTAATAAAAACCAGTAATCATGGTTACCTTCATCAATCTCCGTGACGCAGCACTCCTCCAGGGCTCCGGATGGGCTGTGAACTTTAGCGTCAATAACACCCTTTGCCCCATTCAGACTCACAGCGAAAGAAGCTGGCTGGTTCACCTTTAAGCCGGACTCCTGCATTCACATAATACTCCTACAGGTCAACTTACTACCATCAAACACTCAAGAGATGGATCCAGGGCTTTCTAGCCCATCTACAATGCTACAATTGACAGACATCTTACCTTCAGGCTAAAAGGGTTAAAGAGAGGCTGAATTAAAATAGTATCCCAATCCCAATAAAGCTAAAAATGCAAAGAACTCTGGGAAAGTATGGGGAAAATAAAACTAAGGGAATGAGCCTCTTTGGCTCTCTTTAACCCTTTAGCCCTTGGCATCCATCCCTGCAGGATGTAGGGAAGGAGTTTGGCTGTTGGGAGCCTTTAGGACAAGGCACGAGAAATACAAACAGTCCCACAAACCCCAGCACATCCCATCAACACAGCAGCAGCAGAGCACCATTGCACTAAAGGCCATTATTACTATGGGCTTCAGAGAAATACCTACAGTTTACCTGTGAGATTGTTAAACCATAAGATACCCTTCATCTAATTTCTTCTGAACTTGTAATACAAGTTCAAGCATACATGTTTACCCATAGACAGTCTTGATTAACTGAATCAGTGGTGTTAGATTAACGTTGGAACCCAAGATGTCTAGGACTAGAGTTGGGCACCTCTGGCCCACCTTAAGTATATGCTAAAATACTTGACAAACTGATGTATCATCTTCCTTACACCGGTGGTTTAAATTTAAGTGTTGTGAAAAAGGCTTTCTGCTGCTGTGCTGAGGGCAGCATGGGACTCGTTTTAGGCGGACAAATGTCTGTCTTCCTCGAAGCCTCACCTGAAGACTAGCAACAGTAAGTCGGCGGGCATCATCAGAAGGTGACGCGACTGGCACCACGAAGGGACTGTCCGGGATGTGCTCATCGTTGAACTTGATGGAAACCTCATAATCTCCTGCAAAACCAATGCATAAACAGTGAGTTACAGAACCTACTATCCAATAATAAGAGTTCACGATTTAAACAGAGTTCTAAAACAAAGTCACTCAATCTCACCAGGCTCCTGCACAATGTAGGAGACTCCACTGGAGCCATCTTTCCGGTCTTCAAAGGCAATCTCTGCCTTGCTGGGTCCCTCCACGGCAATGGACAGACCTCCAGCTCCAGCCTCACGTGTCCATATACTAAACTCAGCTAGAGGAGGCATGGTGCAAAGTGTAAGGCAAAATAACATCTTGGCCCTACTTTCGCCCCCTCCAAGACAATCATTCATAGGATTTTCACACACCTGGGACACCTGCTTCTGCTCTCTCCAGCCCAGGACCACCGGCACGAACCTTGTGAGCCCCTCCTTCTCCTAGTGGCCCCACGGTGAACTGGAATGGAGATCCTGGGACATGCTGGCCCTGATATTTGACACTGACCGTGTGAACACCCATCTCGGTGGGCACAAAGCGAATGCAGTAAGTGTTGTTCTCTCCTTCCATGATCTCAGCCTTGTGCACTTTCCCAGAGGGACTAGTCACTTGGGCAGTCATGTCAGCGATGCTTATTTCTATAGGACAGCAGTAAAAAGGTCAGGCTAACAGTAACTGAACAGTCCATTAAAAAAAAGGGGATCTTTTGGTGGTGCCTACCAGGTATCTTCAGACTTAGGTCACACTGGCTGCCAACGTTGGCAACAGATGCAGCTCTCTTCTTGCGAGTAATGCTCTCTTTCATCCTTCCTTCTCCAGTCACCTTTACGGTGAAAGCACTCCCTGTGAGATAATACAGAAACAGGGTTAGCACAGCACACTGACAACACTTAGCAACAGTTAGCAACACTTAACTGAAAAAACAAGATGCACCTGGAACATGCTGGTCAGCAAACTTAATGTTGATTATGTAGTTTCCTGGCTCAGTAGGGCAGTATGTGACCTTGCAAGTTCCATCTTCCTGATCTTCAGTGTTGATGTCCACCTTACTGGGCCCTTCAATGGATAAGCTGAGACCTCCATAGCCTTGTGGTAGCAGAACAACCGCACATCTGTCAGCACTTAAGCTACGAGACTAAAGTTAAGGAACACATTTTTATTTTTCATCGTTCTAGCACAACAAGCATTTGATAGTCAGATTGTACTCACCTGCATCTCTGGTGTCAATGACAAACTCTGCTGGCTCAAACGTGCGAGCCTCGCTCAGGCCCTGACCGGACACACGCACACGGCTGGCATCAGCAATCTCTGACTGGTTGATCATGACAGAAATGGGACTATTGGGAATATGGCGTCCATTTTTCTTTATATTCACAAGGTGCTCTCCAATTTCTTTAGGTACAAAAGAGACCCCTAGAAAAGATTAGAAAAAGAAGTGAAAATTCCTGAAAATAGAAAATATTTTTGCAACACAGTGTACATAAATCAAGAACCAAAGCTACCTGACGACATGAGCCTCCCATTAAAAGAGTACTAAGTTATCTGTATTATTGTAAGTGTGTGAGGCAGTCACTTTTGGCCAGGACACTTACCTACATGCCCATTACGGAGCATCTTGAGCAGGCACGGCTCCTCTCTGCCAGATGGGGTGGTGAGGGAAGCCGTCAACTGGCTCAGGTCAAGCTCACCAATATCCAACGGTATGTCTGCCGCAGAGCCCACCTTCAAATGGGACATGCGCATGGAGTCGTCTCCTGAGGACAGAGAGGAAACATGTAGACCTCATGCTTTATAATGAATAGCTCAACCACATCTGCTTCAGCATCCAAGTCAAGATGGATCTTACTAGGTCTGCAGTTAAACGTTTTGATTGTCCTGTTCAAACACACCTGATTCAGGACATGAGAATAAGCTTAGATGGTATGTTTGAGCAGAGAAATCAACAAACTGCTTAGACACCTGCCCCACTGCCATATGGTGAATCTTTGACACACCTGTGATCTTTGACACAAAAGGACTGCCAGGGATGTGCTTGTCATTGTACTTGACAAGGATGTTGTAGTCTCCAGGCAGAACAGGTAAGTAAGACACAGTGCAAGTGCCATCCTGATTGTCAGTGCAGCTGATATCCGCTTTTGAGGGCCCCTCGATGGCCAGAGAGAGACCACCTGAAAAAAAGGACACAGCATTTCAGCACAATCAATTACTTTTGCAGCAATGAGCTCCAGTATCTCAGTAAAGTAAGGTTGTACTGAAATGCCATTCAATTTGAATAGGCTTAAAAAACAGAACAATGTGCCTCTGTACCTTCTCCAGCATCCTTAGTGTTGACTGTAAACACTGCTGGCTTATTGACCATGCCATGAATCAGACCAGGACCATAAGCAGTTACATGACCACTGTTGACATAATCCACGTAGAACTGCAGTGGACTTCCTATCAGGGAAGAGAGGGAATTGGGATTTGGATTATTTACTGTTCAGGGATAGTGTGGTTGTACCCCAACCCAAGTATGTATTGCAAATGTAGTGCAAGTGTTTGCATTTATGAACAAAATGTGTAACTTTGTCCATTTGTTTTAAGCCAAAAGGTTCAGTTACTTCCATTCTATCCATTATTACCTGGAATATGTATGCCATCATATTTAATGTCCATTTCATGCAGTCCAGCCTCAGTAGGAGCATACTTCACTGTGACGGTGCCATCTTTATTATCGGTAATGTCTGGCTTGGCCACTTTTCCAGATGGCATCCTTACTTCACCTGAGAAAGAGTAGATTTTGCATTTAATGAGCTTACTCACATCTTTAAAGTCAAAACAGAATGTTAAAAATGAAAACACAAAACTTGCCTGTGATTTCTCCCTTCTGGATGGTGAATGGAATGACTAGGTCGAACGGTCTCAGTCCAGCCACGTCCAGTCCATTCATGCCCAGTGGCCTGTCTGTTGCCTGGGAGACAGAGAGAAATACTCCGGACATAAGCAGCGGTAGTGAACTCATTTAGCTACACTCAACCTGATACTGGTCTTGATTTTAAGCTGTTATTTTTGGATGTAAATATTGCGCAAATCTCGATGTTTATCAGCAATAGTGAGAAGTGTCCAACTAGGAATTCATGAAAATAAATATTTAGAAAGACATGAGGCAACATCAAACAACCACAGATATGACTGATTCACAAATAGAGACTGAGAAATAATGCCGGAATTAAAACACTAGGCAGAGTGTGTGGAAAACATCCCCAAAAAAGGAAAAGATGATAATGATTATGAAGATGACGCAGCCACCAACACTGACACTGTGAGAAAGAAATGACGTCATAACAAAAGAACGAAAGCACATTTTATGATTTTCTAGTTTGGACAATGGTAAAGTGAAAGCCAAGCAGACAAGACAGTGACTCACATGGACACACTATAAGAAAGGAACGAACAATGATCTGAACAAAACCACAGCAACAACACCCAACAAATACTACAGATGTCTGACATGGTCCCAGCCATTTTGTTAAATGTAGAGTTCCACATTTAATGCCTTCAAAATGGCCGCCATTAACTGAATGAATGTAAGATGAAACAGGGCCTACACCTGCAGGGAAAGAATAACAGCTGGAGAATGGAGACAAGCGACGTCGAGACATGTCAATGAGGGACAAACAAGGGGTGGACATGATGTGAGGGAGAAAGCAGGGAGTGTCAGTACCCATGGCTGGCCCATGTTGGGCGCGTAGGCGTACTGCGGGACCTGCGTCTGCTGCATTAGTTGTTCAGGGGAGGCACCTTCCAAAGCCTGAGACAGGATGACAGAATCAAGGGTGAAATACTCCTAATTTTTAAACATTCAAACTGGTATAGATCAGTCCATTGGGACGCTGTTTGGGAATGAAGTCCGCTCCTGGCTTGGAGTTTAAAACCACGAGTCTCTGTCAGCAAAAGAAGAGGCCTAGCGAGCTTTTTAAAGCTACACCATGAAGCCTTTGCTCTTAAAGGAGGTTGAGCTTTTAAACAATTTGTTGTAGCTCTAATGTCAACTTGTAGCGTAAAGTCACATGCCTGCTGTAACTGTACTCAACATGGGAGGATCAATTAAAACGCATGGCTTCTACATACCATGACCTGGAAGGGGCTGTTGGGAATGTGCTCTCCTCCGAAGCGCACGCAGATGACGTACTTCCCAGGCTGGGGTGCCGTGTAGAAGATGTCAAAGGTTCCGTCCTCATTTTCAACCACATCCACATCCACCTCTGCACCATCTGGAGTGCACACTGTGCATGTCACTTTGCCCTTCCCAGCAGCCTTCGCATCCACAGTGATGACCGTCTGTTCCCCGATCTGGATAGTGGGACCAACTCCAGCACCTAGTGAATGCCATATAAAGATTGCAGTCAGTCTTCGGGGGGCGTTTAGTTATTTTCAGCTTTAGAATCTACCCATCCATAGTAATAATCATTCATGCATCCTGTCTCATCTTGACCCTATGACACTGTGGCAACAGACAGAGAAAGACATTAAGGTTGGAAGACTGCACAGTTATGATGGCTGATTGAATGATACTGTGGAAAAACTGACATTTCAATGTTTAGTCACAACAGGAACACCAATGGAATGTTTAGTGCAGGGAACAAATGCTACCCTTGAATGCTCACAAAATTTCAACAAGAACATCTGAATCACCTCAGATATACATTGTGGGCACAGACGAATCTGTGCGCTCGAATGGAGTGCCAGATTCACCAACATTGTTGTGCAGCTCACTAGACTGACGAATTATTCAACATTACAGACATTTACTTGCCCAATTGTCTGTTACCTCAGTTGTCTAAACTGTTGTTTTCTTGAAGAAAGCTACAGCCTGTGATTTAGATTATCGTTAATGCAGACGCCGTTTTAACAGAAGGAAAAGGGCTTACTTATTTTTAATAAGCTCAACGCATTCCACCATACAGGCATACGAAAGCCAGACTCAAGTTAGTGATTAGTCTACCATCACTGTCAGGACATGCTGTCTGTTACACCAAGGAGAGAAAGTGGGAAAAAACAAAAAAGGATGGGCTAAACTGCCTGACCAACCAAAAGCCATAAGAGTCCATAGAAAACCTCTGTATTGTAATCTTATTTTGTAGTCTGTAGTGTTAAAATGAAATGGACAGGAGTATCGGTATCAAAAGCAGGATGGTGCCATTCTGCATGCAAAAAGAACAGAACCTGGAGCAAAGACATTTTCAAAGCGCTTACCCAAACCGTGACCTCCAATTGAAACTGAGAAACCGTGAGAAGCAGAGAGCGAAAAAGTGACAACGTAAAAATCAGGACAAAAATACAACAAAATGTGCTCAAAATAGAAAAAAAAAACATTTAAAACAAGTGAAGAACAGTGTGCTGGGAGTGTGAGCAGCTCTGCACAACAGGTTATGTGTCCAAGTAGGTGAGAGTGGAGAGCCAAACATATATAAACAATACAAAATGGCTCATATCTAACAAGAGTCTTAAAGTAAGGCAATCCAGGCCTCAAATGAGTGATGACTCAACACACTGTTTAAATCATACAGCTTCCGCTGGTTCCCTTACAGTATGAATCCAGTGGTTACTTTTTGTACATGACACACCAGTCACTGCAGAGGCTAGTTTTGTCAAAATTGTTCAAAATGGTCTTAAATTAGCATGGTACTACTTGGGAAATATCCCTTCAGTTTAGGGAGTGGTTTTCTTTTCCAGTAGTTTTGTTAAACACACTCTGTAAACATAAGCACAGTATTTCGGTCATGCTGATTTGTACTGTGTAGTAAAGGACATGCCTACCTGTGACTGTGCACTTGCTGGCATCTCCTGTAGGCAGGGCTCGAATACGATATGGAGAGTATGGGATTTCATCTCCACCGTACTTAATAAGGATGGTGTAGCGCCCGGTCATATCTGGGACATAGGACACCAAATATGTCCCATCCTGATTATCACGAATGTTGGCCTTCTTGGGTTTCCCTTCTGGATCCTAAAACAAACATGAGTGGGGGGGGTGGTGTTATATATTCAAATACTACATAGTATAACATTTCATGATTTTTGAGTAGTTACACTTACAGTGATCTGGACAGCCAGAAGTCCCTCTCCTGCATCTTTGGCATCAATAGTGAACTCCACTGGCAGACTGGCAGGCACACCAGTGGTATTAAGGCCAGGTCCACTGGCACGAACCTTACTGGCATCATGCGTGGGCAGAACCTTTACCTTATAAGGACTGAACAAAAAGCAAAAAGTATGTGAGACAGAAATATCAAAATGGAAGGATGGCAACAGAGAAGATAACAAATGAGGGGAAAACAATTCTGACTGCACATCATCCATCACGTCCCACAGGGGACTGTTCTGTGTAATGCATGGAGTCAGCTACATCGTCTTTGAGCCATTTTAGCTACATCATGGGCAGTTCAGCAGTCAGCATTACCCTCCAAAGTTAATTATTTGTGTTCCCTTTAGAAGTGATCACTCTTAACAGAATTAAAAAACAAAAAGGAACTCGTGGAATGGCTATAGAGATGGAATGACCATGGTCTGTGTACCTGCGTGGGATTTCCTCATCAGCATACAACACATTAATAGAATATGGTCCTTCTCTGGTGGGCACATAGCTCACACTGTGTGTCTGATCTCCGTTATCCACCAAGTCAACAGGCTCCACAACTCCTGCACAACAGGTGGGAGAGAGGGAGGACAAAGCACAACCACTTCAAATCAATTACATAAAATGTAGTCTTGGGATCGCACATACATAACTGCATGAATACATCCGCACCCAAGCTCTCTTACCTTTGGGTCCCTGCACTCTGACCTGCAGAGGAGCTACTCCTGCCTTGCTGGCATCAACAGTAAACACCTGTGGGATATTGGCCCGAACATTGGTTCCAATACCCTGACCCTGGCACTTAACCTTAGTGGGATCAACAGTATCATGGACAGGAACAGAGAAAGGGCTTCCTGTATTAGCAGAAAAAACAAACAAAAAGAGGAGTCATTTTCTGATAAATGGAAAATGAGACAATAAGCACATTACACGAAATTTGGAAAAAACAAACACTAACCAGTGATTGGTTGGCCTCCATAGGTGATATTGAGGTTGTAAGTCCCTGGCTCATATGGTATGTACTCTACAGCACAGCTGCCATCTTTGTTATCAGTGCAGGACATCTTGGCTTCTGAAGGTCCCTCCATAGCAAGCCCCAATCCTCCTGTACCAGCCCCACTACCAAGACAATATCAGGTACACAGATCAGGTAAGAAAAGATAAAATTCTCAGGTTGTTGAAACTATTCGTTTAACTACTAACCGGGTCTCCACAGTGAATTTGTTGGGCTTGTTGGTGATGCCAGCCTGCAGTCCTGGGCCATGCACCCGCACACGTGCTGGGTCACAACCCTCAGTCACGGGCACACGGAACGGACTGTTGGGGACTGGGGAATCATCATAGGAAACCTCCACGCTGTGCGGACCTGTCCATACAAAAACACCAAGAAAACGGCTTACAATCTACAGGTGAAGGCCTAAGAAATGTGCTGCATCGATCATATATACATGTACATGGCTCACCCTCTTCATAAGGTGTGTATTCCACTTTATAAGTACCATCTCCCAGGTCCCTGATGAGAGCTTCAGTGTGGTTGCCAGATGGATTGTTGACGCAGGTCTTGATGTGCTTGCCGCCAGTTTTTGTAAGGGCACGAGCATCAACAGTGAAATCTGTGGTAGCCTCTCTGAAAACACCTTTAGGAACACAATTCCAAGAAATTAATAAACGCAGCAATTGTCAAATTTTCACCTGACAGGATGACAACACCATCACCAAAATCCTTAAGAGGTGGTATTCAGATGTATACCAAATGTGTTCAGATCCAATACTGTACCTTTGCCTTCAACTCCAGGTCCAAACACTTTCACACCACTGGTCTCTACCGCTGGATCAACGTTGAGTCTTGCAGGGAAGTTTGGCACATCCTGGCCACCATAGCGGATTGTCAGAGTGTAGGCGCCAGGGTACAGCGGGATGTAGGTGATGGTGTAAGTTCCATCTCCATTATCCTGGATATGGACCTCTGCCTCAGTGCCATTATCAGAGATGATCTCTATGGTCAGCTCAGCAGGGCCAGCATTGGTGCAGTCAACTACAAACTGGCCAGTCTCACCAACTTTGGCTCGTTCCAAACCTGGTCCAGAGCAGCGGACCTAAGAACAGACACAGGGAGAGACTTAGTTACTACCAATAACAATTACTGACTGAATTGTAGTCCTGCCTCACACCATTTTGTTCTGATCTAAGACACACTACTGTTTCTTGGTGAGAAAACCCATGACGACCATAAAACTGTTGTGTGAATCATGTGATCTTCCTCAGACTGCACACTGTTGCCTAATATTTTCAAGGTCTACAATAATTTCTCCTCAGTGATGGCAATGGCCACTTGTTTTCTGTATGGACCCAGGAACCAGGGGAGGCTATAAGGGTTATAGAAACAGCATCGATTCCTAATTTGAAATTATCTATTTTTTAAAATATTTTATGCACAAATTGGTGAAAAAAACAGCTCCGATTTGGGACTCAATGTTTTAAATACAAACGTGAGGTGACTCAAGTGCACAAAGATTTTGAGTGAGCCTTGTCAGTCACTGCTCAAGCTTGTGTAGGGTGAACAGTGCATTGAGATTTTGAAAGCCATGCAGTATCCACTGGGCTTGGCGATCACTAACCTTAGATGGATCAGTTGGAGCAACAGCTTCCACAGGGAAGGGACTTCCTGGGATGGGAGCACCATCATAAGTGAGCTCGACTTCATAAGGCCCCTTTTCTCTTGGGATGAAGCGGACCTGGCTGGTCTCTGGGCTCAGACCAGGCTCCACCTTACAGGGAACTGATTTACCAGCAGGTCCGGTCACCTTTGCAGCAACTTTACCTTGACCACCTGCACCCTTTGATTTCACTGTAATCTCCTGATCTTTTCCAACGGTCATCTCTGAAGGATGGGGGAGAATGTTAGAGAGGAGTTAGTTACCTTGGTTAAAGAGACAAAGAGCAAAACTGTTAAGACAGAGGAGAGCAAAAATCAAACAGAAAACTTAATACATACTGTCTTCAAGGCCTGCAACCTTAATCTTGCTCAGATCCAAAGAAGGAGCTACAGCCACAGCAAATGGAGTCTTGGGAATGGGGTCACCACCATAGGTCACGTTCACACCCATATTACCCTAAACAGACGGAGGGGGGAAGGGTAAAGGCACTTGTATGACACATTTATAAGGGTCCGCGGATGTGGGTGTGGGCCACGCGTGCACTGAAACTGTATATACTTGTCCCACTGATCTAGCAGGAGATGGAAACGGTCCTCACCTGTTGCACTGGTGTGTATTTGACTGTGTACGTGTTGTCATGGTTGTTGACTATGTCGAAGTCCCGCACCATCTCTCCCTTGGTGGGGCCTGTGAACTGAGCATCCAGCTTAGCCTTGCCTGCTCCCTTAGTATTCACAGTAAAATGAGTGGGCTTGTTCAGTTCCACACCTGGGGAGATCAGCATAGCCAGAACGGTCATCATCGTCCACTAACGGCATCTTTTAACTTTTAACATAGGCTAGTATCATTTATTTTCTCACCAGTGCGACTGAGACCAGGACCCTCTCCTTTAACTTTGCTAGCATCATGAGAAGGATCCACTTTGATTCTGATGGGCGTCATAGGAATAGCCTGAGAAAACAAATATGTATAAACACAGGGACAGGAAAGCAAATATGCATACACACTAGCACACATGGAAAACGCATGTGTTACCTGATCAGCAAACAGAACCATAATGGTGTAGCTGCCAGCTCCTGGGGGAGTGTATTTTACTGTGAAAGTATCATTATCATTTCTGATGATGTCAAAATCAATGTCTGCCTCAGCTGGTCCCACCACGCCTGGAGCACACTTAATCCCAATGCTGATGTCACCTACATGAGGAAGAAACAAATATATACACAGCTCTTAAGAAAAGGATTTGACCCTAATACGCCAAAGCTGCTGAGCACAACAGTCTCCTATATGGTCGTACCCTGGCCAGCCTCAGAACAGTCCACAGTGAAGTAGGTCGGCTCAAAAGCCTTCAGGCCGGTCTTGGAAACACCAGGACCAGATACTTTCACCTTATTAGGATGGCATCCAGCTCCAATATTCATCTAAAGATTAAACAAAGAAATGATCCACTCAGTGATTAATGTTAAACCAAAAAGTAGGGCATGCCCTTAAAGGACTTTTGCTGCAAGGGTTTGCACTGACCCTGAAGGGGCTGTCTGGGATGTTGACTCCTCCCCAGGACACCATGACTGTGTGTTTGACGGGTTTGCGAGGGGTGTAGCTACAGCTATATGTTCCATTGCCATTGTCCTTCACCTGCACATCTACTGGGTTTCCATCTCGGTCCTGACAGAACAGATTCATTATTCCACTGTTTTCTAGTCCATCATAAGCATAAAACAGTACGAAGACATACCTGAGCTTGAATCTTCAAAGGGGCTTTGCCCCCGAGTTTGGCATCCACTGTAAATTCAGCAGGTTTCCCTACAGACAGACCACTGCTCTGAAGGCCAGGGCCATAAGCCTTCACCTGTAATATATTGGCATAAACCAGTCAGTGTCAAATGTTGCAGCTTAGCAGCTTATTTATGATTTCAAATAGAAGTAGTTTGGGAATGCCCATACCTTGTCAGGATAGAAGTCTCTGTCTGGTGCAGGTTGGATCTCTGCCATGAAGGGGCTGTGCTGGATGTCTTCATTCTTACAAAGAACATGCACCGCATACTCGCCTGGCTCAGTAGGCCAGTAGCGCACATCACAGGAACCGTCACCCTTATCGTCGCACTCAATTTTAGCTGGTGATGGACCCTCCACAGAGAATCCTGAAAAGAGAAATTGGTGGAGGAAGTCCAATATGGTTAATTTTACATGCATTTTTACATCTTCACAACATGAACTTTATACTGCTTGGAAAACAAAAGATTCTAGAAAAACGCACCCAAAGTGCCAACATCATCTCCAACTGCCTCAACCACAAAGTCAGCAGATTTGCCCACAACACCGCTCTCCAGTCCTGGGCCCCATGCCCGCACCTGCTGCGGCCCTGCCTCGCTGCCAATTTTCACTTCGAAGGGGCTGAGAGCCAGAAAATGAGACAAAGTCAATGAAAGAACATGAAAGGAGAAAAACACACAGGAACACTTTGCTCTCGGGTAGTTTGTCTGCGAAATGGAAAGACAGCAAAGTTACTAACCTGCGAGGAATATGCTGGCCACCCCAGGTGATTGTGATGATATAGGTTCCAGGTGTGGAAGGATAATACTCATAGCTATAGACGCCATCTCCCAGATCCTTCTTCTTACAAGGCTCCTCCAAACCCTCTGTAACACACAGCTGCATTAGTAATATGACTAAAAACATCAAGGGCAGCTGATAAAGTACAGCCAAAGCTTCACTCACTGGGTCCTTTGATGGTGACCTTCAGGTCTCCGGTGCCAGCTCCTTTGGTGTAGACCTTAAACTCTGCAGTCTCCTTGATCCGCAGGCCTTTGGGCTGCAGACCACGACCCTTGGCTCTGCACAGGCTGGGATTACATGCTGGAAAGTAATATGGAGACATTTAATGATTACATGTATTGCAGACCATCGTCTTCCCAGTCATTTCTCTGAATGCTGAGGCTTTAAGAGACGGACAGGAAACCCCAAGCATGCTGCAGTTGAGATAGAAGGCACTGTGAGTGGCAGCAATAGATAGCTTTAACATGACTCATACGGTCCAGGAAAATGGCAAAAACAGGGTTGCACAGAAATAAAGGAAACAAGGGTTTTGTCTCATTGCCTGATAAAATGCTGTTATTAATGCCCTTAAATTACTGCCTCATGGGGATCCCCCAGTTTCCATTGAAGCAAATCATACAAATGAGGTTAACCATGTGTACAAAGTATAAACAAAAGGTCAACCACACAACTGTGTGAATGTCTTTTATCTAGGGTGAGAATATGATGAGTGTCAGCTATGACAGGAGACCGAATAATTTTATTAACATGCAACAGATGAAGCATGCAAAGTGAAGGAAATACCCAACATAGATCCAAGGAGACAGGAAAAATCACATCAGAGGCCAACAGGCTGATCCAAAAAGAGAAGCGAGATCAGCCAACAGATGACAGCTGTCCTTCAGAAGGAAAGTAAACCAGAGAAGAAATAGCACCCCAGAAAAAAAGAATGAGATCACAAAGGAAGATAGGGTTTAGGAAGTAAAGGGCTGCAGAATAATATTATATAAAGACAACACTTCACCAGTGGTTTATAGGATTTACTAACATTTTCCTCCCACTCCTCATGGCCCAACTAATAAACTTAAGTCATGTCAATCCCTTTTTTTCCCCCCCTTTTAGTGTCCCCTCCCAGATTCCCCGTCCCTGGTGACTACTCACCCTCTCCCACGCTAACTGTGTAGGGGCTCTTGGAGATTTGGCCTCCAGCAAATGTAATATAGATGACATGTTGCCCCTCCTGGGTGGGCTTGTAGGTGCAGCGGTAGCTGCTGTTGCCTTTATCCTCGATGTTGCACTCCACCGTATCTTTCTTGCCACTGGGGTCCACAATTACCACCTCTACTTCACCAACTCCCGCACCTGAGAGAGGGAAACTAGTTTTATAACATACATTTTCAAATATTTCTAATACTGACTATGGGAAAGAGGGAGAAATTACCAGCAGTGTAAACGTCAAAGTAGGTGGTCTTATGGGCGATGTTGCCCACAGCCTCCAGACCCGGTCCCTGGGCAGTGACCTTGCTGGAGTCTCCCTGTGCCATCCCCACATCTACCTCAAACGGGCTCTTTAAGATGTGAAGCCCTGCAAACAGCACGGTGACCTAAGGGACAGGAAACAGGTCACCAATGTAACTGGCTGAAGGTTTCACATTCCCCTGCAACAACGTCAGACTACTGACTGAAGATAAATACTCCAGAGCATATAACTAAGGAATGACCCAGCATTTACCTTATGTAGCCCAGTGACTTTAGGAACGTAGACTACGGAGTATGTGCGATTTTTGTCATTGTTGGCAGTGACTTTAGCCTCTTCGCGATGGCCGGCAGGATCTTCTACGTAAACCAGCACCTCCCCCTGGCCTGCGCTGATGGTTTCCACCGTAAACAGGGCTTTCTTCATCACCACGTTACCAGTGGGCTCAATACCTGAACAAAAGGTAAACAGTGTTTTTACATACAGATCCTGAAGTTTCAATGCTGTACTTTTAGGGATGCACTGATGATTAGCTTGTATGATTGATTGCCAAACTGGCCAATTTAGCCATTATTAACAGTGAGCTAATACTGTGTGGAATAAAAGAGTAAACGAAACACTTGAGGACATTCAGTACTTTCTTTAGAAAAACCACAACACGACACGACACAAAAAGGCTGTGCATTATGTAGGTTATGACTGTACCTGGTCCATAGGCACGAGCCTTCTTGGGGTTAAGTTTGGGACGAAGAGGGGCACCGGGCTTTAGCTTGGCCTTGGGGAACTGCGACAGGTAGGTCATGACGGAGTGCTCATCCACATTGGGATCAACAATTTCCTCTGGAGTAATAACCTGGTACAGGGGAAAGAAACAAGACATATTTTAATATACAGCACCTGACACCAAAAGGGGAAAACCATGCTGTCAGATGAGTCAAAACAGAGACTGTCTCATAGGAGACCAGCAGCTCAGAACACCACATGCCAGCCTGCGGCATAAACTCCTGGGCACAAGGCACACGACAGCAGGAAACGTCGCCAACCACACTTGCAACTGACAGCATGCAATGTATAAGACTGGCACAACATCATCCAGAAACTGTCTACTTCAAACCTCATTAGTGTTTCATTTCTGCTGTGGCAGAAGAAAAAAAAAACCTCCCTTCTACCAGCACTTTACCACAATCGCCATAGCAACAAAGTAGTAAAACAAAACCTAAATAATCACTCTTTCTTTAGGAGGAATTTCCACAGGCCGTGTCCGCCAAAAATTCAAAATAACTTTCTAAAACATGCTTAAAATTATGCAGAGATGTTTTTGTTCCATCAACTAGTCCATTTCATTAGTTCATGACTAGGGAGGTCTAATGTTCTAAATGGCATGTGCATGAAATTTTCGATAGTATTTTCTGAAATTTTTTTTTCCACTTTGATAATGCAATTGCACAATGGCTTCGAAACATTCCTCAGTGAATTATATTGTCAATTTCTAGGCATACATTATACACCATTTTAACTGGTGTATATACATTATACACAACAATCCAAGATTAACTGTGTACATGATGTTCACCTGAGGAACCCCCAGCCATTCGTCAGCCTGCTGCATCGCCTCACGGGCGTTGTCCACAGGCTTTGTCTGATCCCAGGAGTCCCAGTCAGGACACAGACCTGAGGGTTTAAAGACTTGATTAATACTCACAGCATATCAACAGAAAACCAGGGTCAAACTGAAGACATCAAGGACAATATCAGCGTAATAAAGCATTTGCCCCATTTTCAGGTTCACCTCACCTGGAGCACAACTGTCCACCAGTGCTCCCAGGGCTTTGCCCGACTGCCAGTCACGGCTAAAGTTGGTGATGGGCAGCTCGGGTAGCTTGTTCTGGATCCAGCCCAGGAGCCTCTGCTTGGGCGTCTTCTGCTTGGCATCGTCCGTGTCTTCCTCCTCATCCCACATGGGCATAGAGATAGAGTAGTGCAGAATCAGTGTCCATATCAGTCCCAAGATGAGCTTCAAGTTCCCATCCACTATGGCCTTACTGTCTGTGAGGAACACAAAAGAATGGGGGCAGTTAGAGGAGGCAAGGAAGATGAAAGGTATTAAGCAAATGAAGCCCCACTTTAACATCACCCCTCTCCCCCACATTTTAAATAGAACCTGACCAATGCCAATATCCAAGACCTACAGTCGTATTAGAATCAGCAAAATTGCCTAGAACACTGTTAATGGCTACCTCGCCAGATGTTGTACAGTAAAGAGACAAATCTGCAAACAAAACCAAGATGGTTGTACTGTAACCCTAATCAGATTAAACCCCGATCAGCTAATCAGGGAGATCCCTTTATACATTTCTGTGACAAAACCCACACCCAGACAGCAATAAAATTACATGGCAAAAAAATGACAAACATTTTCACATGATAAAACAATATATTGTGAATTCATATAAAACATGGCCCTATATCTAAATAGAAGTCCCATCATATTCCCTGTCCTAACCAGCCTATGGGGTCTCCCTTTTCTTTCTTCTCTAAGAGGATGGAGATGAAATTTTACCATCCAGAACAAGTAAACGGTGAAGGGATTCTTTCAGATTTGATAAGTGTTCTGGCACATGCTAGGTAAATATAGAGTAGCACCAGTAAAAGCAAATTACACAAGCTGTGTAAATTTAACCCCATCCAAATAGGAAGAGAACTGATGAAAGATATAACAAATCAAAACCACAAAAAAAATATGGGTAGCCCATTCTCAGGAAGTACAATAATCATATGATTAAAAACAGATTTACCCATTGTGTTCATATAAACCATCTCTATGGAAGGCCCTGTTGAAACTCCACTATAGGACATACATGTGATCGTGAGAACCTACAGCCCATAACAGTTTACTCCAGTTTTAAAGGGGACATATTCAAAATTCATTTTTTAAATAAAAAAAAAAGTTATAATAGGTCTATGGGCTGCAAAACATGTTCATGCAGTTCTTTGCACAAAATCACTCTCACATAAAGAGATCTCACCAGCTTTATTCTTCAGAGTTTCAGGCCCTTTCAAAACAAGCTGTTTCAAGGCTCTGTCACTTTTATGCAAATAAGCTGTTGCTGGCCACGCCCAACCCATCCCATGCTTACAAAACAAGGAGAACAAGCTAGTTCATACTTCCATGCGATAGAAACGCAAAAGTCGTCATTTGAAAGTATTTACCTCCCTCATCTGCTGACTTGTCACAGACAATAGGTACAGATCCCCCATGTCGCTGAAGAAAGCTCCTTATTTGCAGTGCCTTATTTGAATATTTAGTTCCACCTTAAATAGCAGTATTTAAGGTGAAACGAAACAGATTGTTGCCAGTAGCCACAGTGCTCGGCTTATTCGTGCTCGCAAAACAAGCAGAAAAATCTAGTGGGTGGGGTCTCAACAGATGAGGGGCGTATCTATGCAAATTGTGCCAGTATTACATCACACTGGGCTCGCCATTCAAACAGCTCATTTTGAAAGGGCCTGAAACTGTGAAGAATAAAACTGGTTAATCTCTTTATGCGAGTGTGATTTTGTGCAAAAGATCTTCATGAACATGTTTTGTAGCCCATAGACCGATTATAACAAGTATGTTTTGCATAATACGTCCCATTTAACATACACGGCAAGACTTAAGACACAGCAGTTATAATGGACATTCACACTTCTCTCTTTCTCAGCACCTCACGACAGCCCACACCCATCCGGCCCACAGTGTGGTTAGAAATTTAGAGTACGATGTTCTCTCACTTGCAGAAGACTGATGTAACAGACAAGCCAAGAACACTCCGATCCATTCCAAACACATGGGCACATGCAGAAACATACAGCTTTGTGAGTGGCTGGATCTTGATGAGGTACAGATAACAAGGGTGATTACTGGCTGTTAGCGGAGTTACGTTCTCGGGGTGGGGTGGGGAGAACTCTTCCTGTTCCAACTGAAGCGTGCGCCACTGAGGACAGCCTTTAATTCTCTGGAGGAGACCCTTTCAGTACAGCCCCATACAACCAGTCCACTCCCAACTGGAGTGGACATGAGCTGGATTAATGAATCATCGTTATGGAATTCAACCCCAGTGGACAACAGATTTGTCCTGTAGCTACACACCAGTATATCAGAGTCCAATCTCCCAAACGGTAAACAAGAAGGGAAAAAAAATACATTAACATTTATTCTAAATAATCTGGGACCCTTTGTGTAAATCATGAAATGTTTCCACAATGTAAAGAGGAGCAGGTGCTTTTAAAATGTGTTTAAAACAGGTTTCCATTTATGCACATGAGCTTTATAAGTGTTTTTGACAGCTTAAACAATAGAACCATAAGAAGCAGTACAGTGGAAAGACTCAGTATAAAAATCCATAATGAAGTTGTGCTGTGCGTGATTATAAATAATGGCAAACCGACCCTTTGAAAGTCCTTGTGTTGGGTTCTGTTTATTCACATAACTGGCCTTCACCAGTGAATGCTGTTTATGCAACTATTGTAGACTCAACAGACTCAACTAAGACATTCAGGCTGAGCCAACAACAGCTTAATAGTACAAGGGAAAAAATAAAACCGTGAATACACATGTACAAGAAACGGCCTTAAATAGAAGCCTTAAACACGCTGTATATTTTGAAATATCACATAACACCTCATCCTCCTCCTGACCCCCACGCCAGTTATCCAATAATGCCTTCCTGCCATGTAAAATAATACATTTGCAATTTTTTGTTTGTCCTCATTTTCCAGACTGTGGCCTACAAACCTCAACATCCCCCACCAAAGTTAGCAGGAATTCAGCTTGACTTCTGGTGAGGGACCATCTCAGATCGAATTTCATTTGGACTGAAAATGCTGGAGATGTTTTTAGGCCACAGGGCAATGAAACAGAATTTCACGTCCCAGCGAATAAATTAAAAGCACAGTTATGCCACAAACCCTTGAATGGAGGCCGAAAGAAAGAGGAGAGTTGCTCTTTAAGGCAAAAGGACCTGATTAAAACCTATTTTGAAAACTTTTAGCCACACCTAACACACATGGTCAATTGCCACAGAGAATATTGATGAAAGCTCAATACTTAACAAAAGAGCAAAAACAAGCATCCCTGTTTCAAGGCATCAGTTTTCCTTTGTACAGGGAAGTGCATCAATTATTGCTGGGTTGGGTTGAAAACACTACATTTATCCTTTAACTGGGACAGGCAACAGCTCACCTTCCCCATCTCTGAGCATGGAAGGAAATACGGAAGGAAAAAGTGCGACAATAGGAGCTGGTTCTTATGACTAAGCAGCAACTATGACAACTCTGCATGTGGGTATAGAACAAGAATAAACTTTTATAGACAGAAAGAGGGTGTGTGTGTGTGTGTGTGTGTGTGTGTGTGTGTGTGTGTGTGTGTGTGTGTGTGTGTGTGTGTGTGTGTGT
>JBBJLR010000139.1:19940445-19958147 GCA_037577145.1 Brachypetersius gabonensis | reverse complement strand
TGTGTGTGTGAGTTTTCAGTAGAATGGATGCATGCGCGACAGTTTCATATGTGAATGTGTGTGTGTTTCAAATGTGTAACAAAAGGCTAAAATATTTCCTAAACGGCCCCTCATACACTCTGACTGATAAAAACAACTCAAACTTTTGGAGCTTGCTCTGCACAAAAACACTATGCTTATGTGAGCCATGCCTCGCCAAAGAGAGCTTTCAGAGGATCTACAATCAAGAATTGTTGATTTACACAAGGCTGGAAAGGGATACAAAGTGATTTCAACGACTTTAGAAATTCACCCGTCTACAGGAGACAATGGAGACACTGAGAATGTGGCTACTCTAGCAAGAAGTGGATGCCCAGTCAGGGCCTGGCCAGCTTGCAGTAATTGAGGGGCGAATTAATTCCTAAGTGTATCAAAAAATTCTTGAGGACAACGTGAGATTGTCTGTATATCAGTGTCAATAGAGATGCTATGGAACGACTTACACAAGACGTCCAAAGAATATGACAGAGCTAAATCCCCCCCCATCTTGAGGTCCAGTTTATTTATTTGTTATTTTATATTCCATATTCAATATTTCTTTCATAATTCTTTTGAAGCTGCAAAGACAGCACCTAATTCCATTATACCTGTTCCAAGGACAATAAAGATATTCTAATTCTGATTCTGATAAAGCAGTTCTGTCAGGAAGAATGGGCTAAAAATCCTCTTGAATGATGCGCAGCTCTGATCCATAGCTACAGGAGGTACCTTTTGTATGTGAACCCAATGTTTGCAGTGTGGCAGAGCGCATTCTCCTTCTGAAAAAGGCCACTGACATTTGTGAATACTGAGGTGAACTCAGCAACAGTGTTTATGTTGGAAGTACAGTACATGTCAAAGTCCCATCCACTTGAGAGCCAGCATCCAAGGTGTCCTAGCCGAGGACGTTACTGCCTTTACCAGCTCGCCTTCTTCCTATAACGCACCCTCTAAATCTCTTTCCCAGGTAAACAGTACAACTGCACCCAGCCAGCCATATGCTGTAAAAGAATATTTAGCAGACCAGGCCAATTTGTTCCTTTGCTTTATGGTACAGTTCTGATGCTCACAAGCCATTGTAGGCACTTTTGGTCACCAAGTTTGACTAGTCCGCAGCTACACAGTCCAAACATTGACATTTTTTTTTTGCAGCTTGTGCTACAGGAATTATTCTGTGAGACTATTCAGACAGACTGGGCTTCACTCTCTATGTGCATCGGTAAGGCTTTGGTGCCCATGACCCTGTCACCATTTTTTTCTTTAACTACATTCATTACTGGGAACACCCTTCAAGACTTGCCGTTCGGTAGATGTTCAACTGGGTCCTTGTCCAAGTCAATCAGATCCTTCTGCTTCCAACAGCAGGAATACACAGTTCAGGCATAGCATTTAAACCACCTCATGTTGCCAAAAGAGCTCTGACCAGCTGTTTTAATGTTAAAGATGGCTAATGTATTTATACAGAAAGAGAAAAAGAGTGAGAGAGACTTGACAAATTTAACAAACCATTAATATGATTTGCTAGCACTACTGGTTGAACAGTCAGTTCATACTCTTTTGGTCTAACAACCCAGTGGAAGGGAAATATCCCTCCTTCTGGACCAGGGTTGGGAACCTGGCTTCTAGGCCAGCAGCTCTTAAACCAAAATGCAGGATCCACATTTTTGGCTCATCTCTATGTGTTAGTTGGGTTGGAGCAAATATCTGGTTCATCTGGGAGTCCAGACCAGTAAGGCCCACTGGTCTAGGTTCAGTTTTGCTGCTTTCTTTACTGCCCATCGAGACTTTGTGGAAAATGGGAACTGGTCTAGAAACAGCTGTTCTTCTGAAAAAAGGAGATTATTTTATTTGGACTATGGGTAGAACACAGAGGTCATGCCAAACAGTAAGCAGCCACAGGTGACTGCACAAGAATCATAAAACAGAACTTTAAAAAACAGTTCATTTTGAAATGAGCTTCTGTGTGGACAAAACATACTGATTTAATGCAGTGACTCTGAGGAAGAATGTTATTGTCAGGTGTTGCCTAAGTAAGTTATGTTAGAAATATAATACAGCAATAAATGTCATGTAATATTTGTGTAGACAGAACGATGAGAATGAAAGAATTATACACTTTTTCACGTTTGTTTTCCAAATACCAAAGATGACAAATTAGCCAGGTAGCTGCTTTATGTAACCTGCGGTGATGTATTAATGGCTGAGCGGCAGCATGTGATGCAGGGCCACTCAGCCAGGCTTTCCCTGCTCACTTTCACATCTGTTGAGCTGTTCACAGTTCCCATGATGAATCAGATACACAGCTGCAGGCACTGAAATATCCGGGCAGTACGGAAAGGTCTGCCTGCAATAATAAGTCAAACCTTTCTCCCCGAGCCGTTCTCCTCCTCTTTCTCTGCTTTTTTTGGTCTGTGTGTGACTGCTAGAGTCTTTGTCTTTTGTTTCATGTTCTGTTTTGCTGGCTGTGCAGAGGGAGATGGAGGACGAGCCTTTTAAAAGTCTATTTGTTTCAGCAAATGTTATCCAAAGAATTGTATCCATCCATCCTCCTCTCATCGAGCAATGGATGTGAAGGGGTATCAAATGTCCTAACGAAATGTTCTCTCCAGAATCCTTCATATCTAAAGTAGAAGGTAAGCACAGGGCAAAGTGTGAGGACAGCTCGTCCTGCTAAAGCTATCAGATACTCTTCTGCTAAACCCAGGGGAGCAGCAGCAGAGGGGGTAACGTTTCAGAAAGTACAAAGTCTGGGAAGACTACATTTTATGAGCAGGTTTTCTCCATCAAGAGCAGTGTGCTGTATTTTGGGTCATTTATTGGTACATTAAATCAAGTTTTCCCCTTAAGACAGTTTTCTTTAACACCCCATTCAGTAACATATTAAATAAATGCAGCTGTGTTGGGTAAGGGAAGCCATTGGATAACGGCCGCAGATTGCCATGTTTCCATGTCTGGCCATTCAGCAAAAGTGATCTGAACACTCTCCACATGTAAGACATCTTTTAGGTTCTTTAACATATTCCTTACATTTTAGTTTTGGTTTTGTAAACCAAAAACAATCATTATTAATTTTTCCATAACCATTTTAACTCTCTTTATTTCCATGACCCCTTGTACAATTATGAGATTTCCTCTAGGATCGGTAAAGTTTTCTGATGCTGATAAATAAAACAGCATGTTTTTGTTACTGTGCCTTTAGGACTAACATATGGAAATGATCTATCTTCTGATTGGCTGCCTATTTCAAAAAGCCCTCCAGACTGAGACACTCTTTAGAATGGATAAGCAAAGCTGCTGTTGAGTGAGTAGGTGGATGTATGTAAATATGTGCCATTATAAGAACAGTGAATTTAGAACAAACCAGACTTGCAGCAAATTTTGCATGTATGGAACACAATGATTGCAACAACTTCTACGCACGCTTCAACAAAATAGCCAAAATTGCCAGCAAGGATTTTGCTGACATCGGTGAGGAAGGGTGTAGCTGCACAGTGTGCGCAACATCTGGCCCACAATCAGTACAATGGAAGCTATCATGAGCACCGTTTTTCCAAACACTCTTTAGTACTTGCTGGAGCCCATAAAAGAGTTTCTAATAATTAATAAAGGGTCACAGTTACTAATATGCATACTTGCATCTGTGGTGCCACAGTAGTTTCTAGAGTGACATTATTAAGTTAGAATTCCTCACTGATGTTCCCCAAAAAGTAAGAGGAGCTAGCAGGTAAATGGGAAAAGTAAAACATAAGCTAATATTCTTGTTAGGAAGTTATTATGGCCATATAGATATTTATGCATTATGCCTGAGACTAGGAAGAGAACCGGTTACTCAGATGACATAAATAGCTCATGAGATGAGAACAAGAAGCTAGCTGACTATTAAAATACCTCAATTTGTCATTCTTTCTCCCATCTGGTTATTTTTTTGCAGAATTTTGACCAGCGTCATGATCTATTTCTCTGATACTGGGCAATATAGTGAGAGACTGTTGAAATATCAGCAGAACTAATGAGGCTGTCGACTATAATGTTATGCTATACAATGCACAACATATTCCACTCTAGTTTTAGTCCCTTAACCATGACATTGCTAGGATACAAGAGTAGTTGTCTTTACCTGGCTGTCTAAATCACCCCTTTTTGTAGCACGGTTTAAAGGTTACAGCCCTGTCAATATTTTTGACATTTACATTCACTGCAGCCACACTAAACACAATGATTGCAACACCCTTATTTTCATTATATGGGCCCTTTAACATTAACTGTATTTAAACGAGCACGGGCCAAGATTCCTGAACTAATAATAATTTCCTGTTGAACTCACTGTCCTTTATTTCCATTACTGGGGCTCGGGTTTGTCCCTGACTAGATTTTTCCTCCATACGAACTTCTACCCATTTTCCAAATCAAAGTTTTCTTCCCATGAAAATATCTCTCTTTCCATGAAAAGACTCTTTCATTCCTCATGCAGGTTTTTCTCTCATTAAAGGAGGTAAACAGTGGACTTGGCTTCGAAGGCTACACTGGCTGTGGATAAATCACAAGCAGATTCCCAAATAAATCTGCCTCTTGTAATTCTCAGAGAGCATCTGGTGTATTGTGTATGTTCCCAACACATTATTCTTCAGACACAATAACATTTAAAGGCTTCGTGTTTTTTTTTTTTTTTTTTAATAAGAGTCCAAATAAGTGTAATGAAGCAGTGTTCTGTGAAAGAAGCACTGTTTTAATGTGTGGGGGAGCATCTACCTGACATGACCTGCAGCAGCAGCACACAGTGGGTTAAGAGACAGTTGCACAGTCTCAGAAGTTTAGAGGCAACCACTCGGCAAAATCACTTTAAAAGGTCTCTCCTTCCAGACTCACATTGCACTGCCCCTTGCAGTCCAGCACACACTGACACGAGCAAGCACCACTTCTCCACTTGAGAAGATGGAAATCAGGATGTTACTCTTCTCTTTTCTGATTGTGCCATGGACTATCTGTGCAGCAGCACGAAAAGAGAAAACAGACCCTCGAAACAAAGGTTTAACAAAACCACAGGACTTTAACGGACTCCAGACAGAGGTTTTCATGGAGGCCAAGAAACCGAAGGTAAGACGTCTGATCAAATCCTATAAATGATACTGAGAATCATATGTTGGGAATAGACCTGTAGTTTGTGGCTGTATTCCAGAGCCCAGCATCACTACGTGTTTGGAACAAATAGTTTACAGCTTCTGCGCAAAGACCTGTCGCCCCAATCAGCACGATATTTCATAAAATACCAGAAAGAAAAACAATTCTTCACAAACACACATCTTCACAGAACACTGCAATCATAAATCTGGATCCACAAGTGGCATGCAACGGAAAGTGTAATCTGTTAAATCCATAATGGGATGGTGTCCAATTCTCTAAAGCACAAGCAGCTCAGTATTACTGTACCTCGTCTGAGGAATAGGGTTGCTGAGTTTAGATGCATTAGAATTGCTGCTGATTAACTTGTCACTCCTCGCGTGTAACTCTACAGAAAAAGATCACTACAGACATGGACTATGAAAGTCCTAGTGATGAAGATGACCTAAGCCCAGCAGCGGAGAAAAAAGATGCAGGTGATATTTGGATTCACATTAACATTTCTATCTGAGTCTGTGATGTACTGAGTGAATAAAATATTTCCCCCCACAGATCTGCCCACTTGCTTGCTGTGTGTATGCTTGACCGGATCGGTGTACTGTGAAGAAGTCAGCCCAGAGATGAAAACTGTGCCAGCTTTGCCGAGAGAAACGCAATACTTCTACGCACGCTTCAACAAAATAGCCAAAATTGCCAGCAAGGATTTTGCTGACATCGGTGAGGAAGGGTGTAGCTGCACAGTGTGCGCAACATCTGGCCCACAATCAGTACAATGGAAGCTATCATGAGCACCGTTTTTCCAAACACTCTTTAGTACTTGCTGGAGCCCATAAAAGAGTTTCTAATAATTAATAAAGGGTCACAGTTACTAATATGCATACTTGCATCTGTGGTGCCACAGTAGTTTCTAGAGTGACATTATTAAGTTAGAATTCCTCACTGATGTTCCCCAAAAAGTAAGAGGAGCTAGCAGGTAAATGGGAAAAGTAAAACATAAGCTAATATTCTTGTTAGGAAGTTATTATGGCCATATAGATATTTATGCATTATGCCTGAGACTAGGAAGAGAACCGGTTACTCAGATGACATAAATAGCTCATGAGATGAGAACAAGAAGCTAGCTGACTATTAAAATACCTCAATTTGTCATTCTTTCTCCCATCTGGTTATTTTTTTGCAGAATTTTGACCAGCGTCATGATCTATTTCTCTGATACTGGGCAATATAGTGAGAGACTGTTGAAATATCAGCAGAACTAATGAGGCTGTCGACTATAATGTTATGCTATACAATGCACAACATATTCCACTCTAGTTTTAGTCCCTTAACCATGACATTGCTAGGATACAAGAGTAGTTGTCTTTACCTGGCTGTCTAAATCACCCCTTTTTGTAGCACGGTTTAAAGATTACAGGCCTGTCAATATTTTTGACATTTACATTCACTGCAGCCACACTAAAAAGGATCGACCTGACCGGCAATATCATCTCCGAGATAGAGGATGGAGCCTTCTCTAAACTTGACCAACTGGAGGAACTAACACTGGCTGAGAACCGACTGGTCAAACTACCAACGCTGCCCGCCAAACTCATCTCACTCAACGCTAACCAGAATCTACTCAAAACTAAAGGGGTCAAAGCAAATGTTTTCAAGGTAACGAATTGAATGTTTAGATGTTAACACTTTTTAACCCATTTTTATCGCTCAGGTATATCTAATTTCCATTCCTTCTCTTTTGTTATGATGCCAATTTGCATTTTCTGGAGTAGAAACTCAGCAAACTCGCATACCTCTACCTTGGTGACAATGAACTGGAGGCCATTCCACCCCTTCCCGAGAGCCTACATGTCGTCCATCTCCACGTCTGTTCATCACTATTATACTTAAACATACAAGCTGACAGTGTCGCATAGTATTGTAATCCAGTAATAGTTCCTCATGCTCAACATTACAAGATACTTGGTAGATGTCTAGAAGTTTACTTTTATCCAAATATTTGTGCGTTAAGATACAAAAAGGTGAGAAATCTCTGCATAGCAAAATCTCCATTGGCATTGCAGTCTAGCTGTCTTCCCCAGTGTCTGATTCCAATGAGGCTGGGTTGCTTTAATCCCCAAGAACTAGACTTATAGAAGGGAAAGGGAAAGGGAAAGAATGAACTGGCAACACTTTTATCTCAACAAGATTGTGATAAATGATGTTCCAAGTAACAGTGTAGTCCTTGGCACTCTTGTCAAATTTGAACCCAAAAACTACAACAGATCCCTGTTTATATATTTCCACAGATCCAATCCAGTTATCTTAAAGAGAAAATCATAACACTCTAAACTGAAAAATCTGCCATTCCATGTAACAAGGGCAAAACAAACTTAGGTATGAAACTGGAAGCAATTCAAACCCATATTGGATTAAACCTGGGGTTGAACATAGTAGCAGCAAGTACTTCAAGTAATCAGTTACCTGTAGATATAACCAGTACATTATAGCCTAAACTACTCAACCGCTATGAATAAATGTGGTTATATTTTATTTAAAAATGGATGAAAATAATAACACAATCAGTCTCAGCTAACCACGAACATCACTTCTCCCAAAATAATGTAATGTTTTTTCTCCTTGTTCTTCAGAACAATAACATAACCACCCTGACGGACGAGACGTTCTGCAAGGGCAACGACACTCACTACATCAGGTACAAAATGCAGGAGGTGCGGCTGGATGGGAATCCAGTAGTACTGGCCCAGCATCCCAACAGCTTTATCTGTCTGAGAGCTCTACCAATTGGACACTACAAGTGAGCTGGAGAGACAGAGGGGAGGCTGTCTAGAGAGTGCTCCCTCTGTAATCGGCCAACTGGCACCTGGCCTCGCTATGATGAAGTTTGGTTGTTATTCCAAGCACTCTTAGCATCTGCATGAGGCTTTAAAAGCTTCAAAGTTTTCTCTCTAAGAGTTTACTTTAGCAGAAGCAGGATATTGTTTGTAAGGGCATGTGACATATGGAAAAGTAAACTTTTTTTAACACGTAACCATTTTACTACTTTTTTTTTTATTTAACATGGTACAGTTAAAGATAAAGGCAAAGGAAGTTTCAAAACCTGTGAAAATGGATTATTATAAAAGTGACATTCTGTAATGTTTCATTAATAAACATCTTGAATGTTGAACAAAAGTCCTTTTTTGGTCAGGGTTGCGTTTCCCAAAGCCTTTTAGTACAAAGACAATCCTGAAAGAACGCTTTTGGGAAACTGGACCCCGGTCGGCTATCTTCGCTTACAGAACGAAACATGGATTTCTGGATAAATGTGCCTCATATGACAGCAGGAAAGTCTTAAATCCACCCTGTTGAAAAGTCTCATCTTTCTCTGTGTTTTATTGTGTTTGGGTTTTCATACTTTCTTAGGATTTTGCGAAGATAATCCTAATGTTCATTTTGGTTCTGACTCGGGAAGTTTAATTAATCCATCCTCTATTTTCTGCTGGTACTCCCTCTCAGAGCGTTTTCTCCGGTAGACGTCATCTAAAAGAAAAAACAAACATCTTTAAAAGAAGCTGCTACAAATTAGACTCTGGTAAATAACCAGTAGTTATGGTCTAATATGTGCCATAAATGTCAGTCAGAATTCATATCTCTTTAACTTCCAGCATGGGGAGTAAAGTCAGTCTTGGGAAGGCCATGCTCTGCGGAGTTTAGTGTTTTCATGAGTGTTTCTGTGGATTTCTGTTGTTGGGAGTCCACACTTTCAAGGATGGAAGGGAGCATTCCCTCAATCCGCTGAGCTCAGCTTAAGAGTCAATACCCTGCATTTACACCTAGTTCATATTTTGTCAGTTTTCATTTAAAAATACATATTCATTAAAATATACATTTGAAAAATAAAGTTATATATACTGTATATATAAAATTACACTGCGCATGTATTAAGGGTCAATGGCAAGAAATAATTGTGGGTTATTGTGGATGTAGTTTTTTGCCTTTGCTGCTGTGTCCAAAAAAGCAGAATAAAACTTTAAAAATGTGTAGAACAGGTTGGGTGGTAATCATTACTGTGTTTGCTTGATGTGAAACGCATCCTGTGAAATTTCACTACCACACAAGTCAATATTTGCACAAATTTACTGCAGATTCTGAATTGGTACGGTACATGGACTGGTGACGTCACCGGTCCATTAGTTATTTGGAGTTTTTAGGGTGGCTGGTGGCCTGTTAGTTAAGGAGTTGCCCCTGTGGTCAGATGGTCATGGATTCAAGTCCCAGTACAGCTAGTAATACAACGCAAGGTTCCCTTGCAAGGTACCATCCCCACACACTGCACCGTGCCACTAGCTGCCCACTGCTTCACTTGGTGAACGGGTTAAATACAGAGAAAGAATTTCACATTGTTCACACTGTGCGCTGTACTGTGGTGTATTCACGTATGACTAAGGGGCCACTTTACTTTAGTCAGGTGTGCTAAATGAGGAAAAAACATAAAAAAGAGACAGTGTAGGGCAGGGGTCTTAACTCCAGTCATGGAGGGCCTTGATCCAGGACGTTTTTGGTGATTTCCCAAGTGAATGTGTTTAAGGACAACCGCTATCAAACTGTGCTGGACACCAGCCCTCCAGGACCGGAGTTTGACACCATATTTAAATATATAATTCTATATTTAAATATGCATTTTAAATATAGAATTATGGTTTCCAGTACACTGTATGGTCTCCAGTATCATTATTTAAAACGCTGATCATGGAGGTTCACATTTTAGGGTTTTCGATGGATCCAGAATACCCGATCCAGGTAGTCCAGGATGGGACACCTCTGCTCTAACCCATTTACATTTACGGCATTTATCAGACGCTTGTCTCCAAAGCGACTTCCATTCCCTAACTACAGGGGGCAGTTTCCCTGGAGCAACTTGGGTTTGAGGGTCATGCTCAGGAATCCATTGCTGTAATCCGGTGTAAAAATTGCTTGGCTTCATTTCACCAAAATGGAATCAGTATTTTTTTTTATTGCTACTGTTTGAAATGCTGTTGAAGATTCACATTATAGCGTATCAGTGCATTTAATAGTAATGGGTATTGCGCAAAGGCAGCGCACACCGGTGCGTAGAAACATGATCTTACATCCTGAAGGTTAGATTTTCACAAGAAGCTACTTACAAAACGTCTCTCGTCCTATTCTCACGTTAATCATGACCCACTCCATGACGCCTCCAATGCAGAAAAAGAAGGGCAAAAACCGGTAGATCCCAAAGCGTTCTTTTCCTGGTACTAGACCCAGGAGGTATTTCAGGCTCTTGCTCTTTCTGAACATCTCCTTCGAAAGATCTCGCCGCCTAGATGTCAATGTGCTGGAGCAGTGAGGTGTGATGAGTTTAGTGAAGTGCCATCGACAGCAGTGCTGGTGTTATTCAGCTAGACTGTAATATTGCAGTGTCCTTCTTTATGAACTCATGTGTCTCCTGCAGGCTGACATTATGGAACGATCGTGTAAACGTCATGCAGTGTTCTGATTGGTCCGAGATGGACTGTACCAAGTCATCTTTAGTGAGGGGACACAAGCTACAGGATCTGCATTTGTCATCTCTCACAAAGAAGAGCGGAAACTGCTACAAAGGTGGGACCAACTCCATATTGAAGTCTATGTATTTAAATGCAGTGACAAAGTCTCTGTTGGTGTAACGATCATTCGTCCCAAAACTTTTGTCCCCATAGTGTACATTTAGAGCATGTTAGAAACCACCCTGTCAATTTCATCTTACCTTGTAAACCTGCAAAGAGAAAAAAAAATCTACTTCTAGCAAAACATCCAAGTACTCACGTCATGTTTGTAGTAATGTAGCTTTTACACAATCCAGGGTTTACACAACTGCGTACAGCACAGTTTGGTGCTCAAACACACCTGATTCAACTCATGTGTTCATGACCAGGTTGAGGTGAGTGTTTTTTGGGTACGAGAATCATCATATTGTGCCCACCAGGATAAAAATACTACCAACATTTAAAACACTTAGTCAAACACAACCAACAGTAAAACAGTTACTATTAAATTGTTTCTCTTTTTAAAGTCTTAACTTGACTATAAATTAATTCAAACCCTACCAATTTGTTGTTTGTTTCACTGTACATTTTTATTTGTATCTCAGTGTATACTTGTGTGACAATCTCTTGTTGTTAACAGCTTCCGAAGCAGAACTCACAGGGGAGAAAACTGGCCTCAATTTAAAAAAAAAAAAAGCAATAGTAAAATGGATTTCAAGTTTGACATTTTTTTAATACTTTAGGAATATGGTAAAAACCATGCATGCAATCAACACTATGATGCGGCAGATAGTTCACAATTATTTTTCTCTAGGGTAAATCATTTTCTGGTGCAATTTTTAAACTACACAGTTGACTAAAAAGGTCAATGTATCTTGGTACAATATTTTTTCATGAAGAATTTTGACTTGGGCCTCCCCCATGTCCCTCCCCTCAATGATCAATTTGGTCATACAACAAACAATGAAATATATATACAGCTTAATTGGCATCAGCAGCAAACAAATGGGAGATAGAAGAGTTTCAAATCTGGTCTTTGTCAGTCTTCTACTTTGTAGGCCAGCCTACAAAACGTCCAGTGGTGCTCCACTGTGTTCTCATTGGCACGCTCACTCATGTGGTGCACTCGAGTGTTTCGAATTGTGAACCCCTGTTTCGTGATGTAGTCCATGAGGTGGACCCTGAGAGACACCTCTTGATGGTAGTCACATGGTCCGAAGGTGAAGGACACCTGACAGTCCCGTGTGTCCATCATGTGTTTGTTCCACTTTGTGAAGTTGTTGGAAATTCCTTCCAGCAGGGAGTGAACCTTGGTTGTTATGGTCAACTGTGTGATGATGACAGCTACCGGATTTGAGTACTTAGAGAGCTTGCGGGTACTAGACAGCTCCACCATCTGTTCGAAGGTGTCCAGAGGATACAGTGGCTTCGGGTCACTGAGGCATTGGATTAAGGGCTCAATCTGATAAAAGTCAGCTTCTTTGCGCAGAAGATCCATCTCCATGAAGTCACCTGGTAGAGTGAGCTCGGATGTGCGTAGGAAGTTTAGTATGTAGCGGAACAGAGTCCCATCTCGGTCAATGAAGTAGTTTCCTTGGGCATCCCGCGTGGTTGGGAAGTCACCACGGAACATAGCCCCCAGCATAGAATCTGGGTAACGCTGAAGTGTGGCGATCGAGGTGGTGTAGAGGTGCCCTCCAACATTTAAGGTGACTGGGTGAGTCATCTATAAAAGATGATGGACAGAACACTGAAGACACACACATGACAGATATGGGATGTTGACTCCAGAACAGTTAATAAACAGCTTTTCTGGGTTAATAAACCAAACATAAAATGTAAAAAATAGTAAGAAAAAAAAAGAAAAAAAAATACTATTTACCCTATGCCCCCAGTCCCCATTATCCATTTGATAAGGATATGTGGACAAGACTGGCACACAGAGAAAGTTCAGGTAATGGGCTGTATTTGATCTGAGAAAGTGAGACAGTACAGTTAGTACTGAAGTCAAACGCAGCAAATCATATACATGATATAGAAGCTACTAGAAACACACTCCAATACAGCCAATCTGAATTAAAATGCCTCAAACGGACAAAAAAAGGGTAAGTATGGTATACAATGGCGTGTTTAAACATTAACTTCAGGTATAAAACCATCTGGTGTTTAAGATGGGTGATTTACTTTGGTATCCAGGGGTCCTAGGAAAACAAACATAGCAACAGCGTTAAGCAAAATTGCCATGTTTTATCTGTTAATGCCGTTTTCGTGATATAATACGAAATAGTGCACAACGACTGATGTTTACATTCTGCAAAATCCTGCTCCTGGCATTAGTGGCTAATTAGCAGAGCTAGCCCGTTAAAGCTGGGTGGCTAGCTAGCTGTTAACGGCTGCTATGGCTATTTCCTCGGGAAAAGGAGATAAATAAACTTATACACATTTTGCATAACAGTAGGGGATATAAAACATAAGCAAGCTTACCTAGGGACAGTGCAGGTCGTTTGAATGGGGGGAAAAGAAGAAGTGAGTGCTGCTCAGGGCTGACAGTGCATTGCAGTCCTGAGTTAGCATGCAGCTCCTGCCTGCTGTGGGTCACGTGACCCACACAGGCTGCCACTCACAGTGACTGAAATAAAGGAGAACATCTGCACAAACATCTGCAATATTTCTGCATGAGCTGAATCTTTTTAAGAAACAAGTGTGGCTTTATCTTCCAACTAATGAAACACACAAACCAGTCAAACATGACATTTGTTTATTTAAGTTATATCTGTATAAAGGGGCGGACGGTTTCATATCATTAATACACTTTATGGACAAAAGTATTGGGACAAACGTGTTTGGCCCACACAGACCCCTGACCCCAACCCCATCCAACACCTTTGGGATAAACTGGAATGGAGATCGTGAGCCAGAACTTCACATCAGTGCCTGACCTCATAAATTCTCTACAGAATGAAATTCTCAAAGAAACTCCAAAATCTTGTGGAAAGCCTTCCACAGAGTGGAAGCTGTTTTACCTGTAAAAGGGTGACCAACTCCATGTTAAAGTTTATGTATTTGAACGCAATGTCATTAAAATCCCTGTACTTTCCCAGTGCTTTTGTTGACATATTAATATTAGGTTTTAAAAAGTCCATGCGGTATCTAAAGTTCTATATAATGTAAAATGACAACAGGAGAAAGTAGTCTAGTTGTCTGGGACAGCACCTTCATACCAATGAATCTGTCTAAATATTACATTTGTGTACTGTATTACAGTTCTTATTCAGTATTTCTTTTTGTCTGTGGCACTCGCCACACTTTGCTGAGAGATGATGAACTCCAAGATGAGTTTGGCGGTACGCCGCGGCCGCTCCATCACTACAGAATGACCACAGTTCTCCAGCAGGTCCACGCGACAGCCTGGCACCGCTTCAGCAAGCACAGATGCTCCAGACATGTCCACTACCTATAAAGAGAAAAGGAGAGAATATGTGTGGTAGTAAAATTTATGACTCCATTACTGAATCATCCAAACACAGTTTATAAGCATTACAAGCCAGAAAATCAGGGCCCACCATTGAATAAAAAGAAATAATAATACATAATAAATACATAAATAAACAAATACACTGTTTTAAATAATAAATACCAGTAAGCTGCTCTTTCGAGGTTTTATTACAAGAAAACATTATGAATACTTAAAAGAAACGTACCTGATTAGTTTTCAATATGTAATATTCTATAGTAATACATTATTTAGCCATTAAGGCTCAAACTAGTTTTGAAGAGGACAGATCAGGTCTGTCTTTAATGCACTGACATTCACTTTGTGTTTGATGATGAAAAAGCAAAAGTATCATTCTTCAAACAGGATAATGATCCCAATCATTCAGAATTGTCCCAAAATTATATCCAGTCCAAAGAAAAGCAAAACGTTTTGAGAATTAGATCATGGCTTCCCCAATCTCCAGATCTTTCCCTTTCACCTGCATGGGACAAGCTGGACAGACATATTTGAAATGAGCATCAACCAAATGAGACAAAACTGTTTGCAGGCTTGAAATGCTGCTGGGAGTCTTTGGACACAAGGTATTTCCAAAAATTGTTAGAAAGGATGTGGCGAAGCTTTAGTTCCCAATAAATTACACTTAAACTGTACATTGTTACATGTTACAGTTCAAAACCAGTCTGTTACATTGTTTTTAAGTATTTTTAATATTTTCTTGTAATCAAAATGTGAAAGACCAGAGTAGGGTTATCCATGCACACATACCTGGTCCTGCTTTCCCCAGATGATTTGCAAAGGAGTGGTTATCAGGTGCATGTGTTCATGTAAGGCATATTTAGAACTCTCTCCCATAATCTCCATGAAAACTACACAGATTGAAAAGTGGGAAAGCTATAAAGGTTACAGTGGAATACGCAATTCATAACCATATAGTCACTTTACAATGCAAACCAAAAAGCCGATCTGATGTCGAGTGAACACTATTTGGACTGACCTTCATGATAAAAGTCATTGTGTGGAATTCGTACATCTACCAGTCCCTGAAGAATCTGAGAATAAAACAGACAGACATGTATTAGCCATCTCTGGACATGTATACAATGTAAAACATACCTTCACTAAAACCACAGATGTCCAGACAGTGGCCCGTACCTGTTGGGGAACTCTGAAGCGCACGTGTGAGCAGAGCTTCAGCATGTCTTCCATCTCCTCTGGGGTGGCCGGGATGAGAGGGATGCTCAGTGTATATTCACTGTTCTGCAGCTCATGCATTTGGTTGTCAAACTTGGTCATGCAAGGGTACTTTAGCCCTGCAGTGGTGGAATGTGTATTTCGATTAGGGTGGAGCAGCAAAGCTCTTTTGGATGGTCCACTGTAGACTCTAACTGTAACCTCATTCCAGAACTTACTCCTAACTCTAACCAAACCATCTGATTTTGATCTTAGCTCTAATGCTACTGGAATTCAGCTAATAGTGTATTCTACAGATTTTATAAAGTGGGATAAACTTGTGTGTAAAATCGAATTGAAGTATAATCATGCATGTTCCATAAGTGTGATTACAAACACAAAAAGGTCAGCGATGATCTCCTGTTTAACTGTTATGAGGTGTTTCATTGGGATATAAATATGAGAAAGACCAGAGGATACAACAATGATGTGTGACAAGAGGCTGAATGAAAAATAGCTACATACAAGAATAGCTAAACAAAAGGACAATTTTCAATATCTAGGCAATAATGAAGAATGCTAAGAATCTGCATAGAAAACTATTTTGTCTGAATTGGCCGCATGCATCTTTAGGATAATGGTTTGAGAGGCCAAGGAATCTACAAGGAGCAGTTGGGGACAATAGCTTGGACATGGGGTCAGAGCCAGCGCAAAATATTAATTAAAAGTGTTCGCAACAAATGTTGGCACAGATAGCAATTTCTGTATGTTTATAGTATACTCTATGTTGTTTACAGGTTTTACAACTTACCATCTACACAGAAAAGCAGTTTATCACAATAAAGCAACTATCCCCGAAGATAAACTTGGATTTACACTAACCAGCTGGACAGATAAGCGTCATGCTACAGAGATCAGAGGGATAACAGGCTGCGTACACTCCTGCTACACTTCCTCCCATTGAGGTGCCCACCAAGTGGAATGGCTTCCTGTTCAGCCGAATAGTTTCTACAAACTTGGAAACAAACACAGAGAGAAGATAGAATACAGGTAATGCATCTCAGATTCACCATGCATCTAAAATACATTTACATGTATGCAGTACTGTGCAAACGTCTTAGGCACCTGTGAAAATAATATCTAAAAACGGTTAGGATGATCAGAGCGTGCTTTTTCCCCACATTAATATTACTAAAAACCCTAAAAACAAAAAAACTAAATACAAATAACATACAATAAATAGTGATTTTACGTTCAATAACTCAAAGTGTTCCTTGTTGAAGTCCAGTATTTTTTGTAGTTTCCACCAGTAACCTGGTTTGACTTAAATCAATTAAATTAAATCAGGAGCTGCTGATGGAATTTCATAAATCCACACGTCTGGAGGAGCAGAATAGAAATCTGGAACTGAACCTGTGTTCTCCTTACCAGCACACACAATATCAACTACTTTTGTTTTTACAAACAAAACAATTCTTGATCCTTTTTATTGCCTCCTTGTTTGCTTGTACTGATTAAAGTGTGTTAAAAGACACATTAAAGACACATTAATAAAACATATTAATTAGAGAAAAATAGCTCTAAACAATGTATATAGGCTATTAATCGTACAACTACATAATTTACTAGCTGTTATAAATGAATTAGTAATAACCAGGTATGACAGTGAAGAAGTGAAGCGGTCAGTTTAAGGGGTTAAATATATGTACTGTATACCGGACTTTGGTATCATTTTGTTGCGCAAGCTTTAGCATTAATGCTAGCTCTAGCATGCCTACCTGTCTTATTCTTCTAACCTGACCCTGGATGGAGTAATCTTCTGCGTTGGTGCGTGTTGTTCCCTCATGTCCTGGCATGTCCACGCACAGAAGGTGCAGATGTTTTGGTAGGTACTGCACAGACAGAGGGCACAGGGTCATATTACTTCACTGGTATCACAATGAAGAAGCCCGAAAGAGTTTGTGCTACACACCTTCACCATAGAGAGCCATGTGTCTTTGTGTGCAGAGAAGTCATGGAGCATGAGAATAGAAGGCCTGAAGCCGGCCTTTCCTCTGTAGGAGTAGCAGAAACGATATCCACCAACTTCAGCGTAGCTCACCTGCAGACCAAGGGTTCGCCTCCAGTACCTGATTAAAGCAACAAATACAGATCACTGTAAAATCTGATCAGATGAGCCACTTCCAAATATTCTCTATCCACACACATATGGCTGCATACATGAACTGAATCCTCTTTTGAGGGTTTCCAACCTCTGGGCTGTGGTGGTACTGCTTGGGGTCCATTGGCTATCATTTTTGGTAAAACTTAATGAAAATAGATATATATGTGATTATTTTTAATTAATAATTAAAATCAAGTAAATTTTATATATA
>JBBJLR010000139.1:19916778-19940345 GCA_037577145.1 Brachypetersius gabonensis | reverse complement strand
CAGGTGCGATTAAAGGTGCGATTAATCGCGAGTTAACTATGGCAAACATGAGATTAATCGCGATTAAATATTTTAATTGACTGACAGCCCTAATATATATATATATATACACAAACACACACACACACACAATATATACACAATATATTCACACATGCACACATACATGTATATCGATACATATTTGCACTATTATCCAGTTTTACAACGATTGTGAATAAATATAAATGTAGTTTGTATTACAAATTAAATGACATTCAAATCAATGCAATACAAATGACCATCTTTTCATCAGCTGAAGTTACAGGGTTAGGGAGTCATACCTGCAATATGAATCACTGGTTGCATATTTAACCATCAAAGAATGAACCCCATCAACAGAAGGAGAATAGTTCACTACACAGGCTCTGTCTCCATTGTATTTAATCTCAAGCTGCTCCACCAAACCTGCAACCATTCACAACAGAAGTTCACATTTACACAAGAAAAACAATCTAATTCCAAACTATTTAAGGAAGATGGCTCTTACCATATGGTGTCAGTATGGATATCATCTGTGGTGTTTCTCCTGTCTTGCTGCAATCTATCATGAAAGTCTGGGGACTTTGGCTACAGAAGCCCGAATCTAGGCCGGGTCCAGTTACCTTTATCTCTTTCAGTTCCTCAGTAGGACGTCCTTGGAATCCTCTTTGAGATGCAAATGATGTAACATGGTTTTAAATCTTTTCTATTGCAGCAAAACATCTATAAAGAAATACAGTATCTATACACAAACTCCTATTCAACCTTTTGCAGTTGTGGGCAACAACAGCAAACCTTTTCTAAATGACTAAGTGAAAATGATGTATGGGTTCAGACTGTGATTTCATGAAGATCATTTGCACTCTCATACCTGCAGCATTTGTCCTCTCCTTCAGTTTTCGCCACCAGGGAACGAGGGAGGACCACAGATCGTTGTGAACGAGTCTCATCTCTCTTGTCTTTAGCCTGAAGCATTTCACTTGTACCTGTTTATTAGGAGCATAACACCATTGCTGTAATTTTTTGCAGACAATTTCTATTGATCAATTTGTAGTGAAATGTAACATAAAATGTATAAAGTATAGTGCAGCTAGTGCAGGAAAGTAAAAAAGGAGTGATGAGGTTTTCATAACGTGAGGTTATGTTTAAACCTAATATCCAGAAGGTTTACCAAGGGTGGTCTTACCATTAGGACATATTATTTCTGCAGCTTCTTGAATTCCTTTTTGGCTGCAGTCAGGTGTGGAAGTCTGAGGTTTTTGGGCATGTATCCTTGACTCCAGATCAATACCCTCTTTTGCAGAAAGCACTTGAAACTCAACAGGTCTATAAAATAACAGAGCATGAAATAATTCTGGCACCGTAGCTCATTATTAACGCATTAGCGCCATTCAGAAAGGCCTATTAATGTGTAGCTTGTTTAATAACCGTAATTGCTGCTGCTTCACCTGTAAAATGATTCCTCTTCGCTATACCTGAAGGCCAAAGAATAAGAGCCCTCCATGGGAGGAGTGTATGTAGCACTGCATGTTCCATCTCCATTATTATGCACTTCAAGGAGATCCATCGTATCTGAACACATCAAGAAGATAAGAATAAGGGCACATTTTAGAAATGTTACATTAGATAAAGATCATATGTTCATCTTGGTTCAAACATTTCAACAGATTCTTACAATCAGGTTTTACCACTACAGCTGTCTCTGGCACCTCTTCAGTGTTACAGGCTATTGTGAAGGTCTGAGAGATGTTTTGAAAGACAGCACCCATCAGTTCTTGACCAGAAATGTTTAGAATTGGACTCTGAATTGGAATCTTCTGGTCTCTTGCTTCAAGCACTGGAGTCACTGGAACCTTGACAAGGCTAAAATGAAGATTGTACAATTTTCAATGCAATAAAAGAATGAGAAAACAGAAATGCTTAGTTAATATGAAGTGAAGCACTGCTACCTGTCCTGCGAAGCATTCGGTGTTACAATGGCTATTGATTTGACCTCCTCACTGTCGCTACTGGTGAAGGTTTCTAGTGCTTGGTCACACAAGCCAGACTTCAGTCCTGCCCCAGCAGTTTTTGCCTTTGTCTCTGGCTTAGCAGGCAACACTTCAAATCCAGCAGATCTGCATGGACCAGACAGAATATTTTAATAAAGGACATAATTGGTCTCTTGAAATATAAAGAAAGACCCAGTTATTGATCAAAATATTTTCTATCCTACCGCCTAAATGTCTCTTCATTTCTGTATTTAAACACCAAGAAGTTCAGGCCTTCTACTGTAGGTGTGTAGTGCACTTTATACGTCCCATCTTCATTGTCTTTGACGTTTACCAAATCAAATGTACCTTTAAGGGTAAAAAGATATGTAATGTTAGGATGTTGTGTTTTACTGAATAAAGCCAAAGTGTTAGGTTGAACCAACAGATTCCATCAGTGCGCACCATCAGGTTTTACCAAAGCAGCAATCTCTGGTGCTTCTCCACTGTCACTGCAGCCAATGAGGAGAGTCTGGGGAACGCCTGCACATATTTCTGCCATGTCATGTCCAGAAATGTTCACTGTCCTGTTTTTCTCTTGCTCTGAAGCATCAGGAATGGGAAGCACTTGAAAATCAAAAGGTCTGAAATGAAATAACACAGCAGTCACATAGATGACACAGATAATAGCTGACATTACAGAATGTGCCACTTGATTCGGGACTTACCCACAGTGTGAATCATCCCCTGCATATCTCACCATCAAAGAGTGAGGACCTGCACTGGTTGGGAAGTATCTCACTGTGTAGGTCTCATCACCATCACTGTTAACCTCCACCAGCTCAGTCACGCCTGCATTCATCGACCCAGAAAACCAAACAAAAGATAAGCAGTCTATTGTTTAAATACTGGACTATTTCAACAGCGGCCCAGGACAATCCAAGCAGACTTTTACCTTTTGGAGTAATCACAGCTACAGACTGTGGAACGTTTCCTGTTGTGCTGCCATGAATTATAAATGTTTGAGGACTTTGTGTGCAAATTCCTGACTTTAATCCCAGCCCTGATATCTTCACTTTACTCATATCATCTGTAGGGAGCATGTGAATTTTTGATGGTCTATAAAATAATAAGAGGAAAAATGTACAGGTGTCATTTTATTACATCAGGGATTGGTTTTATAAAGTTCAGACATAGTCTGTAGAAAAATCAGTAAAATGGCATTAATGTAGACTGAAAAACTCTTTAGATTCATGATTGTGTCCTGGGAAATTACACTATAGCTTAATCATTCACCAGTGATCTGTGACCATAGATCTGTGAAATCCCACCTACTAAATGCATCCTCATCAGTGTGTTTCACCACTAGAGAATGAGAAGGGTAGTAGACAACACTGGAAGTTCCATCTCCGGTATTAGTCACTTCTCCCAGATCAGCTGAACCTAAAGCATAAAAAACATTTTCACAGGAGAACAAGCATCTTGCAGTAAATACATAAAAACTGCCTTGATGTATGTCCTCACCATCAGGTTTCACTATGACAACAGTCTCTGGTGCTTCACCAGTGAAATTTTGTGGAGTTCTTGCACATAATTTTCCTTCCAAGCCTGGTCCAGATTTTTCCACCTTACTCCTGCTGTCCTGATCTAAGACTTGCTCACTGGTACCATCATGACTGGCAAGCACTTGAAACCTGAAAGGACTTAAAATACACCATACATAACATTGAAATGGTTACAGTGAAGCATAAATCTAACACAGACAAGATTTATTATATAACGAAGTTTTCTCAAACCTGTTATATGCAATATTGTCCCCATATTTAACCATAAACGAGTGAGGGCCTTCTACAGAGGGACAATAGTTCACTGTGTAGGTCCCATCTCCGTTGTCTTTAGCAGCAAGTAACTCAATTAAACCTGGATCAGTGCATTCACAAAAATATATAAAGAATGAAGAGCAATTCTACACAATTCTCCAAAAACAAAAATAATGGATTTTGATATAAAGTATCATAGCGATTATCTTCTAGAATGATCAAACTAATTGGCATCTTTACCTTTGGGATTTATCATAGCAACAGAAGTGGGAAACTCTCCATGTTCTCTGCAGTCAATTGTAAAGATCTGAGGAATCTGAGAACAAATTCCTGACACCAAACCTGGTGCAGTAGTGATGCTTTGTAAAGAACCCTCAGCATCCAGCACATTTAATTCATACGGGCTGCAAAAAATAGTGCAACTTGCAGCAAATGCATAATAAAAATGGTTGAGTACACAGAAACAAAGGTGTTCACAGCTAACATGCTTCTAAATTTTGTACGGTCATTTGGCTCACCTCCTAAAGGTTTCTTCATCTGTGGATTTTGCTGTCAATAAGTGTGAGCCGCATGTGGTTGAGGAACAGGTTCTTTTCTTGGCCCCATCTCCGTTGTCTTTCACTTCAAGCACCTCAGATGGACCTAAAACGATCAACAGGGGAAATCAATCTAAAGACCGCTCTACCTCTAAAACCTTTTCACTACTGAAAATATTGTCCACCTTTTCGATTTTGGGAACATGACGAATGGAACGACAGAAATGGTACAATGCAACTTCAAATAAAAATGGAAGAATATAGAAAATACATATAAAGTGTGTGCTCTGACAGAGTCTGGTGAATGAACACAGACCGCTCACCCTCAGGTTTGGCCATAGCAGCAGTCTCTGGTGTTTTTCCAGTGGCACTGCAGTCAGTGGTAAAAGACTCAGGGAATTTCACACAGATCCCAGACTCTATCCCTTGTCCATAAATGTTTGTCTTTCTTCCGAAGTCTTGATCTCTGGTCTTTTTCGTATCAGCCGTTGAACTTTGCAGTACGTGGAAATTAACAGGACTGCAGGTCATGTTGTTCAGAATCCCATTAAAAACATGCAGCATACAATTAGCATTATCATGTTTCATAGTTAGTAAAAGCTCACCTGCTGTATGAATCATGTCCTGCATATTTGACCATCAAAGAGTGAGGGCCTTCCACAGAAGGTATATAGTTCACTGTGTGAGTCCCATCTTCATTGTCTTTGATATCCAACAGTTCAGTCTTACCTTGAACATGCAAAAGAGGACCGAACTGATTAACTTGAATTACAACATTTTCAGAAATCCTTAACAGCAGTGAGGGTCCCACCTTGAGGAGATATCACAGCCACTGTCTCCAGTAATTTACCAGTTTCCCTACTGTCAAAAGTGAAGGTCTGAGGACTTAGGTCACAAATCCCTGCCTGCAAACTTGATGCAGATATTTCTGCATCAGTGCCTGAAACATCCTTCACTGTAACTTTGAAGGGACTTCCTGTAAAGCAAATCAGACCAGTATCAAACTTGGATAAACAATCAAGCCAAACCCTCTTATGTAAAACGTATGTGCTTTTATTTGATCAATTAAATGTCCTTTCCTCCACACGTGACGACATCATCTTGACCGGCTGCAGATGGAGAGTATTCCACAGCACGACGGCCATTTTTGTTGTCATGGCAAGATACGTTAGAATCAGATGGACCTTCTAACATTACTCCAAGATCACCATCCCCAGCTCCTCTGCCAAAGAACACCAATGAATGTTGACTAATTAAAAGTCCTTGACTTCAGTTCAGTCTTCACCATGGAGTAATAACTAACCTGTTTTTTATGAGGAATTTGTTGGCATGTCCTGTGAGGCCTTGGAGAAGTCCTAAACCAGCTGCGAGTTGTTGGTTTGGACCACCATTTGCTTCTGTATTCATAAGGTCTCCTTTTACATAAGAGGTAATGGCACAGAGAAAAAAATGGCCAATAATATAACTACTGTGAAGATCTTTGAGCAAAGCCACAAAACAATCACTTTTGGGTCTGAAGAATATCTTTAGCTTCTTTAAAGAGGTTTATTATTTTATATACCTCTACACCAACAAGTGTTTTTTGATGGACACAGTCTAGGAAAAAAAAATCTTATTTTAAGATCCTTAAAACGTTCAAAATTGTTCTTCACATTTAGAGTATTAAATTAAAAGGTTATTTGGCGAACCAACAATGGTTCTTCTATGGCATCACTACAACAAAAACCCTATGTGGTGTATTACCTCACCTTGTCCTGTCAATTTAACATGGCTTTTGTAGACTGGTGGATCCACCACAACCTTTGTAGGGAAGTTTGGCACCACTTTGCCTCCGTATTTGAGAAGAAGCGTGTAAACACCTGCTGTGAGAGGAACGTAAACAACTGTGTAGCTGCCATCTTCATTCTCCTGCACATCAGTCTTGACTACGGCTCCTGAGTCAGAGACAGCCTCCACAGAAAGGTCACCAGACCCTGCCATAGCGCAGTCTATGTTCACTATACAAGGTTCACCCACCATCCCCTTCGTCAGACCAGGGCCTGATACGGTTAGTTTAGAGGGGTCGAGGGGAAGCTGCACCACAGGGTGAAAGGGTGAGCCAGGGATCTGTGAACTGCCAAAGAAGATTGCGATGGTGTATTCTCCGTGCTCAGAGGGCAGGTAGAACACAGCACAGGTGCCATCCTTATTGTCCACACACTGCAATGTAACATGACATGGACCCACCATTGTGATGGTGAGTCTTCCCCCACCTGCTCCTCTTGTGTCTATGGTAAATTCCGCCCGCTGCCCCAGAAGGCCACCCTTTAAACCCGGTCCATAAGCCTTCACCTGAGGTGAGACAAAAAAAATCAGCAAACATTTTCTAATTTCAAAGACAAATGTACTTATATATGTCCTTTTTTTGCAAAACTATCAAACAGAAGGCATAATCCACAAATCTGCTACCTTGGAATAATGCTAAAGTCTGCACATTTCATCTCCCTGTTATGATGTCAGCACTCGCCAATGCTCCTTTTAGGTGTCTATATATATGCTCATTGAACCATAGCAGCAAAAAAGAATACCTTTGTAGCATTGCTTGGTATGTCCAATGGGCTGATTACATTGATATCCAGTCTGTTCACACTCTCAGCATTCATGTCCTGATCTGTGATCATCTCTTCATCTGTGCATGAGAGACAGACACACACATACAACTGAGTAAAGGAAAACTTACTAATGACTCATAATTTATATATATATTAGACTTAAACTCACCCAGATAGTCCATGTCTGATCCATAAGGCCTGGTCCAGCTTGCAGGACATGGCTCAATTTTAACCCTTCCAGGCATCACCTGAAACAGTAGGTATGAGTTTTAAACTAAAGCAATATTGCACTATTTCTGTGCTTGATATCATTACAGCACTCCATAGTTTATTCCCTCAGTGACGATATCTGTATGCTGGGAATTTAACAGCATTCTGGTGCAAATTCAATTTGTTTTTAGTAGAGCATTTTTCTACTTCCCGCTCACTTGAGATTGCCACAGTATGTTATTAAAGGACAGTTTTAATGCCTCCTGGTGTAATAAGGTGGGTTTTCAATGTGGTGAGGGAAGCTAAATTATTACAACGTAAATAAGCCTAACTGCAAACACAAAGAATATTCTCATTCTGGATTATAACTGAATCATATGAAACACATTGTATATTATTTTCAAATCTATTTGATCCATGAACAGTTTTACACTCCTCAGTAAAGCACAGTAAACCAACTGAACTGTGTTAAAAACGGCCTTTGTTTTTTTTCCCCTTTTTTTTTTAATGGCAGGCATATATTATCACTCTGGCATGCACAGGCATTATTATAACTGGAACATATGTTAGAGTTGAGTTATGCTCACTATAAAAGGACTGCCAGGAACAGATACTCCTCCCCAAGAGACAATGATGGTGTGTTTGCAGATACCAGTGGGTGTATAAGAGCATTTATAAATGCCAGCCTCCTCACAAAAAACATCCACTTTTACACAGCTTCCATCCATAGCCTATGCACAGACAAAAATACAGATACATGGATAAAATAGTGATACAGTGCAACATTTTAAATACCTTTTATTTCTTAATTTAATGACCAATGTGTATAGATCTCATATAGATCTCAAAAATATCAAGGTGGACTATTAGAGGTGGTAGTTCATGCCTGAACACAGATTTTGAGCAATCCTTCACCAGCCTGGGTTGCATCCACAGTGAATTCTGCCAGATGGTTCACCAAGACCCCAGCTGCAGAAATTCCTGCACCAGATACTTTAACCTGCAATTTAAAAAGCATTATCCATCAAGGGTAGACACAATGCTTATCTTGTAAAAGAAAGGGCACTTTTTATAGATAAATCGTTACCTTATCAGGGTGGAAGCCTTTTCTTTTAGGTGTTACACATGCCATGAAAGGACTGTGCTCTATTTCCTCATCGTCACACATCACATGTACAGCATACTCCCCTGCTTCCGTGGGCCAGAATCTCACAAAACACGACCCGTCATTTTGATCATCACACTCTATCTTAGCCTGAGACGGGCCCTCAATCGCAAAACCTAGAGAGAGACAAAGAGTCAGTCAGTCCAAGAAGAGTTTCCTTAATTAACAACTTCATATAGATATATTCTTCTGGATCAAAGGTAATGCTACAATAGTATGAAAAAATGTATTTATTTAGATATTTATTTTTCCTTTGTCGTATTCTCTCTTGACTATTTTGTCTGTTTGGCATACTAGCAGTCAAACATTTTCACACACTGAGATTTTCTATTTGTTACTTACTCAAAATGTACTAAAAATACACTCTTCGCAAAAAATTATATTTAATGTACGTTCACCATTTGTTCACATTTCATTAGCCAGATATTTTTATATTCATCATTTTTTATTCATCACTTTTGACCCATAAATAAAACGAATACAATTATTATTAAAAAGGAAAATCAGTATTTCTTACGGAGCTATTAAGTGACAGCTAATGGGCTGAAACTGTTATCTACTGCATTTAAAGTGGATGGACAGTCTAGAATTTGCCTTTGCGCTGTTACACATTCTGACCAGGCAAAGTGCTTTTATCTGACACGTTTTCATTTATAGTTTACTCAACATCAGTGTGTAACAATAAAAATCTGCAGTTTATGAAATTAATGAATAGATGGTGACGAGTGGTGAGCAAAAATATGTTGCACGTCATAAATGTGTTCCTTGTATTTGTAACATACTTGGCAAAATAACATTAACTGTGATTTTTAAATCTCACCTAGCATACCAGCTTCTACACCAGTCGTCTCCACAACGAATGAAGCAGCCAGTCCCACAGTTCCTCCCTCCAGTCCTGGACCCCAGGCTCTAATCTTCTGCTGACCAGCTACAGGCCCCACATGGACCTTGAATGGGCTGTCACAAATGAAAACCTTACTGGTCATCAGTTTTATAACAGATACAACAGAATCCATAGATACTACCTACCAAATGTTTGAATGCACCAAACAAACACTACAGGGAGCCTTAGATACTTTTGAAAAGATTAGATAGATCTAGAATATTGAACAGACTTGTAGTTGAGTGCATTAGGTTGAAAGTTACATATAGAATTAAGCCATAATAAAATGAATGTTTGGAATGCCTCATACTTTAAGTATGAAAAGTATGAACTAAGTATAATTAATGTGTTCTCAGTTAATAGCTTCATTGTTGTTCCTTGAAATATTGAACAAAACATCGGGAAAAAAAATCTTATTTTTACAGTCTATAACGGTTCAGTTTACATCGTGTGTTATTACCACATAAAAATGAACAATAATTCTATGTATGACAAAAGATACTAAACCTTTGAAGAATAGTTGATTAGGAACATCTAAGTTGATTAGGAAATCACAGCTCAACAATAAGCAAAAGAACTAGTGAACAAGACGCTCTTATCACGTAGTATAAAGCAGATTATTTGAACCTACAATTTTTAGTTATGGTTTAAACATCTTGTGCCCTTAGATCACAAACCTGGACTCATGTTGTCTTCCACACTTCCTCCTGTGTCCTAACACAGTTTACTTGTATTGCAGTGGTTATAGGCTTATATGTAACACATGCGTTTATAAGGTTAGATGACGCTGTGGCTTTATAGCCTATTTCCTCTTCCAGTGAGTGAATAGAAAGTAGCAGCAGAAGATGAATGAACAACAACCTCTTTGGGATGTGCTTGCTGGCCCAGGTGATGTCCACAGTGTAGCCCCCTTCATCACCCGGCATGTATTCAAAGCCATAAATGCCCTCCAGCAGCTCCCTCTGCTTCACTGCTACTTCATTACCAGCTGTCAGAGAGAGAGGAAGACATCATCCATCTAAAGGGGCACAGATGAGGCCCTGTCTCTTTGTGTAATGATCCCACCTGTTCCCATCACCTACAATATAGAGATCTCCTGTGTCTGAATATATGTTGGTTACTGCTTATAGTATGGCTATGAGTTCTGGTGTGTTTGAAGTATGACTAATGGTGATCAGTGGAGAATAAAAAAGTAGTGAGAAGGGGTGCTTTTGGCTCACTGGGCCCACGGATGTGAGCTGTCAGGTTTCCAGGTCCAGCCTTGCGTGTGTCAACCTTAAAGTCCGCCAGCTGACCCCTCCTGAGGCCTTTGGACTGCAGTCCTCTTCCAGTGGCACGGCAGGCTTTAGGCTTAGGCACTGAAACAATTGAAGGAAAAATGGGCAAGGTTTGAAACTAATTATAAGAACGAATAATAATAAAGTCATGCCCTTGAAATATAGCCTCAAAACTTCATTAGGGGTTCACAATCAATCATTAGGGGTAAAAAATGGTTTAGTGGATTATGGTGCATGGAGAAGTAGGCTCATTTGGGCCAACATATAAGGATCCATTTCGCTTCTATTTTCAAACATATTCCAAAAGATAAATACAGCAGTTTTAAAAAAATTAATTCTAAATTGTACTTTGTCAAATGATGTTGTGCCAAATGTTTTCAATTCATGTTGCACAGGAGAAACTTTCTAACTGAATCAATATGTCATTTTGCCCCTGCCTTGTCTTTTTCTTTGCATTTTTTTGGTCTTTTATATATATTTGTCATGTGCTTTCTGTCCATGCGCCTTTTACTATTAACGTCCTTTGCCTTGCCTTTGTCCTCCTCTTCAGTGTGTAGACCCCAGTTGTCATGTGGTGTTACAAGTACCTCTATGTCTCACTGCATCTGTAGCCTTCATTCTTTTAAGTTTCCTTGTGTTTATTTTATAATTTGCTTCAGTTTTATTTAAAGTACTTTAAACTTGCATTGTGCTTCACCATTTTCAATGCATGACAACCTATCAGGGCTTTACACTTCTTGGGAAAAGAGGAAAGGTAGAAAGTGTTAAAAAGGAGTGTGAACAAAGTCTAACCAGTCTTTGGTTTAAGCGGCGCTCCAGGTTTCAGCTTGGCTTTGGGGAAGAGGGAAAGGTAGGTCATGACTGATCGCTCATCCACCCTGGGGTCAAGAATTTCCTCGGGAGCAATAAGCTGGACATACAGACAATAAGAAATGATCACTAAAATAAAGCACATGATACACTGGTGCATTGTGTAAATGTACCTGTGGTACTCCCAGCCAGTCATCTGCCTGCTGCATGGCCTCCTTTGTGTTAGTCACCCTCTGGACTGTATCCCAGCTCTCCCAGTCTGGACACAAGCCTGCACACATGCAAATAATCACTCAAGAGCGCTGAAAAAGCAAAACAAGTTTATCACGCTTATCTCAATAAATCTAAAAAAAAAAAAAAAAAAAAGGTTACAATGTAATAAAAAAGTCAACATTCTGTGCTTGGCTGTTCAAGTAAAGATGTTTGCTTTGCTGGCTGAAAATTAAATATTGTGTTATTCCTACTAATTCTTTGGCGTGTTTTACACTGAAATTACAATAAAAATAGTGTTACTTACATAAGTCAATGCAATGGGTTTTTGGGTAATACACTGAAGGCCAGTATTTGTAAAACTTAATGACAGATATGTTAAGCCTTCTATGACAGCTGACATAAGCCTACATAAACAAAGGCATATTTCAATAGTCACTGGGATTGGCTCCAGGTGCCTGCAACCCTAGTTGGATTAAGCGTTACAGAAAATAAACAAATGAATGCTAGATCGGTAGTTGCTCTAGCCGAAGACCAGATCCATGCATTTTACAGCAAACATTTAAAAAGAAATTGCCAAATGCAGCAGGGAAAACATCAAAATGTGTTGGATTCCAGCCTTCAATTCCCCACTCCTATGCTAAGAACAAATTGAAATTTTAAGTGCATTGAATATAAATCCTTGATTTGTTTCTGAGTAGGATTGGCTGTATTTGGAAGAACTCTGTATTTAGAAACACAAATTTTGGTATTTTTTTTGGTTTAAATGCTTTTTTGAGTTTAAAATGTAAAATTTTTATGGTACGTCTTTTGTGTTTCTTTTCTTTCTAATTATAATTGCATATGAAATCTTACTATACTGGGGTGGTAATGTATGTACCGGGAGCTAGACCATCTACAAGAGCTCCTAAGGCTTTGCCATCCTGCCAGTCCTGGCTGAAGTTGTTGATGGGCAGCTCGGGGACCTTGCTCTGAATCCATCCCAGCAGCTTCATCTCTGGGGTGAGCTTAGAAACTGCGTCACCGCCCTCATCCTCCCACACGGGTATGGAGATGGAGTAATGCAGGATCAGTGTCCACACCAGTCCCAGGATAAGTTTCAGATTTCCATCCACTATGGCCTTGCTGTCTATGGATCACCACATGAGCACAACATATTGTTATCAGACCGCTCGCTGGCCAAAGACCCTCTCTCACTTAATAATGCATCATTTTTAAAGAATTCTCATTATTTCTTTGACCTGGTTTTCACACAAATGGATTATTAATTAAATCCTTTATTAAACTCAACCTCAACAACTGATAAGCGAATCCAATTAGCGGATCATAAACGTTTAAATACAAATTCTACCAAGAGCAAATTCTTGACCTTTTCCAGCCATTACATTTACGCAATCAAGCATAAACAATGTCAGTGTAAGGTTAGAACCTCTGACGTTATCAGCAAATGTCTGGAGAAATAGACGCCTGATGATGCAATCTGTAGAGCTCATTGTTTTCCCAAAGCAATGAAATATGAAGCCTGTTTGAAAACACTTTAAATACTAAGTGTGTGACTCCTATCAGGGGGATACATATTTTTTAAAATTGCATTAAAATAATTACATTATCAAGTCATACCTTTATTTCCTTCTTTACCTAAACCAGACAATAAGCTGGAGCGAATGGTTGACATGCTCAAAAGTGCACAGCAAGTTTACTAGTCATGAGATCAAGAATCCAGAATTCTGGCATTTAGTCTTGCTGATTATAATAAAAGCATTCAGTAGACACTGTATTCTCAAACACTGATGAATATAGAGGTCTTTCAAAGCGTACTAAAACACAACTTACCAATAGAGACCAGCTTGATCTTTTCACGTTCTAAAAACTCCAGAGCCACCGAGACGTTGTCCAGTTTGAGATGCCTGAGCATGGGTCGCGCGTGGAACTTCCTTAACATCCTTTTGTGGCTCAGGACCTCCAGTAAGGAAATGAGGTTCAGGCCGTCGCTGAGGTCAAACCGGAGGTCATTTATCTGCTTGCCCACACACCTAAGGTGTTCATTGCACCAGCGGGTGAAGGTGTTCTTCTGGATCTTCTTCCAAGGTGCATCTTCTGATAGGTTGATCTGAGCTGCAGTCACACTATTGATGAAGTCGCTCATCTCTCTGTGTTCACAAATCCCACTGGCATGAGCTCTTCCTCTTGAAGAGTCTTTATACCAGTGTCTAGGCGCAATATGAGCTTTCAAGAAAATCTGCTGAAAGTCCTTCCTTTTCTTCTACTCCAACCAATGGCACTGATCCTACAGTGCCGCTGGGGATCCATCTCTTTGTGATTCTTCAAAACAAGAAGTTTCGTCATTGAGCAGCCCCCCTACATTATGGTTACAACAACAATTGTGCAATTACCTCAGTGTGTGGAGAATGTAACTGCTATGATGACACAGGTCAGCAATAGGAGCCTCATCCCAAGGGAGTGAAACCTATCCCCACCTGCCGTCCGGTCATCCTCTTGCAATGCCCGACGTCATCACTTGTTCTAAGAACATCACTGGTGACATTTGCCTTCATTTAACTAGGTGTTATTGTATGAGGCCTTTTGATGGGTCCAAGTCCTCATATTTCTAGAGTGGAGTAGAATAGGTATGACTCATTTGGGTGGACTCCCTTAGTGTGAGTAGACTTCAGTTTTTCATTCTAAAAAGAGGTCATGATCAGACATCTAGCTTTTTGGAAAGTTCGTCTGGCATATATTATGCCATCTTATCTTCATCCTTAAACGATGCACTGTTAGGCCTGGTTTCACAAGTGCAAATTAGACTAAAAAGGACAGGCACTGCTTTTCAGTCCAACAATATGTTTAATCTACATTTAGGAAAGCTGTGTTAATCAGGATGCTCCATTAATTACCTAATAAGTAAAGTACCTGTACATGGCTTTGTTTTCTCAGCAACATTATACTAACATTCTCATTCATAGCGATTACACCAGCAACAAGCAAGAAATACAGATTCACGAGAGAAAAGAGAAAAACGACGACGCAATTTCTGAGCAACGACACTAGATTGTTTCAGAACTATTTTTTTACTCACTAAATTCAAGAGGAACTCCAGTTCCTCCAACTTTCTATGTAATTCAATCATAAAGATGTAAGAAAGTCCTTTAGAGCAGAAGAAAGAAAGCGTCCATTTCAGAAAAGTTCACAGCCGTGATAAGAACCAGATGTTTTCAGCTCTAAAGTCTGAAAAGCTCCTTCAAAGAACGTTACTATTTGTAATGATTACCCGATGCCTGAAATTCTGTATTTGTTTAAGGTATTGGTCTATATATTTAGAGCAGGGAGATGCCCTTAAGGTACTGAAAGGCAAAATGGTCCGTCAAAAATATTTGTAAATATTGCTTTAATTGCATTACATATACTATGTAAATACATCTATCCTTTGTTAATCTGTACATTTCCTGGCCTTTCTTTATAGTAAATAAAATGGCTAGAGACATTGCAACTCCTACACCAACACCTGCAAATGAACCAAATTCCTTTACAATGTAGCATTTAACTCAGTTTAAATGACTTGGTTGGTGTTTAAATTATGCAGATTTGCTTTCTTAACACAGTCATGATGAGGAGAGATTGATCACTCCCTTAATTAAACAAAAGAACTAACTAAAAGAGGTAAATAACCTTTACTTCTTTTATACTGCATATTTTCAATCCTGCTACTGCCTTTATTTGCACAATTGTTCATTGTGGTCCATCTCTATATTAGCATTTTTTCACACTTAATGATGCTGCTGCTAGAGTGCGGTATAATACTTTATTTACTCAAACTGTAGCTTTCTTGCACTCTCTCTTGCTCTGCGTTTTTTGTCCTGTCTGAAATCTTGTGGTGTTTCTGTTTTTGGTTGTTGCGTTGCTCTGTGGTCCTGGAGGAACATTGTTTTGTTTTACTGTTTGACAGTAAACCTACTTAACTTCAATTCTAAAGTAAAACTCGTCCTAACCCAAATTCATACAAATCCTCGGAACATTCTGTACCGGTTAACATCTCCTTAATGACAATTTAACCAATTTCCATCAACAATTTCAAATAACAATTCAATATCACACAATAAGACTTTGTTTTTATGTTCTTTATTCATTTTTCAGTAAATCTCTGTACAAGTAACAAACAGACTAGTGCCTTTGTTAAGGGTCTCTTTGAGAAGAGTTAGTGCTATTTATTTTTGAACGCCCCGTGTAATACTTATTGTCATTAATTTAAAGCTATAGAACAATAACGTTCAGTGCATAGACATCAACTTTTTATGTTTTTACTGCCAGCTAAACAAACACTAAATGAACATACAGGAGACAAAACAGTATGAGTAAATGTTTCAGATGAATTATTGCTTTCATTCTAACAATCTACTCAAATAAGTGACTATTCATAGTCATGTTTGATCAAGGGGAATTCATGATCAACACTGACAGGTGTGTAAGGGTTTGGTAAGGCATATTACTACAGTACATATGTGTTTGGTAAAACAAACCAAAGACTATTATCACTTTTTTTGCAGGAAGGGGAAACAGTAGTTTCACTAATACATAGCTTCACTAAACTCCTACAACAATGGACTTCCTGCTTTTACCTATATGCTGCAGCAGCTTAGGATTCATTCTGATATGGATCTGATTCCCTAAATATCCTTCAATATTACAGTTACACAAATTCACACTTAGGGCACCTCTTACACTAAGAGGGCGAAACATCAGTATATTATTGAAAATATGTGTGCGTATGCATCTGTTTACTGGTTCATCGTGCCAAGTAGTCAAGCTGAGGTTTTTGTAAGCACATAGGCGGCCACGGCAACAGTTGCAACAGTTACAACAGCGACGGGCATCAACCTGATCCATTTCTCCTGAAACGGCAAAGAAGACATACAGATGACACCCCAGTCAGCATCATCTCTCCTGTCAGAGCATGTTAATATACACAGACACACACACACACACACACACACTGACAGGGAGGTGTTAGGAACATGGGGATGCCAACGTCAGAGCAGACAAGAGTCGAAACACACGGTAAGCTGGGATGGTTAGGAGACATGAGCAGGGCAGCCTACGAGTAAAGTTTGTCACAGACATTTGTTAACATGGGTAGGGAATAAAACAGACAAAAGCCTGCTGATTATGAGGAGGACCTGGAAGAAGACAACAAGGAGCATTTTGAGAATGATCTGCCTTTGTGTCTCGGCTTAGGCAAATGCAGGACAGTCTTTTTTTTTTGCATAGGCAGAGGATGGTGGACGTAAAAGCAGAGGAAGAAAAGGAACGAGGGGACGGAAGCACTGTGTACCTTTCTACCACAATGGGCCGAAGCACCAATACAGCAAAGCCAGGACAAGGCCGATGACTACGGCTAGGATGGGCAGCAATAAAGACAGCTAAAGGAGGGAAGGGATATTACAAAACAAAACACACAAAGAAAACAACAAACAAAAAAAAAAAATCAACCTAGGAAGATTTTAAACAATTTCACTAGACAAATGCGCTAAGGGGGAAACTAATGATGCTAAGAGGAAGTTATTCTCTCTTTTAGACACAAATGTTCTGAAGTGTATGGACAGCACCTTAAAATTGGGCAAAATTAGTTCCAGCACCTGTAAACAAGGAATGAAAACCTGAAATGAAAAGTATGCTGTCTACTAAAATTCTAAACTTTATCTTCAGGGTCTGTATATATATTGTGATTTCTCCTCTTGCACTGTCCCTATTGTCAACATGCTGTGCAGTGTGCTCAGAAGTAATGCAGAAGTGAAACCAAACCTACTTGGTTGCTTTTTTCCTGCAGAGCCTTCAGACTTGCTTGGCACTGCTTCAGCTCCAGGGTGAGGGAATGCTTCTCCTGCTCCACCTGCTCGCACCTCTCCCTCAGGCCTAACAGCTCAGCTTGTGTCTCCTCATACTGCAAGGGAAAGAGAGACTATGAAGTGAAAAAAATAACACTGCTGTCCTAACCGCCATCCCTACAATAGATTTTAGGAGAGCCTCTTAACAAAAGAGAATAACAAATGGCTAAAAAAGACTTATTCTAAAGCAGCGTTGTGGCTAAATGGATGAGGAATTTAACCTTCAGTCGCTCACCTCTTTCTGCAACTCCTTGGTCCTGTTTGTGCTCAGGTCCAGCTGGTTGTTTAGCTGGCTGGTGTCTCTCTGGTGTTCATCTTGCAAAGCGCTAAGCCGCATTTGCAGGTCAGCCTGCGTCTTCTCCAGGGTCTGCACCGTATTGCTGAGGCCAGTGCTCTGCTTCTTACAGCTGCAGGTGACCAGAAGAGGGGTCAGAACTACGTAAGAATCTAGAATTACATCACCATCACTGCATCATTGCTCAGATACGACCCTCAGAAATTCAGTGTTTGATTTGAATCAAGTCTGTACCACAGAAATCCACAATTTTCCACAAGTTTTTTTGTAAATAAAGAGAGTTAAGTACATTTCAACAGTATAGGTATAGGATATCCACACAGGGAAGGTAAGCTGCTAAAACAGCCTACTTTAAGTTCACTGGATGTGTAATGTCAAAATCACCACACATGCATAAGCATTTCTATTCAGCTTACAGCAGGGTAGCTTTATGCTGAAGTTATAATGCTGAGTTTTACAGAACACTTATACATATCAGTTTTAAAGGAAAACATGCTGAAAGCAAAAAAAAATTTGTCTTTTGAGATTATTAAGATTGCACATTACAAATCAAAAATACTAACCGCAAATTCAGAAAAGGGAAAGTAATGGTGCAGTCAGACAGATCACAAATCATATTCAAATAAAAACTAATTGTTTGCATCTCTGATTCAAAAACGGAAATGTTAAAAATGTGTTTGAAAGAAAGCAGTTTGGTCTACTATGCTCTCAGACAACAGGATGCAAGTTGATAGGGCTCTTTTGAATTAAAATACCCTGGAATGGCCACCTCTATTTATGACTCTCAGTCACACATGTGCAGCTTCCTTGTGGTAAACTCTTAAATTCATGAATCTGAGAGTTTACAAAAACCATCCATAAAGCACTGCACTTCCTAACCAATGAGATACATGAAGACTGGTCCCTGCATTGAGTGGGTGTTGTGAAGTGGACCTGTCCAACTCTTTCTCCAGCTGCTGCATTTTCCTCAGAAGTTGGTCCTTCTCAGTGCGCAGGTTGCTGCATTCACTCTGCAAGCTGCTCTTCTCCTTCTGCTGCTGCACAGCCAGCTGCTCTTTCTCAGATCTAAGTGAGACACGCTCCCTCTGCAGCTTCTCGCATTCCTTTTGCAGCTTCTCGCACTCCTTTTGCAGGTTCTCCAGGTCAATCGCTGCAGTGTGCACGTACACGCACACAAGTTAAAACATAAACTCACAAACACATGAAAATAAACTCAAGAGTAAGACAGATATGAACACATGCAACACAAACTACTCCATAACATAACTGCAGCAGGTTTATGGGTCATTGATCTTAGAAGTCTCACCTAAAAACAATCTTATGAGTGTTGTATCATGATCCTTTAGCTCTACCTCCCTAACATAGCTTGCATTTGTTCACAGCTTTCCTTTTAAATAAAAGCTATTTTTACAGTGAGCTCTAGTAAGACTGGTGTGAAATACACATAAGCCAGCCTTGCTTTTATATTAGTTGCACACAGAATCAAACATTGTAACCAGAGAGTGCTGCTACTATTGTAGTATTCTATTCTACTTGCTACAAGAGCCTTTGAAGTCTATACATAAGATATATATTTTCAAGATTTGCAGTGTGATTTTTTTTTTCAACATTGAATCATTTGCCACTACTATTGTCTGTTTTAAATTTTTTTCTAGACAGATTTTTTTTGTGTTATACTGTTGATAATGGTGGATAAATCCACACACATTAAGATTATACCAAAGGGAGTTTACAGTGTGCATGGCTGTGTGGAAGGGTTACCTTGCTGTTTAGCAGCTTTGTCTCTCTGTTGATTCTGCTGCTGGTGACTGGATCGCATACTGTCAATCTCCCGCTCATACTTATTTGCCGCCAGCTGCCATTTTTCCAGCTCAGTGGTCAGCGTTGCTAGGTTGCCCTTTAGGGCGCTGACCTCATGGTCTCTCTCGGCTGTTGTCTTCTCCATGGTGCGACGCAACACTTGCACTTCTTCATGAGCCGCATGCACTTCCTGTTGCATACTAACGATTGTTCTGTCCTTCTGATCCCCGAGATGTTTCACATCATCCTGTACCTTCTGAAGCTGACCTTAATCAACAAAGAAATGAACAATACATAAATAATTCAACCACTTTAATAAAGACAAATAATCCAACCTATCAAGTGTAATGAACTTATATGAAACAAGGGAGATCTCTTCACACTTACTCTGAAGCGTTTTTATCTGCTTTGCCGAATCCTCTGCCTTCTGCTTGCTGGCCTTCTTCTCCTCCTCTAGAAGTCCTGTAATATGTGCCATAGGACATCAAGGGGACAAGCACATATAACAGACCAATCTAACCTGATAAATGATTTCGAGAACTGACTTGAGTCCATTTCACAAAAGGACTGTACTATTAAGATCACCAAGTGTTGTTGGGGACCGAGTTGTTGATGATGCTGTAGTGCCAGAACAACTGAGAAATTTAGATCCCACTGTCAATAATACTACAAGTTGCTAATACTACCTTCATGTAGCTTACTGTAGAGGCAAGCATGAAAATAAGTAATTACATCATGGCAACTGTTTCTGATTCTGACCATCCTGAAAACAGGCATGGATGTGTGAAATGGTCTTTGTCATGCAAATCAAAGTAAACCGTATTTATAGGTGTTACCTTGCAGCTCCACACACTTTTGTTCTTCTGCAGTGGCCTGATCATAGGCTTCCTTAAGCCCCTGGTTCAGGTGCTGGATCACCTTTTCTGACTCAGTAGCCTCCATGGGGCTCTGACTTAACTCATCTGTGCAGACAAATAGAAAAATAATGAATTTTAAAAAATTATTTAAATCAGATTTATGGCTCTCCCAGGTCATTCAGGGAATTCCTTAAATGGATTGTTAAGGGATTAATCAAACCCAGGGGATATTTCAAAAAGCAGGATGTTTCAGCTTAAGCAAAATGTGAGAATCATCCAATAGGAACCCTCATTTCTTACTACTGGACAGACCTGATGGGCTTAGGTTATCTGGCTAAACCGAGAAATACGACTTTGTAACATACACCCCTTAATTTGTCACCATTGTTCACCATCTTTTTTTGTCTTGACATTACCTGGCAATTTTGCTCTTTTCCAGAGTTCAAGCTCAGACAGACCACAGATTAAATTTAGCCAAGAATGAAGTGCAAGATAATTTCCCCTGAGGTGGGTAAATGGGTCTATTCCATGAATTAATAACTTGGCCCAGAATAGATTTACCCTAAAAACATAAATTCACCAGCTCATTTCTAAACTAGGACCACTGTCCAATCACCCTATTAAGGGTTGGCTACCTCTTTTTCACTGAAAATTAGCAGAAAACTTTACAATAAACTGCATGATGTCAGCAAAATTAGGCCATATGTAACTTTACAGCACTTCTGCAGCAATATACAGCTTATGCAATACATATATAATTGACTAGTGTATGCATAAAAAGTTGTTTTAAGTTTCTTTTTTTAGCTTGTTAGCTTCTGTTTGGAGTTTTGTTTCAGCTACTAAGCAGACTCCTGCTCGTGAAATTAGGTTGCAAAGAACCAGGTCATCCTAACAGTTATAGAAGAACTGACCTCATCTTGCAAATTCGAAGCACAGTCAAGACTGTGCACCAGAAATGGTGATTTCAGGGAGTTATCCATGTAAGCAGATGTAAGAATAATAAAAAAAAAAAAACACCACCAACAACACTGTACACATTCTGCATGAGTCAGCGGTTAGAGGCGAGCCAAACACCCGGCCCATGCCAAACCTGCCCTTCAGACATTGCAGGGAGGGTGACAGAGTGAGAACATAAAGGATTCATGAATTCCTGGGTTGTATAAGTCCCAGTCTCAGGCTCATCCGTGCCACTCTGAATCAGGCACACAGCTTCTCCACAGTTTCAGGACACAGACGAACACTCTGGCCTATATTAGCTGTATAGTAACTCTATACATGTGCATATTGGACAGAGAGACAGGATGGACAGATGCACTAAGAGACATATAAAGACATACACTGAAAACAAGAGAAAGAGCTTTCCTTATGCTAAAACAGGTTCTATCTGCATAAAAAAATAAAAGTGACCCTGCACTTTTATCTGTAGAAAACAGACCACTGTGTTCATTTTTCCAGAGCTGCAATGCTGCAGATGTTAGGTTACATCCATACATCCGCACAGAAAGTACTTTACTGGCAGCAATACCATAATCATATAATTGCAGTAGAAAGCTACACTACAGATATCTAGTCAGACTCACTGCTCCAGCTCCAGAGCACAATCTGTGTACTTCCTTTGCATATCACAAACTTTACACTTCAAGCCTCAAAATGTCATTAAATGTCATTTAAAGTCACAAACGGAGGGCATTTAAAGCCACAAACATAAACAGAGTGTTTAGCCAGCACACCCCTTAGCATCCAGAGCCAAGACCTCTAACCTCTGGAGGAGACTCTGCACTGACACATGGGTTCATTTGTAAATAATAAAACCTTAGTACACATATAGGAAACATATAATCTACCAGACTAACAACCGTAGTCACCACAGTTACCTTTTATTAGTGGCGTTTTATTCGGAGGATCCTTAAGTTGTTGAGCCTCCATTTTCTCCTCTTGTAACACAGAACGAAATGGGCTGAGAACAAGTGTTATGGTTAACGTTATTCACTGAAGATAACTCAATTAAGAGTACTTGTGCAAAAAAAGTAATTAGGCAGAAAACAGTCAAATTAGATAGAATTTATTTATCAGCCAACTACCTGTGCCTGTTGTCGATTTAGCAGATTTGTAAGCAAGCTAAGTTGACTAGCTGTTACTGAATGAACGGTACATATTGCAAAGGACTTTACACATCACTGATGCTCAAAATTACGTAATACCTTTTATATAATGTGTCTGGCATTGTTTTAGAAAGATATACTAAAAACAAACGACAGAATTAAGCACCGTCCACAAGCAATAATCATTACCTGATGTTGTAAAGCTGTTACAGAGATGCTGAGGAAGAGAAGCCTTCAGGTCAACAAATCTTTCACATATTACCGTGTCTGTGGAGATGTTGGTCGATTCCATTTGAGAGGAGGGGGGTGAACTTGCACTCTACCGCAAGTGTAATCTTCCACAAGCAAATAGTATGCATCAGACAGCAAAGGCGGTGTAATACTCGGCGGAGGGTGCAAGAGACTAAAAAAGGTACACTCTAGGGTGGTGTTACGAGGGTTTAAGTTTAGGCTTTCATCCACAGCCTACCCTAAAACCTGCTTAATTAAGAGGTCTCGCTTGGCTCACATGGTCATGGCTGAGCTGCAGCTGCGTGCCAGCACAGTCAGGCCCTTTGTTTCCCTGCCCGGAGCATCACTGATGCACTACAGTAGGCTCCATCTTACAGACTGATAAGGTTTACACTGTATAGACAAAAATATTGGGACGCCTGACCATTTCACCAACAGGGACTTTAATGACATTGGATACAAATACATTCAAGACTTTAAAATAGAGTTGGTCCCTTTGCAGCAATAACAACTTCCACTCTTCTTGGAAGGCTTGGAATGGAAAAGGGCCTGCTCCAAAACTGTCAAAAATGTTGGAAGCATGACGTTGTCTTGGTATGCTGAAGAAGTAAGATTGCCCTTCACTGGAAGTAAGGGGCCTAGCCTAGCCCTGAAAAACGGGTGGGTCCCAATACTTTTGTGCAAAGAGTATATTTGTGTGTACCATGACTCTTCTGTGTCATGAAGTCTGGTTGGTTGTCAGCGTTGATCCTGTCTGTGGTGTCCAAAGCTTTGTTAGAAAGCCACAATTTTGAGGGTGTGAATTGTTTTATTTTTTAGATTTAGAACAAAACAATACATTGAGTATTACAGTACTCAATAAACATGTAAATATTTAAGGTTTTGTTCCTTTCTTCAGCTAAAACATTAT
>JBBJLR010000139.1:19894339-19910981 GCA_037577145.1 Brachypetersius gabonensis | reverse complement strand
ATATATAATGTGTGTATGTATGTATATATATATATGCTTATGTATTAGTTCATAAAATGTTATTTTGAAAGGAATATAACAAGTGGTATAATTATATGGAAAGAATTGTTTGCTGAATTAAAGGGTTGAAAAAATACAGAATTTTTGAAAAAATTGAAATTTTGGTATTTTGCGCAACTCTAGATGAAGCCCACTTTGATTTGTGTAAACATGGGTCAAGCCTTTCTGGGTTTGTTTATGTAACCCTATCCTTTTACTGTAGTTCATTTAAGGTATCTGCCAGGAATGAGGACGGCATTGTAGGGTCTGTACACGCTTCTGCCATTACAGAAGAATTTTTAAAAGCTTTTCTTTCCACTGTAGGGCAACGTATGACATACCCTGTGACAAGGTTAAAACTGCACCTTTATTGATTGGAATAATACTTTGTACCTGACATGACACCCACTTATAACAGAGGCCAATGAGAAGATGCTGAATTTGGTCATTTAATGAATATTTACAATAAATGAACAAATGACCATATTTTTTAACATTTGTACAATATTTGGTGCATGTTCCCTATTTTAGCAATTTTTCTGTCTCAGGCTACCTTTCAATGAAGATTTTTCAGTAAGTAACACACTTTAATATATTTAATATGACTTGTTTGTGTAATGGAAATACAAGCAGGGAGAAAAGAGAGGGAGAGATGGACAGCATGACAGGGAGACAATGACTGAAATATTTTATACTGTTTACCCAAAGGACTGTGCAAGAGAATTCCTATATTTTTACAAACTGAAGACCCTGATATGCAAACCAAGAAAAAGTGACCGTTATCCTCCATAGTTGCCATGGTAACAGCGCAAGTCCATATCTAATTCACAGCACTGGCCCATTTGATTGCATCCTCATGAACGGCATTGGCTCAGAAGGAGGAAGGAGAAAAACATCCTGCACTGAAGAGCACTGGGCCCAAGATGACCTTGTCCTCTGCTGTCAATATGTGTGTGAAAGGGATGAGTCATTCTCCATAAATCTTTCTAATATCTCCCGCATGTTGATTTTACATCAGATTAAGATGAAGCTGCCGTCTGCAGCAGATTTTCATGATGTAAGGAATAAGAAGACCAAAGTGGTGTTAACTGCGTCTTACCTGAAACATTTTTACACTTTAATCATCTCTTGCTCTCTTTGGTACTCTCTTGTGCCCTCTGTGTCTCTTTCTAAGATGAGCGTCTTCTTTAATCTGCGCCCTGACTCTTACATAACATGTACATGCAAAATGACCAGTGCACACAAGAGCTTATAATGTCAGCCAATGGCTTATTTAAACTGAGCCTGGAAAGACGAGAGTATACAGAGCAGTGCGAGTTTGTCACAGGGCAGTGAAAAAGTTACTGACCCTTGATTTCCTGTTTGATTTTTTTTTTTCCAGATCTTTTGTTTCAGATCTTCATACAAAATGGAAACATACAAAGAGGACACACTATCATTTCACTGACGTTTTGCAACACCTGTATAACTGAAGGAAAAATAATGTCTTCTCAACTGGCTGAGCCATCTATAGCAGCAACAACAGCAACCAAATGAGTGATTAGTCTCTCACATCACTGTGGAGGAATTCAGGCCCACTCCTCTTTGCAGAAATGCCTTAATTCAGCCACTTTGGCACATTTGAGTATAAACTGGCCATTTAAGGTCTTGACACAGCATTGCAAGCCAGAGTGTTGGCTAGGCCACTCCAAACACGTTTCTTTGGAACCATTTAGAGATGGATTTCCTCCAGTTCTGGATCATTATTGTGTTGTTCTGGATCATTATCAGACTCAGGATTAAGAAAGCAGCATTCATGTTTTTAATTATGGCAAAGCACACCCCCACCCCCACCCCCGCACACATATGTATAAATCTCTATATATCTTTTCTATATTCATAGAATATCATATAACCTTGCTGTTCTAAACAAGCTATTTTGACTGAATCAGATGTTAAGAGGTATTTGCAGTTTCACAAAAAATCTGTTAAAATTAACTGTTGGTCTTGGTGTTAATTCATTTATAATAACTAATCCAGGCCTGTTCAGGCCACAACAGAAACAGTCCATCTGTACAATCTCTGTGAATAAACCAGTTGAAAAGCAATGAAGTAGATTAAATCATTAATGAAAGACTAATTAAGGGGATTAAAAAGGAGTTTGGAGGGAATGCTGAGTTTCATATGAGTGACATTGTGAACCTGGGTGGCTCAGTGTGTTCCAGCAGGGCAAAAACAGACTGAAGCCAGCAGAGAGGCAGAACGGGGTTGAAGACACAAGCTTTGTTGCTGTATGAGTCACAGAGAGAGAAGCTGTTTGTTTTTTTTTTGTGTGTGTGTGTGTTTCTGGTCCAGGGCCGACAGGTAAACTGTCTCAGTGATAAGGTAGCGCATGCAGGCTCCTGCTGTGAGGTGAGAGGGCAGAACAGATGGCAGGAAGGACAGAAAAGGGGGAAAAGCGAGTTAAGAAGCGAGGCCACTTCCACACGCACACTAAAGCACCGAGTAATTTTCCCCTTATATATGCTGTCTATGTAGTTGATCAACTAAGAAGTGCCTGGTGGAAAACCTTTCTTTTCTTGACGTTTTAATTTTATGGATGTCAAACAAATAAGCCTGTTTAAGAACATGTGTTAATGAATCAGACATGCACTTCTCATCATCTAACTGGTGTAGGCATTATTTGTTAGCTGCATTGGGATCTTAGCTTGAGTTTACTAAGGAAGCAATCTTCAGACACCAAATTAGGCCGAACAGCTACATTTGTGAAAATTGTCCATTCTTTATCAGTACTGGTTATTGGTTATTTGCAGGGTGTTGGTAGATTATCCCAGTGATCACTGTTCAGGTCAACAGACCAGCTTTGGGCTGTGGGAGGAAACCAGAGTGATTTTCACCAAACTTCTGCGGTCACAAAACAAATTAGCATGTGAAAGCTTCAAAGATTCACACACCATTTTGATCTGATCATCATTTATTGTTCAAACTACATTGACTGGAAACCTTAACGTATACGTAAGTAAGTTTCCTTGTTTCCATTCTCACCAAATAAACACACTGCACACCACTACCATGAGTGTCAGAACTGCCCTGGTAAAGGTTTTATCACTAGTCATTGCCATGCTGTGGGTTATTGCGATAATGAGTTACTGATGTTATATCTCGTTGATATATAGAGGCTTACTGAATATGATACTGAGGGTATTAAACACACGAGTTATCATACAGCAGTCTTTCAGCAGGACCTCTCTATAGTTACACTGGCTTTACTGTAAATTCTCAAGTAGTGCTAAGCGCCCCTATTAGACCTGATATGTTCCATCTAGTCAAGAGGAAGGAGTTTTAATAGGTCTGGTACATACGCTCATATAAAAAAAAAAAAAAGTGATGCGATACGTCAAATATTTCTGAAATTAAAAAAAGAATTTTTTGTTTTCAATGTATTTTTTTTATATAGGTTCTGAAGTTATGTAATACTTGCAGATTGTTAAATAGCAAAATGGGTGGCCATGTAGTGTATGAATCTACATCTAAACTACAGCAGCAAACCGCATATTTTGAGATGAGCATTTTAAATGGAATTCCTGAATCTACTGTACTTGTATCTGAATTACTTAAAAAACTACAGTAGAATTACTTAGCACTGTACATGTAGGTTTGCTTTTTTTTGTTCCTTTTGTACTATTCATAATCACATGTCAATGATGTGTCAAGGCTGACAAAACTGTTTTGCTCTTTTGGCAGTCATAAAATGTTTTTGTGTGTGTGTGTGTGTGTGTGTGTAATTTGCCTATCAGTAATGGCTACCATCCATGGACTCCATTGCAGTTAAATGACACTGTGACTTTTGAGTTGCTGAGTAAAAAAAGAACCACATTTCAGACCAGATCGCAGTCTCTGCTGTTTCATCTTCTTGGTTCACATATCTCTTGGATATTCATACAGTGTACTTCTAACCACAGTACTTGTTTCCAGCCATTCGAGTGCTTATAAAGTCTGCTCTAGCTGTGGTCCATTAAATGGTCATTTCACAGTTTAATGTTCCTTCTTTCATCTATGGAAATTCCATTTCACAGTTGAATGCACCTTCTTCGTAGGCTTCCCAGTCCTGGTCCCGGAGAAGCGAAGTGTGTCCAGGGTTTTGTCTCCAGCCTGGGATTAAACACCCGATTCAGCAGATCAAATCAGCTCCTGCCTTAAAACTAGACGCCGATCAAGAGGTTTAGTGCCAGGCAGGAGTAGAACCAAGAGCACGGTGCAACCATCCAGAAGCAGAAGAGGCAACCCTCTCTCCATTAGTCCTCCATTGGTCCTTTGCAGGTCCGTCACCGGCCTATAGGTGGCGCCACAACTTGCCCCCTACAGACTGTTCTTGTCGGGCAGTTCTGCCTCGGGCGTGCGTGGAAAGTAGACCGTGGTCTTGTGCTCCTCGTAACGGTCGATGTGTTTGAGATGAACCACCATGTGCAGGGCGTATGCCAGCACCAACAGCAGAATCAGAGATGTGATGAGTCCCATCAGAATAGCTGGCGTGAAGAAGGTGGCGCAGTCGCTAGCTGAGGCAAATTTGTTAGACTGCACGTTGAAGGCCTGGATCTGAGGACAAGAGATTGAGAGACATATCTTCAGTTTCATACTGTGCAAAAAGACCTGTTCAAGTTCTATCACACTAACACTCTTAATCTAGGCTAGTCTTCAAAATAATTCAATTCTGCTCTACAGGGGATGATTGTAATCACTATGAAATCTCAAATTTCACCACAAATCAGCCAGATCTGTTAAAAAAATGATTCCGCTAAATTTGTTTTTTAAAAAATAAAAGTCACTGTACAGTAGTTGAATATAAAGGACTTTTTCTTTAGAACGCCTAGGGAATTAAAAAAAAAAAAAGTACTAAAGAAAAAGTGCTTTATATTCAACTACTGTACAGTGACTTCCTTTTTTAAAAAACAAATTTAGCTGAATCATTTTTTTTAAACAGATCTGGCTGATTTGTGGTGAAATTTGAGATTTCATAGTGATTACAATCATCCCCTGAAGAGCAGAATTGAATTATTTTGAAGACTAGCCTAGATTAAGAGTGTTAGTGTGATAGAACTTTGTGTGTATTGCTAGCCAATATTGTCTATACCGGTAGATACTGATATCACATTGCATGCTTTCCTTCATAATATTACGATACATCATGATATTGAACTTTACCAAATACCACACAGTAGTAAATATATATAATATATATATATATATATATAATTATACCTGACATTCCAAAATCTGTGCAGTGGAATAACTGCAATCAGTGAATGCATTTCAGTTTCTTCACCCTTATTCTGTTTTTCTGGAAAAATTAAGCAGCAGCCTGTGCAGCACCTACCTGGAAGTCAGTAAAAGTGATGTGCCAGTTTGCAGAGCTGTCGGTGTGCGAGCTGGGCACCAGTAGAGTATCATATTTCTGTAAGCTGCTGACGTGCTGGCAGTGGTAAGAATAGGTGGCAGGGGCGTACACCTCTGTGGCATTGAATGTGGCTTCGTGAGTCCAGTTGTAGTGGATATGAACGCTGTCCAAAGTGAACCAGTTCTGACCTGCCGACTCGTAGAAAGTGTTGGACATTTGGAGCCTGTGGGGGGTAGATAATGGATCATGAAACCAAATGTATGGTTTTATATCAGCAGTCATTCTGTGAGGTAGTTGGCCTTATGAAAAAGTGGAGTGGAAAAGAACATTCACCTGATGACAAGGCCCTTGATATCCTCTACATCTCCCAAGCGTAGAGAAAGACTGTTAACAAGAAACAATAGTTCAGCATTGTCACCACTGTACAAGTTCAAAAATCATGGAGCGTTACAAAAAGAACACTACCTTTAAAATGAGTTAGTACTGCTAGTACTGTTAGTACTTGACTCTGTCAATACACATACACTCAAAAAATAAGGGTGCCAAGAAAGGTTCTTTGCAGGGTTTGATTTCACAGAGGTACGACCTTAGTTTTCACAAAGGAACCATTCAGAGCACGATTTGTGAGAGCATGTATGAAGAACATTAAGGATTTAAAGAACCTCCTCATAATATATAAAAAACAAATGTTTTTACAAGAACCGTTTGGTTAGCTTGATTTAAAATGTGATACGTGATGTGATACATAATGTACATACAGAATTCAGCTAAGGAAAAACTTTAAAATATACATATGGTGATGCATTAAAAAATCTATATTCATATAAAAATACTTCTACTGAAAACAGATGCCCATATCTCCAAATTGGTAACTTTCCAAAAACAGCAACAATATGCATTTATGATTTTATTACGGTTAACAAAGCGGCAAATCCTGATGTTTTATGAAAAGAAGAACATGACATACGTGGCTTTCTCTTTGGTGCACACTGAGCCTTTGGTGTCTACTGGAGCACTGTGTCCAAAAACCCTTTCAGTGAGGTCCAGAAAGGTGTTGTTTCTGTAGCGAATGGCCAGCCTCTTGGCCTTGAATAGGATGCATATTTTGCCATTGTAAGCTACATTCAGAGGAGAGTATGGCCCCGAGCTCGTAGACTGAAGTAACTTCCTTTTAGTCCTGGGCTGAGCATGCAGATGCCATCCATAAGGCTGTTTTCAATAAAGGGGAGGAGAGAACAAGTGGTGATTAATATTGAATAGAGCATTAACTATATCTATTATTAATATCATTTTCCACTCTTGGGCCCTTTCCTTGCAAAATGGAAGTCACTCACACACACACACACACACACACACACACACACACACACACACACACACGCACACACAAAGCTGTTTTTAAACCTGTATCTATGTTCTATGAGTGTCTTGTAAGATGTTGCAGGATGTATTTGGGCTCAGATAGTATTCTTAATGCTCAAGGTCACTTTGCCGATCAGAGAAAATGCAATACCTGCAGTATTCTTCTGAGTGGATTTTCAGCTGCAGGCGAATAACTCTCCTCATGTGAGGCACTTGGACTCTCGACGCCTACTCCATCTGCATCACAAAATGTGGAAAAAGAACAACAGGGGAGATGGGATGGTGAGGTCACCCAGCAGAGCCAATCACTACGTTGCTTCTGATCAGGTTCGCTGTGTCTTTTCATGTTCAAGCTTTGAGGAAAACCATTGCATTGAATTACATCATGCACTTATAAGCACAGCTACATTTAAATTTAAAAAAGGGAAATGTAAATAAAGAGGATGATACAGGAATTTTACTGTCCATGCAGCTTAATCACATTAAACAAACTCAATGGAGAGCGTTTGCTTCAGTTTCATTAAATCTATTGGCAGATTTGATATTGAAGCCTGAGAATTACACCACAAATGTATCCTTTATTATCCTTATGATCTTACAATGTTATGGAAAACACCAAGGGAACAAAAGAATTGTAGAATAAACTCAAAATACATTTTTCAAGTCAATACTTACCTGATCTGATTCTGATAGCTGGAAATGGGGGGACCTCCGAGCTTTACCGGACAACATAAAAAGAAAACAGGAGAAATGTTGCATTCAGGTTGGAATACAGCAATGTTAAGCTTTGGCTCACATATCAATCTGGAATGCAAATCCAGTGACAGAAATCCAATTGATCCACTCAGGAAGATTTAACGGCAATTCCAACAAGTTTTGTGTCTAGATTAGTGTGTCCACTTCTGTCCTAAAACCTGGAGACAAGGTGAGCTAAGCATTCCTCAGTCCAGACATGCTTAGCTCACCTTGTCTCCATCACCAGACAGGGTGAGAATTGCTTTAGACACTGTGTTTGTGTGTTTGAGAGCCTGCCTAGCGCCACCTTGTCCCTTTCTGACCGTCCCCACAGCACTGCAACCTGCAGGATTATCCTAAGATGAACCATATAAACATCTAATCAGCGAGATAATGAGCTTGGCGGAGGATCTCCTAAAACCTTATTAAGAATCTGGTGCCCTACATGGCGGGAATCTTCCCCAGATGTGGGGTGGGCAGGAGACTCCAGGGTTTCTCTCAAATTCGAATATAAAAGAAAGCTGTTGCTAAACTATTTAGATTAGGATTTTTTTTTACATTTTAATTTTGTCATTATACATACTATATTATATTATATTATATTATATTATATTATATTCTCTCTCTCTCTCTCTCTATATATATATATATATATATGTGTGTGTGTGTGTGTGTGTGTGTGCCACATGAATGAAACACTGGGTGACCCTGAGTTGAACTGTGGGATTCATCCAATCTCCTCATATCATGCAGAGGTGGACTGGAAACATTACTCTGAGCCATTTCTGATCAGTCTATGTACTGTAGTCCCCAGTGTGACCCAGCTCTGGGGAGAAAAACACTTTATAACAGTGAGCACATCTGTATGCCACAGTTCATCTCCCGAGAGTAACAGAAATGATGAACCCACAGAGGAGCGACATCTTGATTCAGTAAAGTGCAGCAGTAAACAACTGTGTTCTCTACATCTGACTAGAACATTAGTGTCATTAATATTGATTCTAGTAATTGTGTAATTAACAATTATTCTGACGATTGATTGAGTTTTTATAAATAAAAAAGGCCAAATAAATTGGACTGGACACCGAAATAGTAAACACTTTCAAAGACTGCAAAATACTTCACAGGATATATGATAAATAAAGAAGCCATTAAAAAACTAGCATAACAAATAACACTGGGCCAATGAAAATGCATGGGGCAATAAACATATTGGGAAATGCAATCAGCCTCTGAGTCTAACCGTAAGAAAGAGAGCAGAAGGAGAATTACATGTATTACCCACATGCAAAACTAATCATCCCTTATTTATTGAGAAGGTATCTTTTAGTCATTTATTAATAAAGTATGTTTAATTATGTAATCATGACAAGTGATCTGAAATATTGAACTGAATAACAACTAACAATTGGCCTCGCCTGGGTTGGCGTGAGGGTGTGTGTGGGTGTTGTGCGTGTGAAGAGGCTCCTGTCTTTGTTCTAATGCCAGTTTACCGAGGTCAGCAGCTGAGAACTGTGCTGCTGTCATTGGTTATGGCTGGACAGAGTGGCCTAAGTGCTGAACTGGGCATTTATGTAATGAAAAGCAGCGTTCCCCAACACATCTTCACCTCGCTGCTCACAAATGTGTCAGCTTGTTTTTCTCTCTCCCTCTCGCGGTCTCCGAGGATGCAGCATTGCACCAACTCATGATATCTAATAATAGATTACTTCGCTAGATCGGATTAAGATTAAAGGCGTCAGTTTAGTTCCACTTGCAGCCATTCTGGTCCATCTGTTTTGGTTGTGGCGTGGTCTGAGTAACCTGAGGAAGGCTGTGCACCACTGAACCAGTTTTACTCCCAAGACATGTTCCTGGGCTAATAAGAGGCAGGAGCGATGATGACATGGCCACGGAGTGTTGATCTGTCCCATCCTCCCAATGGTATGGACACAGAGGAAGAGATCCTATGAGACCTCTTATATCACTTGTGCTTTTCCCATGCCGACACTATTAATGAGATTATTAAAAAATATATAGCTTTAAAATGAACTCTTTTAACTGCATCTAAAAGCAGGCTACCATGCTCAAACTTCAATTCAAATACTCTACATGCCCACAGGCAGAAAGGCACAGCTAATAACATGACATTGCAGGCTGGAGTTCAAATAAGACTAATTTCTCCCTCTCTGATATTAAATCCAGCATCTTTAGTTGATATCCTTATGATGCCGATACCCATCATTAACGGGTGAGATTATCCTGATATTGTTTTGTCCTATATTCCAGAAAGACACTTATATTAAACAATGTTATTTTTTATTATTGTTATCGGGGTTATTCTTACTGACATTATTACTGTTAAAATGTATGATTATTTACCTATTTCTGATGCTAGATTCTTCGACTTCTTTCTCTAGTTATTATATTACTGACTAAAGATTAGTTATAATTGAACTTTAAACAGTAGTCCTCGGAATGAGTCTTATGTGATGTTTGTGTTGTGCGATTATAAATTTGTATGTATTTATAAAATAAAAACAGTGCCTTGCAATTAATGCAAATTACTAGAATGTATAAAATATCTTATAACTATTCCTTTTCAGCAATTCAACTTTTGTAAACAATTCTGCACTAAAACACAGCAAAATTGTCTCTTTTCCCAGAACATATTCCCACAGGGCCCTCTGGTAGCTCTAATTGCATATTTAAATTCCACCATCATGCTCTAGATCCCAAATGGTGCTTCACTCAGTTATGAAACAAAACACCAAAACGCACCTGGACCCTGAGCCCAGTTTCATCAAAACACCTCCATCTTTGTCCCACGAGGCCACGCGCTCGCTCTCAAAAATAACACCAATTGCGAAAGCAGTGTGTTCTAGGGGGGTGGGGTATGGCAGGCATGTCTGGAGTTTGTTTAATGGAACAAGGAGGGAAAGAAACAAGAGGACAAAGGAAGTTTGATCTTCTATTGTTTCATGACTCAAGACCATTCACTATTAATCGCTATTCAGTTTCTGACATTGAATCTGGTAATACTGTAAAATCCAGTTAAGTGCATTTAAGGGCTAAGCCGTGGAAGCACTGACACGTTTTAAACAAAGGTGTAAAGTGACGGCCACTGAGTTTTAGCGAGTGAAGGAATGCTACAGATATGTAAACAAGGAAGCTTCCTCAATGTGTTTGATCAACCTGGCCTGCTTCAGTCTCAGCCTCGGTTTCTGCCCTCTGCACACAGTAGTGGAGCATCTGTAAACTGATTCCTTCAGACACAACAGTGGATGGGGGTCTGTCGTATGACCTACTGTCATGTCCATGTTGGAATGTCTTGCAGTCATAGAGAGGGTTAAAAAAAAAACTGCACTGGAATGGGCAGATCCTGGCCATAGAAACGCATCAGAGATGCCTGTACTGCTACAAAATATTTTTACATAGCTGTTCACTGGATATGGCAGCGCATCAGCTGCACAGCATCACTCCCTCCCCAACAACCCCCCCCCCCATCCAACCAGCCCCAACAACACCACTACCACCCCTCCACGCCGGGCTGAAAGAAGAGCTCCTACCTCCTGTCCAGGATGGCGGGTACTTGGTTGAAGGGTGAGGACGGCTGCACCAGTGCCAGGAGACACAGAGAGAGGAGCGTGGGGAGCCTGCGTTCAGCCATGGGGACGAGCAGAGGGGACCGCTAGAGACGAGGATTGCTTCATAATCTGCCCCCTGATGGCATATCCCTAAACCTGAGCCCAGTGACTGGCGGGCCCAGCAGCCAATCAGAGAGCAGAGAGAAGATCATCGTGCGTCACTATCCTCACAGCCTTCGTTCTTGCAGCCTCGCTCACTCCCCGCACTCTCTCTCTCTCTCTCTCTCTCTCTCACACACACACACACACACACACACACACACAATCTCTCTCTCCTATCTCTCTTACGCATGCCTCTCTCTCCTATTTCTCACACAGTTTCTCTCTCTCCCCTGCAAACTAAGCTCTCTCTTTCTCTTCCATTTGCATGCCAGTGTGCTCACTCTACCCCTCCCCCTTCTTGTCTTCTGTTTTCTTGTCTTCTGTCTCTCTCTTTCTCTCCCACCCTGTCTCTGTACTCTCTCCGCCGTCTCTCTCTCGCTCTCTCTCTTTCTGCTGCGAACAAAGCTGCCCCGGCAAATATGAAGCACATGGAGCTTACGCATTTAAACCCTCATCCCAAGAACACAGTTTTAACCCATAAGCACTAAAGATGTGTAATAATCCGTAGATCTGTTTATGGGATGGGGAGAGAAAAAACAAGCCTCACAGACATAACAACATGACCTAGATTTACACCTTTTAACCTTGTTATCTGGCGTTGGATGTGGGCGTCAGGGTGTCGTACATAAGGCCTCCGAGCTCACAGAATGGTTTAATGAAGCTTTACAAAGGGAAACACTGCAAATAAGGGCAGGGCAGTAAGTTATTATGGTCATCAGGTGCAGTCAAAGCTGCAGAGGCAACAGACCCTCGGCTAAAAAACCCCAGCCCTGAATGTCATAATTAATGTTTCTCTGTTGCCCTGAGGGCGCGTCACTCTACAGTCTCAGCTCACTAACAGAGCAAATGTAAATGTTCATGTTAAAAGTAACATTAACATTCATCTGACAGAGGCACTAATGTGCAGCAGTGCTGTGAATTCAGCGCGCCAAGTAGGTCATTGTCTCTTGCCAAGAACTTACATGCTGTGTGACAGACAAGCTGGGTGACAACTATCAGTCAACTGCTTTCACGGGGAAGGGCAGGCCATTTTGATGTACAGTAGCTCAAACCTTTGCATTATGGTGTAAGAATGATATCTTGTTTGACCAATAGAAAGAAAACTCCAGTCATCATCATTGGTTGGACCTGTGCTAAAGTAATCTCATTAAATACAAATGCCAAAATAAAGCTAAGGACTATGTTGTTTTACAGTGATTTTGTTTTTATGGAATAGACCACTGAGTGGTGGACAGTTTTGGAAAGTTGACCAAAATGACTTCCTTGCATTCAGTCATTCAATTCATTATAATAAAGAAACAATGACAGACACAAATGCAATTTAATACAATACAATATAATCGCTTGTGATGAATACAGAAAAGGATCCAACTGCAGAGTAGAAAAATTCAATGTTTATTTAAATAACTGAGTGCGAAAGGCAAAAGAGAAAAAAACAAGTCCAGAGCAAATAGGGATAAAAACCAGAAAATCCAAAAAACCAACAGAGCAAGTCCGGTGATCAAAAGGGTAAATCCGAGAGACAGAAACAGGTCATAAACAGGACCGTGAACAATAATGAGAAAGGCTTGGTAACAAGGCAGGGCTAAGTATGCTTCACACTGTAGAGATGTCAGAAGGGGGTATATATATATTTCCTGTGCCTAGTATTCAGGTGATCCTGATCTCTGCCTAATTGGTCTGGCTGAAAACCTGGAGTCTTGTTCTGGGTGGGACTGTTCATTAGATTCCAATTGAGACTCCACTTCACCTCTTGTTCCAGACCTTACATCGCTCACCTTATGCTATTTTATTGCTTTGAATGTATTTGAGGATACTTTGCAAGCATACCAAGCTTATAAGAAAATGATGATGTTTAGCATAAATTAATGCTGGGCAACAATTTTTCATTGCATGATTTTCTGCAATTAATAGCCTTGTTATTTGCAAAATTCAATAATGAATTCAAAAATCATGTTTTTTTATTTTTAAAGTACTGATAATATGAACAATAAGTGAAATAACATTTGGTTTGCAAAAACACATCAAACAAATAAGGAGCTTTTTAACAGCAGTATTTCCTTTAACACAGTTACACAGCTGCAGTTCAAATGTTTCTTCCAAATTTCAAATTAATATAAAACCAAAGACATTTGCCCCTGCAGGGCATCCACATTTGATGTAGTTTGTTACATAAAAACAAGTTCGCCTCAGAGTCGAGAACATGGGCGTCGGAACCATTATTATAGCAATGTAATGGCACTGCACTGTTGTTCATGTTTGGGCCCCAGGTTAAACAAATACATTCTGATTAAATGTATGGGAACTACTTGTCATTCAGAGGAGCATGGAGATGGAGGTTGACGAGTTTCAAAGAGAAGGCTAAAAGATGCTGAAGTTCCTCCAGCAGAAACAGAAGAAGACAGAGCAAGACAGGGAGACTAGAAATGAAGATGAAGACAAAACGAGAATACCTCAATTTAATTCACTTTAAGAGTCATAGAGCAAATCAAACAATAATTGCTGTTTTATGTTGTACTTATAATTCCTTTTTGGTTGCTGATGTTGAATATTTCAGATCACTGTTCCACTGAGACAGATTTTATATGCTAGAAAACGTGATGTCCGAAAGTTTTGGTGGTTTTCTGTTTATAGGAACACATTCCAATGGTGTCCATTGAATTGTGAATTATGACCTGACACCTAACTTGGGCACCACTCACTTCTTACATGGAGCATTTTGAAACTATCAGTGCTGCTGCCAGCAAAGTGAGAACTGATTAAGGAAGTGTTATTTTTCTCAGCTCATGAATAAACAAGTAAAATGTTTCCAAGGTATAACTGTGTACAATAGAGGATAATGTAACAAAATAACAAAAAAGTGGAGGGTGGGAGGTAGGAGGGGGTTGGGGTGGCAAAACAAATGCTTTTGAAAAACTGTTCCCCCACTGTAACGGAGCGCATGGATGACAGAATGTAAGACAGGGTCGCTCACATGTGAATTTAATTTTTAGCTGAATTGAGCTTTTTTGTTTAAAATTCATATTGAACTTGATTGAAAGGTTGATCTCCACCGAGGCACGGGGAGCAGTAGAGAAGTGGCTGGTCCAGGTGGAGGACGTGATGCTGCGCAGCATCAGAGATGTTATTAATCGCTCCAGACCGGTGAGGTTCTGACACCTCCCACCTATACATGAACACAAATCATAGTTTTATGTAATTACAGGAAACAATATTGTTAGTTTTTACTCTGTAAGAATTGTTTTAGTTCAGTTTTATATATAGACACAGAAGAAAACTGGATATGAAAATGATTCTGTTTTTCTGACTTTTTCGAATAAGAGAAGATAAACTTTTATTAGTACAAAGTTTTTATACAAAGCAATACAAAGTTTTTGATTTAATAACCATACAAGGAAAAATGCATTCGTAGACCACAGGAAAAAATAGTGATTTGACTATTAAGCGTCATACCGGAGTCTTAAATTAAGCAATTCATACATTAAGTTTTCCAGAAGAACACAATTAGGGTCTGAGTTGTCCTCAGCATAGCAAATATTATTACAATAATATACATAATATTGTTACATTACTAGCTTCCACCCTAGTAATAGCAAACAGGTTAGCTGTGATAACATCTGCTTTCTTGCTTGTCACAGGCGTCCCCAGAGACCAAACGGAGTCAGTGGGTTTGTGAGTGGCCTGGCCAGGTGGTTCTCTGTACTTCTCAAATGGACTGGACTCTAGAAGTACATGAAGCCATTAGGAGTGGAGCTGGTGTAAGGAAATACTCATGATGACAGAATGAAACAAGGCTGCCTTAGCCAACCAAAACCAGGAAAGGTCTACGTTGAAGAGCAGATTTTTTCTTTCACAGGCCGGTGTCCAATTAGGCAGCATGTACCAGGCTGGCTATCACAAAATTGTAAGGATATGACCGTGCTCATGGCCGCTACCATAAATGTGATACAGTCTGAAGAAATCTGCTCTAGATGGTTTAACAAAGACAAAAAAAACCCCAAATCCCACTGGATTGAAGGTATTTGCCTCTCCAGATGGAAAGAGGTTGGAATTTGAAGTGTGCCAGGGTGGGAATACCTTCACTGACATGGGATTAAGCTTTGGGGTAGCAGCAGTCCTATGCATGGTTGAATCTGTTCCCAGAGGAATGCACGTTAATGAACCTTTTGGATGCACTGTTAAAGATGCACATTTAGATCCATTACCGTCAAAAGGCCTTCCAGCCAATGGAATAATAATAAAGAACTGGATACCAAAGGTATGCAAGTTGACTGCTGACAAATGCAAAGAAGGAAGAGGAGCATCAGAGATGGCAGTCAGAAGGACTCCTGAGCTCACTATCACAAAATGGTATGATGAGTCGGTGCTCATGTCCGCTACTGCAAATGGGAGACAGCCTGAAGAAATCTGCACTTGATGGTCCGACAAATAATAATAACATGGATGTAGTAGACTGTTAAGTTTCAACAGAATGTCAAGAAGAACCCAAAAATGGACTACATGTGTGATCTTTCACTTCTTTGATGTTGCCATAGCAAACTCTTTGATCCAGTACAAGTCTGACTGCAACACACTGGGCCTATTGGCAAAATACACTCAACAGTCCTTGGAATTTAAATTGCACATGGTGAACATCTAATGGATTATGTAACAGCTGAAAACAGTGAACAAAGTGAAGAAGAGTATGAACTACCAACAAAAAAGAGTATTTCACAGCCAGAGACATCCTTGCGCTAACATGGAGCCAATCACATGCCAGCAATGACAGAATGCAATAATGCAGAACGATGCAGGAATATGGGCTGTAAGGTAAAGACATATATAAGATGCACCAAATGCAAGGTGTTCCACTGTCCTACCAAAAAAAATGTCGCTTCCTGCAATGCCGTCGCTAAAGTCAATAAAAAAAGTGATCTAAATGCACAGACATATAAAGTTTTATGTTTACAGTTTTCTAGTTTACTGTTTTTTAATTTACGTCAGATATGTTGAAGAATTTACTAACAAAGTATTACAAAACTATAACAAACAATGATCATCAAACACACTTTGATGAAACCATGCTATCCTGAAACCCAACAAACCACTAAAAATGTTTTTCATATGATGGTGTGGCTGGATTGATTAAAATTTTGTGTTGTCATGTTTTACTGTTCTTTTCACATTAAAATCCACTACATTGGATGTGATATTAAAACAAAAATAAAAATGTTTAACTGTAAGATTGTTATTTTACCCTACACATGTTGGAAAACACAAAAAGGACTGAAGTGAAAGACAGTTTGGTTCTCCTTTTCTTTTTTCCTTGGTTCTCATTAGATGAAAATGTTCATTAAAAACTGAAACAATACAACTTTCAGGTTATTTGTTTGAGTGTGTGTGGGGGTAAAACTTCAACATATAT
>JBBJLR010000139.1:19858104-19870609 GCA_037577145.1 Brachypetersius gabonensis | reverse complement strand
ACGTGTCCAACCAAAAAATAGAAAAAACCGGCACGTGACCGGGAACCAGGAGCAAACATGTCCGAGACCGTCACAACGCTAATTGTTTTACATATAGTATGTTAATACAGTATATTTATTTTAATGCTTTATGTTGTGTGATATATATTGTGTACATCATATATTGTTTTGTATCATTAGTTTGTGCAACACCATCCGTGTGAGCCTGCAGAACCTGCTGAAAGCTATTAAGGGGCTGGTGGTGATGGATGCAGAATTAGAGGCTATAGCAGGTAGTCTGCTAGTGGGGAAAGTGCCTGAGAAGTGGGCCAAGCGCTCCTACCCTAGCCTCAAGCCCCTGGGCAGCTACATCACCGACTTCCTTGCTAGGCTCAAATTCCTGCAGGTTAGAACCAAAATCTTTCTGAAAACAATGTTATTTATGACCTGTAAATAATAAGTATTTTGTCAGTTTATTGATTTTTCACTGCTTTTTAATTTGCAACCACTATTGCTCATTGTGTAACTGGTTGAATGACCCGTTGGGTGTCATTAATACAATTTATTTTTTGAGTATTTGCTTTTCTTTGTGTTTCAGGACTGGTATGACACCACAAAACCCCATGTGTTCTGGCTATCTGGGTTCTACTTTACTCAAGCTTTCCTAACAGGAGCCATGCAGAACTATGCCAGGAAGTACTCCATTCCCATTGATCTTCTTGGCTTTGATTATGAGGTACCAATTACAGAAATGTAGAGGAACTTTTCCCGCAAAGTGAATAAGTTGTACATGATTGCAGTTTTGTAAATGACTGCAGTTTTGACCAGAAATATGTAAATTAGAAATACATAATATAATAATATAATAAATGAAAGGGTGGTCAGATTGCATATAAATTCAAGTAGGACAATTTGCCTTAAGAAGCCCCTCAATGTTAATTATTTCTCCTTTATTTTCTCCCCATATGAAAAAATGGGGACAAATCCAATCTTGAAACATTTACTGAATAGCTGTGAATTTAAACTCTGTGATGAAATTCCTGAAATTCCTGTGCTGGAGTTTTTTTTGCCTTTGTTTCATGTTTTTACATTCACATAACTGTGATCTATTCATTTGTATTGTAAAGTTGTACAGGAAGCATTGTTAAAATATGTGTGGTTATCAGGAGAAGAGTTAACCACACGCTGCTGTGTAGAGAAGCAGTACATTTAGGTTTGAGAAGTGAAAAAATGAAGTTAGACAGTGTAAAGTTTGCTCATATAAGCCTAATAGCAAAGTGGTTAATGCCTCATATTGAGATGGTTCAGGGGTCACTTTCTGGCAAGGCCTTTCTGTGTGAAGTTTGCATATTGTCCCAGGGTCTGTGTGGGTTAGTGCTGGAAGCTCTGGTTTCCTCCCACAGTTCAACGTCATATATGTCAGGTGAATTGGTTATGCTAAATTGCTCCATCATTTCTGAAAAAAATAAATGCTAATACTAGAAATAACTTGAATATTGATTTGACAATGGATCTGTAATACCTGACAATTGGATGCATGGTTCACCAGGTGTTCTTACTCCAGCTAGAGGCATTTTGGTCCAATAATTAAGCTCAATTCAATCTAGCAAGGCTTGACTTTTCACAGGTCCTGCCTTTCGACACCTCATCCACTTCCCCTGAGGACGGTGTCTATGTCCATGGCCTCTTTTTGGATGGAGCGCGATGGGATAAGAAAAGGTTTGTTTATATGATAGAACTGTATGCACTGCTGTCATTCTCAAATCTCAATTGATTTCTTTAAGGCATTTGTATTTATTTGAAAGAGGAATATGCTTTTTCTTCTCATGCAGCGGTGTCTTAGCTGAACAGAACTCCAAAGTCCTCTTTGACTCAGTCCCCATTATTTGGGTTAAGCCAAGTGAGTAAACATCAGAGTGTATTACAATATAAACGTTCTTTTTCGCCACTAATGATTATTCATTTATGTCCTAGCGGATAAACGGGTCGTCAAGCAGCCTCAGAACATCTATGTGTGTCCTCTTTATAAGACCAGTGAGCGTAAGGGCACCCTGTCCACCACAGGCCACTCCACGAACTTTGTCATCTCTGTTATGCTGCTCACCAGCATTTGTCCACAGCACTGGATCAAGAGAGGGGTGGCCCTGCTTTGCCAGCTGGATGATTAGTACTGGATTCTACTACTGGACCTCTAAAACCACCAGTACTAAAACAATATTGTGGCATTTCTGTGACGTCTGGAAAGCGTAATGTATGTAATATATACATTTCTGCATAGTGTGCAATAAACAAATCAGCAAATGAAGGTTGAGTGATGTGCACCGTAAATACTTCATTGAGTAAAGCAGACTTTCCTTTCACCACATTTTCTCATTGAGATTTTTGTTTTTTGAAGTCTAAAGCTTCTCACTCATGGTGAATTCTCATGGCTGTTTTCCATTACTAGGATTGACAACATAAAAGCCCCAGTGTGTGTCAGCATGAAGTAGAATTGCAGAGTTGAGTTCCAAAGAGTGAGGCATGTTGGAGTGGGGATCGGCTGGGCCAGTCCCATGATGGTATATTTTTAACTGTCGAGATATTAATAGCTATGTGCCTGGTAAGAGCCTGAAACACTCTGAGGTTACAAGTGCAACAAAAAAACAGCAGCGCTCCTTGGCTGAAGGTAAAAGGAACATTTGCGTACAGGTTCTGCATATTTTAAAAGATTGTACTTCCTGGACGGGCTTCAGGGAACAACGGGATATTGCATGGAGTGGAGTGGTGCATGTTTACCAAGTATTCACCTCAGTCCAAGACTCAACACAATCAGTAACAGACTTAGTGAAATGTTTTCAATGACTGTATGTAAACACAGACTGTCCTTTTTACTAGACCACATGCTATTTCAATTCTAGGTTTCTCGTGGAATTCATGACATCACCAAAGAGAAAGTTATTTTCAGCCTCATATATAAACCACAGCCCATATTTATGTACAGAGTGAATACCAGAAAGGTTTCTTGCATGTGTCATGCTGACTGCTATTAAGTTATTACACATCATGCGACTCTGGGTTTGTTATGATTTGAATGACCTAATTACTACCACCATCTGTATACCCAGCATGTGTTGCTCATTTGGATGCACCACATATTTTCCTAAACACTACCAGGACTTGTCTACAAAAAAGTGTACATCATTAAAGAAGAATTTTTCAAAATTTTCTGCAAAAAGAATTAGACACGTATTCTTATATATTGAATATGATATATTTCCCAAAAGTAGTGATGCTCCTGTAGCCAATCAGTTTGGTTTAAGTTGTTCTGATTTTTTTTTTTACTTATGATATCCAGGACCACCATATACGGTCATGTTTAAACATTGGCAGGTGACATGTGTGTGAAAATAAGTATATATGTGTATGTACACAATATGTACTATATACTGTATATGTGTGAGTCCACTCTTTCATTTATTTTAGTTTTTACAAATGAGGAAAAATATTAATGTCCAACCTTTTTTCACCAATATGTTCAATTCAGCCAATAAACTGGAAATGTACGTGTGTTCTCAGTAGAGGACTGTGTAACAAAGCATGTTATTTTACCAGGAGCTCCCTAAATCTTTGCATGCGACTGTTTGTGATTAGCTGGGTGCTTCAGATTGTTTTGAGAGAACAGTTCAAAACATAAAATTGCATACATAGTAAGTCTCTCCTCTGTAAAGGTGGTTTTGGTCTGGTTACCTGGTTACGATAGAGTGAAAGGTTTCCTTTCATCTCATTTTAAAAGCAGACAAACAGAACAAATCATCCCTTACTGAGGAAGCACAAGATCTTTCATTTTCTTAATGCAGACTTTGACACTGTGATACTGTACCGTAATTAGAAAATATTGTGATTTTGTATTTTATCAAGAAAACCCAGCACCAATTCAATTGTTAAGATGTAAAAAAGTAATTCACTGGGTTTTCATGTGAAGTATGGCAATCTGGCAAATGTCCAATTAAAACTGTCACACCTATTACCACGACTGTACCAAAAATCTGTCAAGTTTCTCCACAATCAACAATTTCACATCAAACTAGACTGAATGACTTTGTTCACATCTCAGTGACTGAATTATACTGAAAATGTTCTTTTAAGAAAGAGGAAATTCCCCTGTAAACTCCCTCTGGCTCTTTGTACTTTTACTGGATTAAAAAAAAGCAAAATTTACAGAGATGGAAGAAGCGTATGACACTTTGGAGGAAGACTGGGATGATGAAGATGAGGCCACGCAATACATGATTGAACAGAGTCTGCTGGAATGCGGCACGTGTAGCAGTCAAATTCCCAGGTATGGGTCTATGCCTTTCTCTCTTAATCCAGTTTCCTATCTATGTGAAGAATACATTGGTTGTGGTTTTCCTCAGTGATACAGCGCTGGAAAATATTGACCATGAGGAGATTTTTACAGCCATACAGGCAGGTGAGAGCTCAGTCACTACCTTCCTTTAGCGTTGCTCTGAACATTTCATCTCCATGTCCTCTTTTTGGCCACAGGAAATGAAGATGCCCTGCGGTTGCTGGTGCAGCACAAGGCAGCGCTGTCCATGTCTGACAGTAGGGGCTGGATCCCACTGCATGAGGCAGCGGTACAGCACAAAAAGAGCATTCTGGAAATCACTTTTTCAGGTCTGCTTTGCTTCAGTCCTGTCAAACAAGTCATTACCCTTTGTTTTAAGGCCTTAAAGACATACTAAGCTTGCAACCTAGTCTCTATCTTTTGCACTGTCTGTTACCCCAAACAAGAGTCTCAACATCTTCCCCATGCTTACAAAAGATCTAGAAAAAGTGCTGCTTGAAATGAACCCCTCGGAGTTCTCTGAATAAACATGTCATTATATAAAATCAGTTTTAAACTATAACCATTACACTATAACAAAACAGGTCTCAGGATAAGGCAGACACCAGAGAATGTTTTACCAAAGCTGATGATGTTTTATTCAACTTGCAAACACTGGAGCAGCTTAAAGTTTCATGTAGTATCAGAGATGAGCCTGTGATATTCATCCACACCACTGGGCTGGTGTGATATCTTACAAACTTGTACGAAATTAGTCCCATCTCTGCAAGAATAAATTATACTGATTTACAACCTTGTAGCTTATTTGAGGAATTCATGAAAGTGTCACATTAACAATTGTTTTTATAGAATCGAGCAGCTGGCTGTTAGAAGTCTGTTTTGAGTCAATGCATTTCTGTTCTTTAGGAAAAAAAGTACAGTTGCTCCTTGTAGTCACACGTGAACACACCACACAGTGTGAAATTCTTTCTCTGCATTTAAACCATTCAGTAAGTGAGGCAGCAGGCAGTCAGCAACTCAGCACTCAGGGAGCAGGGTGTGGGGGCAGTACCTTGCTCAAGGGTACCTCAGTGATGCCACTAGCAGTTCTGGGATTTGAACCCATGAACTGAACGCAGGAGGCAACTCCCCAACCACCAGGCCACCAGAACCAAATCTCTAACCACTAGGCCTAACTACATATACATTCAGAAGCATACAGTTTAATAAACAATTTCATATTTAAATGTGTGTTGGATTTGCAGCGTCTCCTCAGGGCTCGGGTCAGTGCCGCACTCTGAGAGGTGAGACACCTCTCTTCCTCGCTGTCGTCCATGGTCTCAGAGAGAACGCTACATTCCTGCTTCAGAATGGCTGCAGCCCTGACTGTCCAAATGCGGACGAGGATTCTCCATTAGTTGCAGGTGTTTAACACAGCTGTGTCACACAGGGTTTATGGCTGTGATCGGATTTAGGTTGTATAAATTCCTCGACTGATGAGCCACTTTGTTCTCAGAAATGGTTCTTGGACATTAGAGGTGCACTTATGCTTTAATGTCCATCCCTATGTTAGTATTTTAAACTGATATATAGCTTTTTGATTAAGAGCGTTACGAAGATTGGGGGCCTTGTATGGTATGCATTCTTGTGGGGTGACTTACATTCTTGTACGTTTGAAGACATGATGGATTACACATAATTAATGAAACCACAGTAGGGATCTTCATTGTTTTGTCTCTTTCCAAACAGCCATAAAGAATGACCAGCATGACCTGGCTTCTCTGCTGCTACGCTATAACGCCAATGTGGACCAAAAAGGCAGTCTTCAGAGAACTGCCCTGCATGAAGCGTCTCTGCTGGGCTTGGAGGACTACGTTTACTTGCTCCTCCAATCTGGTGCCAACCCAAATGCCTATGATGCCAGTCAACATACCCCTTTAGGATTGGCGGCCCAAGCTGGGCATTTGAATGTTGTGGAAATTCTACTACAGAAAGGTGATTTAAACCCTTCTTTGCCTAAACCACAGGTTAACATTAGTGGCCTCTTATATCCGGGACAGTATACTGCCATAGAGGTGCTGGTCTCTAGGTAAGATATTGATTTAAGAGCACTAGTTACCAATCGGGTGTAGCTTAAATCTTATGGCCTCAGCAAAACACTATTTTTTAAATAAAAAATGGCAATGGAATTTGTTTCTGTACTCACTTTTCCAACCAAATTAGTGCTGTATTGTAGACTAATAATTCAAGTATATAATTAAGTAATCACATCTGTCTATAAGCCATTATGTACAAGAGGACCAATAACAAGTTAGCAAGCACATGCCCATTTCCTTCTATAGCAACATTTCAATGTTTGTCAAAGATGTTGAGCATTCATGACCAATTATACCTACAATGTTTTAAGAACTATTTCTGGAGATTTTCCCTAAATTGGAAAGAAAGGAAGCAACAGATAATCCCTCTCCTCAGTCTGGTCCATTTCCATGAAACATGCACAGCCATGTCCTCATAGCTGGAAAACAGGCTGTTAGTGTTACATTTTAGAAACATTTAGAATTTGAGTTTTTTGTGGTTGGACCAAGTATTAGTGACAAAATAAGTACATATATCAGTTTTCTTAAGGGGTCTGACATAAAAAACATTTACTTATTTATGATTTTATGCCTGATGTGTATTATTATTATTATTATTTCATTTTTGATTTTGTTGCATATTTATTTCTTAATGTTTCTGTTTTCCCGTTTAAATGTTTACTTATTTTAATTTGGCAGCTGTAGTTAAATTAGCTTAGATATTGATAAGTTAATTTCTGAGCTAAGGAAAATCAAGTCAATGAAATATGGTGGAGAGTAGCTAGCTAACACAATATCCATCAGTATATTCTATTGGGGGAAAAAAAATCTTTTTTCTATAGTGACACAGTGTAACTGTGCTTTGCTGTACATTTGAAAGTGTACATGTATGGATTCTGTGTGCTGTATTTATTTTTTTTGCACTGTCACTAGTTATGCCACTTGTGGAGGGCGTTAGTGTGAGACTCTTATAGGCTCGTTAATCTATTCACAAAGTTGGGTTGGGAGCTGGGTCTATACGCAAGCTATGATGACTTTCACCTTGATATTTTAGCGCGGATGTATACCTAACCGAATTGCACTGTAGGGGGCGAGAACGAGTCTTCGAACCTGTGTGTAACAGGGACGTGACTAGGACAGAAAGACAAGGGGGGCTTAGTCTCCAGGGTTGTAGGAAGTTCTGACATCTAATAAAAGAGCTGCTTTCGAAGTTGAAAGTGACCTACGACTAGCAATTGAAATATGTGGCTAACCAGGGCTTATTACTGTCCACAAAATTATGATCTGTAAAAAAATATTTTATACTGTTGTTGCCTTCTCAACCTCGGCTTTAGCGGCTGATAGCCAGGCGTCTTTGGCTCGTTACTCTCGGTCACAGAGCGGGTCCAAATATAAAACAGTTACGGGGAGCAAGGTCTGTTCTTTTGAGAGTCACTCACAGGACGGCCATGTAAAACTCCAAACACTTCCGCACTACCACACACTGAAACACTACATCTCCCAGCCTCACTAGAGGCTCAATTACCCAGAATCCAAACTTTCTTAAGGCTACAGGCTCAGTCTGTAACACTTTAATCGAGAATGGCATCGACATCAATAATTTCTTATCGATTCCCATCCCTACCCCTGCGTCTTTTCCCTCAGAAACCCTTTTTTTCTACCCCACATCTTTTCCCTCAGAGTATTTTTACAGCCAAAACAGGTGGGCGGAGCTACCAGGCCAGTTTCTCCTCCCGCCTACACACCGCAGCTTGTGAAACTCAATGAAACCAAAATGGAATATAAGCCTTTGTTATCCGTTTTACACCTGCTACCTACAGTAGCTTCAACAGCCAGTACATCATTTTAATTCAATAATGATAGCTAGACGTATTATTTTTCATTTCAATTCAGTCTTTTTGTTTGGATATATAATTGTTCGGATATCTAATTAAAAAATAATGACTGTATATTTAGGGTGGCTTGGGATCATTTTTTTGGTGGTGGGGGGGCTTCAGACCTTCAGCAGAATTCAAATGAGCCATTTTAATGTGTGATTTTAGTGAGATTAATCTATATTTAAAAAATTAATCTATGCCCACCCCTAGCTAAAACATTAGAGACATTTACACCTAGAGACACTCTGCATTTCACATCAAAATGGGCTGATTGTGTCAAATGGATATGAAGTAGAAATGACCTATTTTGCAGTATGCACTATTTACTCAAGGCCCTCCACCTTCTCTCTTTCACTCACTCACTTACTTCCTAACTCACTCTCAGGTGCCAGTGTATGGTCAAAGCATGAGTGTCCAGAGACTCCGTCTGTGCTGTTTGAGGCAGCAGCGTCCGGAAACCCTGATGTCATCGCTTTACTGTTGGAGTATGGAGCCGACCCCAACACTCCCACACACACTGGCCATCTACCCATTCACCGCGCGGCTTACCGTGGCCACTTGTTGTGAGTGGGGATCTGTCCTGTACCATACTCCTACTGAGTTGCTTTTGTGGTTATTCTAACTGAAGCCTATTTGTTTAACCCATTTAGATGCGATCCTTCATCCAATATAAGGCTGCCAAAAATATATTTTTAAAATAAGAAACTTACATTATATTCATGGCCTTTGGCGGACCTATTTGGCAACTTCCAGTCTAATCATATTACAGAGGTAGCAAATTAGTCTTAAACTTCACAGTTGGGTGGAAGGCAGCAATGTTTCCCACTACATCATACTAACTACAGTCTACATACAAGAAAGGTGATGCTTCTATTGTCATTTTTATTAAACAAACATGGCTTTTGTATTAAATTAGACCTCCTGACAGCTTAAATTATTGTTGAGATTTGTGTGCTCAGTAAAAAAAATGGCACTGGACTAGACTGAGGTTTGTGTAGCAACATCTCTGCCCTTCTACCTGCAGACTGGGGCTGTATAAATTTAAACAGTTTTAGAGTGTAGTTCAGTTTTTATTATGATAACTAACTAACTAGCTAAACTGTCCTTTTGTACTTGATCTTTGACTCGACTCATTTCTTTGCAGAGTACTAGAGCAGCTGATTCGGGTTACCAAGAAAGAGGTGATAAAAGAGAGCGGTATGAGTCCACTGCACTCTGCAGCGGCAGGTGGTCACTTTCAGTGTCTAGAACTGCTCCTCAGCTCGGGTTTTGACCCCAACTTAATGCTGCACCCGCGCGTGCGCCGGAACTACGATGATGAGCGCAGGTCAGTGCTGTACTTTGCTGTGTCCAACAATGATGTGCAGTCCGCACGCCTGCTGCTGGAGGCCGGTGCCATGGCCAACCAGGACCCAGTCAGCTGCCTGCAGGTGGCTGTGCGTCTAGGCAACTATGAGCTCATTAACACCCTGCTGCGTTACGGTGCCAACGTCAACTACTACTCGCGTGTGAACACCACACACTTCCCATCAGCCCTGCAGCATGCGCTGAAGGACGAAGTGATGCTGCGCATGCTCCTCAACCATGGATATGACGTGCAGCGCTGCTTCGACTGTCCCTATGGACAGGGGTCGCATGTGCCGTTGGACTATGAGGGGTGGAGCACCTCAGTCATTAAAGACATGGTGGTAAGTGGAAAAGCTTGTGTAGCAGACTGCTAATGCAGCAATCCCTCCTCATTTCATACTTTCCATATACAGTACAGCTCTGGAAAAAGATTTTTACAGAGACCACAGCTTTGTCATATTTTTAAGAGCTGCTGACAAGATTTCTCCTAATTTCTAAAAATATGTGATTCTGGTCATCACTAATCAGTCCCTCATAAAGCAGAAAGGAATTTAACAGACACTGGGATGGAATGGTTGTCATACTCATAGAGATGCTGATGTAAAAATAAATTGCAGTGGTCTCTTGTTTTTTACCAGAGCTAAATATGGAAAGTCAGCTGCAAAAAATCCTTGTTCTGAATTCCTTGTTTTGAGTTTGTTGCAGGTTCTTGTATGAATTGAATATAATGCTACTAATTGAGAGCTGATAATCAGATCTCAGGCACACAAGATATCCTGGAATGGCTTAAAATAAGATGTTACAGTATATTATTGATCATTTCATAACTTCTTGCTGTTCCTAGAAAACGTAAGTATTATATTAAGTATATTACAAAAACTCCAGGTCTCTTACATACTGTATTTCAGTCTGCATTGTGTAAGCTGTCATTATACACATCAGTAGTTATTCATATGACAAGTGATTCCAAACTTAACAATAATATACCTACTTAACTATTAATCATACAGCTGTCTAGCTTCACACACTCATGCACAATATCGGGCAACCAATCAGAATAGACATCATATACTGTATCACCCTTAAAAGCACTGTGGGAAAAAAAGTTGGTATCAGAATCAGAAAACTGGAGGAAACAGGTTATGTAATGACTGCAAAGACGCAAAGACACACAGACACAGAGACAAGGACGATATTTAATATGAAGTCTAAATTAATTTAAATAAAAATAAAAATGAACTGAATTTACTGAATTAACTGAAGTTGGTTTGTAGGACTGGAGGGCCGGTGTGTCCAGCCGGTGTCCAGCTGGTGCCCATGTTTGGTGATTTCACTTCTATCTGTTAATTGCCATGTTTAGTGAGTGTGTTTGAGGAAGGTAAATACAAAACTGTGCAGGAGTTCGGATAACTGAAGAAATTTCTGTTTTTTAGTGAATTTTTTTGAGCTCAAAATTTTTGAGCTTCTATATTTTTTTTTCCTTTTTTGCACTCAAAGGAATGATCACCTGTCCCCAGGGAACATCTACAGCACAGTAATGACACATTTCTGTCTGCAGTTTTGTGAGGTTATCACAGTGTCCTGGCTTAAGCACATCACAGGCCACGTGGTGAGAATCATGCTGGATTATGTTGACCATGTCACCTTTTGCTCCAAAATGAAGAGCACCCTGGTAGAACAGAAACAGTGGCCAGAGATATGCAGGATTCAAGGTGGGTGCTCACAAGCAGCAGAGTCCTTCTGAACTTCACTACTCATTGACCATATTAACTGAGCATGCAACTCAATTTTAAGATATTTTAGCTCACTGGTCGTATAATATTACACTGTCTTTGCAGAAAACGCTCGAAGCCTGAAGCATTTGTGTCGACTTAAGATCCGAGAGTCTCTTGGTCGCTTGCGTCTCAGGGCTCCAGTTTTTATCGGTTTCTTGCCTCTACCAAACAGTCTGAAGGACTACATTCGCTTCAAAGAGTATGATATTTACAGCAGAGGAAGCACAGGGGAGCTGGAATAAAAGTGGGAAAACATTTGTTTTACTTTGTAAAGTCTTTAAAGTCTTTATTGTAATAATTGTTGTTTAAATATGTTTTGGTCATTCTGTTAAACTGCTTATATCAATGAATATACAGTGTAATATTAAATTTCTTGACTTTGCTGTGTATCTGATGTGTGAGTTCTATCACAGTTCTAAGAATGTTTTGTAAACAGAAAAACTAACTATTTCTAAAGCACATATTTAAGTTTTGAAAAAGTACAACAGTAGGTCAACAGAGGCACTTCATCATGTGCCAAAAACAGATGCAACATTTAACTCAGCTTATATCTTTTTTAATTGTCTGTCTGTCTGTCTGTCTTTCGTTCTTTATTTCTATTGTTTTTTTTCTGCACTGAACATCTTCGTGAGCACGTGAAAAGGGTAAAGGTGAAACATACTTGGACATCTAAAAGCTATCAATGACAAAGCAAAAGTTCAGCCTGTGACTGAGACTGGTGGTGGTCAGAACAGATTAACATTCGTACTAACTGTTGTTCCAAATTAAATATTAATATGAATTATTAATACTTATATCAAATTAGATGTTCAGGTAAGATCAGGTAAGTGGACTAAAAATAATTTAGTCCACTGCAACATTCTGGTCACCAAAATAAGCAGCTTGGATTAATTTTGTCCTGGTTACCAGTGATGGGAATAACGGCACTATAAGTAAACGCCGATACTTTTTTTAGTAACGAGTAATCTAACGAATTACTGTTCCCCTGTTACACCGCCATTACCGTCACTGACAATAAAATGCGCGTTACTATAACTGAGAACAGTGAAGCGGTTTTCATGCAGCAGCATCTCTCTCTTTCTCTGGGGTGTGTGTGTGTGTGTGTGTGTGTGTGTGTTCGGGGCGGGACACAACCAGTGATGATGA
>JBBJLR010000139.1:19827946-19857207 GCA_037577145.1 Brachypetersius gabonensis | reverse complement strand
TTGGTGAAAGTAACTCAAAAGTAATACAGGAGTCATGTAACGTATTACATTTCTGAGACAGTAATATTGTAAGGTAATATTGTAACTTGCACAACACTGATTATTACCTGTAAAACAGATGTGTGTCCCAATACTTGTGTTCATGTAGAGTGTAACGTGCCAGTGTGAGTGAGAGTGTGCGAGGTGGCTGCCTGTGGGTGGCGCGCGTGCTCCGGTAAACAGAGTGACGCCGGAGTCTGTGCAGCGACAGGGAGGCATTACGTCAGAGGCATAATGGCGGAGGAGGCTGGCTGATCAGGAGAACTGCTCCGTGAAGCGGCGCTGAACCCAACTTCATCGCGTCCCAGTCGACGAGGTGATCGGCGCGGACCCCCTCTCCCCCTCCCTACGCCTCCCCCCTTCTCGTAGACGACAAAAATGGCCTGCAATTTCAGCGAGGACAGAAAGCTCGAGAAGGACGGAGCGAGGGCCGGCGGCTGGTCGGTGGACGGCGGTGAGAGTCAGAAACAGCCGTCCGCCTCCACCTCCACCACATCCAGGCAAAATGGCGATCAGGCTGGATGTGAAGACGAGCAAATGTCTGAACAGGACGCTTCGGAGCGGCGCAGGGGCTCCCTGTCAGGCTGCTCCCCGTCCACCCCGCACCGGACCGGGGACGAGCCGCCGCGGAGGAGCTTCCAGATCCCTCGGAAGATGAAGGAGCGGAAAGGTTTGTGTGCCCTTTTACTGGCATTTCTGTTTCTTAGCCTGTTCTGCCTCCCCTGCCTGCCCGCCCAGCCTCCCTCCACGGCTCCCTGCCTCCCAGTGGGCTCTGTTTCAGCCAGCCGAGCTCCAAATGTGTCCGTTTCCCTTTATGACTCCATTATTTTACATTTGTGAGCTCGCTTGTATGTTATTTAGCCTCCACACTGCAAGCTAGCCACACGCTAGCTCCCTAATTCGTTAATACAGGGCAAAAAAATCAGCTCAGTACCAACCACCTACACACGCATCTGGTCCTAAACTCTATTTGTGTCTGACATGTTAACACGTTAGTCCTGAGTCGTGCTTTGACGTTTTTAGGTGGTTGCAATACAATCAAAGCTGGCTACAAGCATAGCTAGCACGACATTGCTGCCACCACATGACACACTTCTGCCACTCCTCATCCGTGCAACCCCCTCGACAAACCACAACACTGGTTGGGGTCGTATGTCCTCGGGCACACTTTAGAGCCCTCACAACTCTGAAAAGCCTGCATGTCCGAGTTAGAGCTCCCACGGACTCTCTGTTTGGAGACTTCAGATTGCTCAGTGCATTTTTGCGGTACATGTGTTCAATAATATAATGCTTAGAGGTGAAGGGGTGTGTTATTACTCGTGCACCACTTTTTTGACGGGCCAAAACTTCCCAGGACTCGGCCGTTGTTCCCTCACTAGTTCTCATAGCTGTCTTGTGTCATATGTCAGAGAGTCATGATGTAAGGGGGCTGTTTAAGGAGCATGCCATGGAGCCTATTAAAAGGGCAGTGCATTTGTCAGGGTTTGCACTTTAGGTCAATATGCCCTGCACTGTTTGTAGTGATTATAGGCGGATGTGAAGTTATAGCTGCATGGACTGGATTTCAGTTTGTGAAGCTGCATATTGACCAGTCAATACTATAGGACTGTCACCATAGTAACACTGACAGGGTTTGATACAGTGACCATCCTCTGATGTCTGATTTTTCCCCCCGAAGATCACTTAAATGTTTTCAGACTGTACATATAACACCACCTCATGGTTCACTGTCAGAAGTTGTGTGTGTATTTCCTTGCTGTTTTATATGGGGCTTTTAACTGGATGATTATACACTCTTGCAAACCCTAGTTATAGTTAATTCAGATTTTTTTAAAGTATGCATGCCACTTCTCTCTCTCTCTCTCTCTCTGTTCTCCAGGACTTCTCCAGACATTGGCTCCAGATTCGCGGGAGTTTGAGGAGCTTGTGAAGCTACTTTCGTCCTTCTATCTGGATGCGTCTTCACGAGGAGCCTTCATCTACACCAAAGCATGTCTCATTCACAACGAGCTCTTGGAGAAAGAGGTAATCTTTGGGTTTAGAACATTGTATGCACTCAACCATGAACATCTATACTGAATTCTGGATTTGTTTGTGTAGTTAGTAGGGATTCTTGATAAATGCAATATTGGAACAGGAGAATTTTTTTAATTATACGTTTTAACTGCTGTTAAATTAAGTTGTTGCTCGTTGACGTGATTGCTGATACTAAGAGTAGGTGCCCTTGCTGGTTAAATCAAGTATGATCTAAGATGCTTGCCGTTCGACCCATGCTTTTTGTGGTCTGCCTAACTAATTATGGCCTAAATGCCATTCTTGTTGCTGAACATGATAAGCTGGGGATAATGCGCTTGCGTTGTTTGTCCTGGCAGTTTATTGAGAAGAAGAGAGAACTCAAACAGGCTGGACGGACGGAAGCTGAACTCGCAGATTCCTACGCCTTTCTGCTGCCTGACACGAGCAAGGTTAGACTTGTAGCTGCTTATATTTCTCTACAAATCATGTGTTTCTTGTTCAGCCTGAGAACCTTAGTGACATTTTAATATGCACTCAATGTACCTGTATTTTATAAGATTCCTTATAAAGTGAGTTTGAGTATGGAAAGCACTAAACTGTAGGATCCCAGTATTGGGATTTCTATGTAATACTCTTGAGTGTAATATTGTGCCTCTTGTTGCAGACTCACTGGATCTGTGAAAAGGGCCTGTCAGTGGGACATGCGCGGATTAGCAATTTGGGAAATCCAGTTAAAGGTAACTGTTTAAATGTTTTCCTAAAATACGTGATTTCATTTTATCTGCTTTAAGTTGTGTGCAGCCTCTAATTAATGTATTTCATAGTACTTTCCCACTGCCTGTGATAAATTACCTCCGAGTGCTTGGCGCTGTTGATAACATTCAGCTTCACAGTATGATGGCACAGCATGCTATAGCACAGAATAGTGCTCATTGTCGAGAAAATGTTGGGCTAATAGTATCACTAACGTGAAAACGCAAAATAATAATCTTGTGATGTAGGTGTTATGTTGCCCAGCACTACTGCTAACTTAGACCGGACCAGATTTTTGATCAGAGAGTCAGTAAATGCTATAAATCAACTTATTTGATTTGTCTTGCAAAATTTCTGTGCTATGCAATAAACTCTGCGCAATGTCATTGCAGTGTTTGAGAGCTGTCTGTCATGCACAAGCCTTATCTCTGAAATAATGGGCAGCGTTTTTGCCTCTTTTTTTTTTTCTTTTTTCTTTTTTTAGGGGTTTACCTTTCAAAATACTCAGACCTGTTGCAGATGAATCCATTTGAAGTGGGTGCTTCCGGGGATATTATTATATTTAAAGTCATGAAGGTAATATTTAATTTATTTGTATAATAATCAATTAATTTTTGGTTGTCGATTCTGAATATTCTGTGGCATATACCTTTATCTTACAGGGTAGATCAAAGAGCATATTTGAAAATATGCCCAAGAGTAATCTGGAACCCACACAGAAGTTTGACAGCCATGTGCACAAAAATGCCAGCAAAGTGACCTCATTATTATCGTATAGGGCCTTTGAACTCACGCAGGTATGTGTGCTGGTCATTCCTATTACGGTAATACATGCAAGGATGTCAGCACCTGTGTTTTTATTTTCACTGGACATGTGTTTGATCAGTTTTTGTGTCTATTCAGATTTTGCTCATTGCTTGTCTCTCACCTGCAGCAATACTTTTACGAGTTTGCGTTTGAGGAGCTGAAGTCTCGGCCCAGACATGTGTATCCTTATGCGGTGGTGTCTTTCCAGTACAAAGACAAAGAGTCATCTACAGCTGTTCGCAGGTACAGGATCTCAATCATGTCTTTTTGTCCCTAATCAGGTTGATTGTAGCTTCAGGCCATGTCCACACGTGCACAGGTGTTTCTGAAAACGGACATTTGCCATTTTTGTTTTAAAAAATAAATAAATAAATAATCGCATCCACACAAGCACGTTCTCAAAAATATCTCTGTCCACACTTAATCGCAAAAACTCACAAAAGCATACCAGGGCAACAGGTGGCGTTTAGCATTGATGACCAATCAGAATCCTTGGAGGGGGGGGGGGGGGCGACATTGTCAGAAACTGTGGGCACAATGTCCATCTTGCCTTGTCAAAAAACGCTTCTTTTAAGTTTATACAGTTTATAAAACTGATGATGTTGAGAAATAGGCAAATAATATGCATAATCAGAAAAAAAATATTTTATTTAAATGAGAAGAGCTTTTTCTCTAGATGTTTAGAGGTGCATAGAGCCAGTTTATACAGTCAGGTTCTAACACTAAGAAATGCAGCCGTGAAGCAGGACAGAAGCTACTTCAGATCGTGCTATGCTTGCAGCTTGTGGTGATTCTGGACAGTGCTGATGTTTCCTAGCTTTAGATAGCATTCTGCAAACTGCGGAAAAAGGCATTTTAGAATCAAAACTTTATTAAGCCTAGCAGCAGATGGCCTAGTAGTTAGGGCGTTCGCCCTACGATCAGGAAGTTGTGGGTTCGATTCCTGAGCAACCTACCGTCCCCACACACTGCTCCCCGGGTCCTGTGTTCCTGGCAGCCGACTGCTTCACTTGGTGAATGGGTTAAATGCAGAGGAAGAACTTTGTGCTGTTCACAGTGTGCTGTGGTGTGTTCACGTATGACAATGGTCGCTTTCACTTTCACTTTAGAGGAAATTGCTTGCGTAACGAGAGCTAAGACACAGATCCCATAGTAGCGACATACACCTTACATACAAATTAAAAGAGCTTTTAAGATATTAATCATCGTAAACCAGTGACCCGAACGCAACATAGCACAGATAAACTAGTGTCCACCAGCGTCCCTAACGCTCGGTAGCACATAATCCCAAGACTGTGCAGAAAGGCACTGTAGCACTTTATGATGTGCTATGTTTCGACAGAACACCGGACTGGGATAAAATTACGTGGTGCGTGACTTTAACATGTTTTAACGTGTTTATTTTTTCTGTGATTATCGAAATGAATGCCACACCTAGTATAAAGATGTCAAAACTTCTAACAAGGTTGAGAGCAGCAGTACTTTGTAAACGTAATGTAAACCTAATGTAAACATGGCGCGTACTGTGACGTCATATGAGTGGTGCGCAGTATGACGCGAAACGGTCCAATATCTTCATTTTTCTCGTCCACACAAAAACACAGAAAGGGAATTTTCAAAAATATTCTCTTTGGCCGGAGTTTTCAAAAACCTTTTTACTGTCACAAAACACTCCTATAGTGATACTGTGTTCAGGATTGGTTTTGCGAATATGATGTGCAAGTGTACACTTTTAGTAGTCATTTACATTCATGCATTGTTCAGTATTCAAATGTTCATGTAGTATGCAGTCAGTAGACATCTTGCCAACTGATGGTGTTGTGATAATGGTTTTCACATAGTGTTTTGTTTTGTTTTTTTTTTGAAGGTTAAGCAGCACTATGTTTGAAGGACACAGAGGTGAGTTGTCTTCCTAGTCATAATCATTCTTGTGGAGTTAATTGGTAGCCATACTAATTAGTAGGTTTTTCTTATTCACCCTGCATCAGACTTGCCCATTATAGTATTAGCTGGAGGAAACTAATTAGATTGTCTGTCTGTTTTTGGCAGTACGCCGTAGGTACACAGTGTGGAGTGGTCCGCTGGTGAACAGGGGGGAAGAGCTGTATCAAGTGTGCATCCGCTCCTCCAGTCCCTTCCTTCCCCTCAAACTGTACGTGACCTCCTTAACCCTACTTCTCATGTACAAGCGCCTTTGAACTGGCTCAAAACTTTTTCTATATGCTGAATACAGCTTTTTTTCACTTTACATGTGCCTCATAACATATCTGAAAACAAACATGCTGCATGTGGAATATTGACATTTTATTTGCTTTCCTTTTAGTCCTGACAAAATAGATATAAGTATATCGATGCATCTTGATCAAGTGAAGAGGAAAATTCCTTCTACACTGCTTTCTTGGGACACTTACAGTGGAACACGAGAGGGTAATATTACCGCAGCTGCCTGAATTTCTGCCACACTGTTGATACCATTTACATTTTATGCACTAAACAAAAACAGCAGTTCAATCAGTTTTCCTGCACTACTTTATTCACTTAAATCGTCCTATTTTCCATGGCAGCAATGAAGTGTGGGATGTACGGCAGTCTATTTGAAGTCTTCGGTAAGACTAAACAGGGCAACTGCCTGTCCAGGCTGCTGCACCGAATGGAGAGGGAAAAAATGGTGAGCGTTGTGCTATGTTCCAGCTCATTTTGAATGTATGTATATATACTATGTTTAAGTGTAAATTTTGAGACATGAGTCCTACTTGAATAGAGTTGAAGTTGGTTAACAAATTCGGTTTGGAGATGTATAGCTTCTCTGTAGCTGATGCAAATTGATATGAGAACTTCCTTGTTCTCCCTTGTTTTTTTTCCTGTCCTGATATTCGTTAGTTGATAATGTAGATGATCATTATGCCTCTTATAAAGGAGAATCAGGGTGTTTCTTATTGTATGTTTTTCTTCAGGTTCTCGTGAAGCCACTGGTGGACAGAGGCTTTCTGTTCCTCTTATCATCGTCTCACATGCACGGTTCTAATGGTATGCTGTCATGTTCATATCTATACACTCTTCTCCCTACTTGTTTTATCTGTGCTGTGATTCCAGCATGCACTGACTTTCTGCCTTTCTTCTGCTAAAATATATAGAGAGACGAGGGAGGAGTGACAAAGGGTTACAGGCACTTTTTATTTTCCAAGAGCCAAGGATTACAACACGTTTCAGTAAGTATATTACTCCTGGCTTGTTTTCTTTAGTGTTTACTCATACAAATCACTGGGTGTAGTTGGGGGGGGGGATGGTTGGTTCCACCACCCATTCATACAAGGCAACTCAAAATAAATTTAGCAACAAAGACCATTTTGCTGGGGAGTTAGTGGTCACAGGTGGATGTGCTCAGTTTGGGTCTGAGTGCCTGGTCTTGTGTGGCTGGCAGCTGGCACCGGAATCAGGGGCTGTTCAGGCTCTGACTGCATTATTAGCTCCTAAATGCTTTGCGTTGAGGTGAAACCAGAACCGGGCCAGGTCAAAAGAGTCACCATCATGTTTTTTTTTGTGTCAGTGTTTCTGTGATTAATTGATCAGAATTAATCGTACACCCCTATTGTATGTATGTGTGTGTGTATGTACATGTGTGTGAGTGAATGAGTATGTGAGGTTTTGGGCACCTTTTGCAAATTGTTTGAAGCAATTTTTCATTAACACAATTGCTTTGTTTTTACTGTGTAAATACTATTTTTGCATGTACCTAAGACTGGCATGGCACTGTGTTGACTGTTTTTCTTGTTTTTCTCTGCTTCTTTAAAAGTGTCAAAGCATTCTGGCCTACATGAGGACTCTGCGGTTTTAGAACCCAAAGACCCGATCACTGAGCACCTAGACACCTTTATCCCTGCCCTGCATCATGCGTTTTTCAAACTGCGCTCCAGCCAACCCAAAGAGCTGGCTGCTGGAGTTAAGAACCAGGCACTGGAGTACCTTTGCCTCAGGGAGCAGGGCATGGGCCGCTCCTTTGTGTTGCCTGAGTATCGGACGAGCCTGGACGAGCGGCCCAATTTGCACCCCTCATCCCGACCCAAGGGTGTGGACTCTGCATTGAACGCTTATGTGTATGGGGCTGACAACTTTCAGCTGCCAGTGATGCGGCTGCAGCGGGGCTTGGTGGAGGGCGGTCAGGGTGGGGGAACGTCTCCGCCTGCCGGTGGTTGTGAGGAGTACAGCCCAGTGTCAGACTGGGGAGGGTCAGACCGTGCTTCAAGCAGTGGCAGGCCAGGACCAGCACCAGCAGCAGCACAGTCCAACGGCAGCTCCCAGAGGCCCCCGGTCAGCCAGGCTGAGTATGACAAGGACAAGATGGAGAAACTGCTGAAACTGATACAGCTCCACAAACGTACGCTAGGGAAGGAGGACAGCAGCGGGCGGGAGCGCGTTGAAGACTGGGACGTCGCAGGCCTTAAGAGGAAGCTGGAGGACGATGAGCCGGCTGGTGTCAACAAGTACTTGAACACTGGGCTCCTGAGCAATGGAGAGCAAGGGAGAGGTAAGAAGGGCTTCACCTAATCCGCTAGGCTTTCCACTAATTGAAACGCCATGCCTGTCATTCCTTTTGCCTGGTCACAACACTGGGGTGAAAAAGAACATTCAATATTGTTTTTTTCTAAACGATGCAGCAAATTAGTAGCCATATTTACCCCCACAATTTGTGTTGTACACTACTGAATGACCCCATGTTGTTTCTGCATCAAACTATTTTAGGTCCAAGAACCTTCAATACATTAGTATTTATTTGTTTATGTTGTATTTGTGAGCTTTGCCTTTTTTTTTTTTTAGTCAAACAAATTGTAGCCTAAGCTATGGTATATTTTTTTTATCTAGAATTCAGATTACATTTCCTCCATTCGCAACTAACCAACTTAGTTAATTAATTGTTGAAACTTTAGTTCTATTTTTCTGCTTGACTGTGATTTTTACCTGTGTTTGGATAGACTCACTTACACAAGCATATTCTTTACAGTTTTGTGCTTGTTTCTGAATGAGTAATTCTTGTTTGGTGTTACGTTTTTTCTACTTTAACTTAATTCTGCTGAGATTCAGAAATGTACATGTAGTTTTGTGAACTTCCAAGGATTTAATATCACAACAGTTTGTTCGAGGAAAGCCTCTTAACTCATAACTGAAAAAATGGTTTCAGCTGCAGCTGAAATGAGTTTGTTCATAGGGTCTCTGCACAGGGCTAGTAATGGATGCCAAAAAGTAAAGAAAGGCCATCTTTAGTCTTAAATGAAGTCCCTGTGATTTGTGGAGATGCGGCTACGAATCAAAAGTGGCAGACTGCATAGTGAAGTCTCTGTGTTTGCTTGCACAACTCATAGACCACTAGATTGGTGCAGTTTCTCTGGTGAAGTTATGAATGAAAAGATTGTTCATTTGTTCACGCTGCATCTTTCTTCATTATCTTTTCATCATCTTCTCAGTTCCTCAGGGTGACAAGTCTGTCTCTCTGTCAACGATGATGGACAATATTGGACTGTGCGACATGGACCTGCGGGAGCAGGTCACACACAGCGCCTCCCTCCCGGACACACAGGCCCTGCTTAAGCTTTTTCTCAGCGCCTTAAATAGGGTTGCCCATGGCTCCACTGCTGTGGCTGCTGCTGTTGCCGCTGCTGCTGCAGCCACCACCACCACCACACCTTCTGTCTCAATGCTGCCCTTGCAGAACCAGGGCAGCTTGGCAACACAGCGGGCTGCTGAGCCGCCAGAACCCACCACCCACTGTGACCATGACCTGCGTCTCCGGCATGTAGAGGAGGAGCAGGCCACACAGGACTACCTGGAGGTTTGGGCCTTTACTTTATTTTTGTGCGACGTCATGTTCTGTTGCTTTTCAAGGTTGAGTTGCAAATAGTTTTTTACCTGCATGCAAAATTTGTGTACTGTTCAGGGAAGGGCAAAGATGCATTAAAATGTAATTAGATAACTAATACCCTTATTGCAAGTGGGTCAGAGTAAACAATGAAATATAACAGCAATGCTAAAATAAACTACTGTGGTTTTTGGGTTAAAAATACTTTAATGACTTCGAATTTGCTTGATCCATCCCTTTACTATTACACTGACCCAGTGTGCAGTGTTTGAGAGTAGCTTTTCTGTGCCTAATGAGGCGTGCCATTAATCTGCTATTCAGCTTGTCAACAGATTTTAAATAACCCAGAGTTTATTAACTCACAGTGTGACAATGACTAATAATTGTCATAAGTTAGGTGCCTGGTGTTTGGTAATGACATTTGCATCAGCAATATTGATTTAAAGGTGAAAATCGTTGCAGCTAGTTGCTACGAAATTCATTAATCACTCGATTGTTAATCATAAATAGCGTGTCGGGTCTTTCATGCAGTGACAATTCTGAAGATAACTATGAATGTTTAAGAAAGTTGGGTCTCTCTCATTCTGCCTCTGTATACTCCAATCTCTGGCTCCTATCTCCTTCCTGCTAGCAGAAGTGAGAAAATGACTATTAGGTGTGGATTTTCAAGATTGTTCCCACACAGGCCGGTTTAGTAACTGACTTATTTGGAAATAACTACACCACACACTTTTAGACCTGGTGAGAAATTGAGCTACAACAAATACAGCCATGTTAAATGGGTTGCCAGCCCACTGTTTAATCACGTTAAACAGTCACAATGTTTTAATAATTTGTCTTAAAAATAAGACACAAAACATGCGCACTTAACAAATTATAACAATTTGCTTTTACAATTTTGGGCACAATTTTTTTGCTTTTTCATTCGGCATCAAATGGTTAGCCAGAACATTCTGAAAATTGAACAATTAGCTTTGTCTACCAAAATTAACATCAGAACCCAACAGGAACTGTTAATGGAAATGTTAATAATGTAGCAGTTTATGTTAAAATTTAAGGAAAGTTGGCAACATACACATCTCTCACCTTATGTTGGATCGGTGTACATTCTGAACTCAACAACCTTGGGCAGTTATCATTCAGAGGCTGCGTTAATTATTTTAGATGTCTCTCTGAAGTACTTTAGTTCAGAAATTCTGCAGTTTAAAAAAATCTGTAAAGTAATATGAAACCATGTTTAAGACGAGGCTATTTTAGTAGCTATAATATATGTATTGTAAATGCTGTCAACCCCTTTATACAGCATGACTTGGCAGAAAGCTTTTAATTAGCTAGCCAAAGTACTTGCATTATAACAAAAGTAAATATTAATTCAGTTAATTCTCAATGTGTTAGTGTAAACATTTTATAAGTTGTCCTTTTAACTGCTCAGTATTTACAATTATTGGCCGATATTCAGTTGTACTTGTCAAATCTTTAATAAGATGTACTTGACACTTTTTTCCCCCCTCCTTGTGCAGATGATAAAGCACAAAATAAACCTTTCACCAACGTAATAATTTCATATAATTTTTTTTTTTGTGTGTAGGAACAAATGGTATGTAGTAATAGCACGGACATGTGCAGTCCATCTTCTAGCATCGAGCAGCAGCCGCCCCCCCGCACAGCTGAAACTCTCAGCCATGACCGCTTACGGTGGAGCACAACCTCTACAGGTACCTCTTTCTTCTCCACAGTTGCATTTTATTCTTATCACAAGTTTTGCCGTCAGTTCAGCTGTATTAAATGAATTTTAAGGTTACTCTTGTCCGGAAGTGTTTATTGCTGTGTATGTGTAGCTTGTGTCTTTTATTGTTTTAGTTAATGCATTTTTTCTTTTTTTCCACAGTTTTGGACTCTGTGGGGGACATAGCTGCGTCAGGGACAGACAGGCCAGTGCAGGCTGTAGGGAGAACACTAGATTCCATTCTCAATCAGGAGTTCCAGAAACTCTGCACGAGTGTCCGCGAACTGATGGACAACCAGCAAATACTGTATGTTTCCCTTCCTCCACTGACTTGGCCTAACGGTAGTGTCTATGGGTTGGAATCCACCTTTTCACCGTATGTGTCAAACTACATCTCGCCACCAACTGTGCAGACCTATGTCAACACACTGTGTGAAAAGATGAACCGCATAATTCGCTCACCGGGTCCTCCCACAAACCCAGTTGCCAGTCCTGTCACTCCTTCTGTTGCTGCTCAGCCGTCCTCTGCTCCTATATCTTCTCCTGTCCCCTCTGCTCCCCCTCCTCAAGCAGCTACTCCTCCTGCTCCATTTACTGCATCTACTGCTGTCCCTCCTTCCTCCCTTCACTCAAAACAACCAGCCCCAAAGCCTAAATCACAGGAATCGTTACATAAACCAACACTGCCTGAACCTAAGCCGCAGACCTCTGCCCCTACCTTTGCTCCTGCTCCTGCTCCTGCTCCTGCCCCCACCCCAAACCCTACACCTTCACCTGCCTCTACAGTTGGCCCCAAGAAACAGATCTCTCCTACCAGCAAGCCTCGTCAAGGCACTTTAAAAGAGATGCACGTGGGCACGTCAGGGAAAAAGATTGAGCCGAAGGTTCCCAGTATTACAGACAGTCCAAAATGCCTGCCGTTAGTTGGCAGTGCTTCCCTTCCCCCTGTGCCAGAGCTGTTGGCTGACCCTGCCCAGTTGAGTGGAAGTAATGTGATTGGCCAAATCAAGCCAGAGGTGCTATCTACTCTTGTGGAGATCATGCAGATGAATGCAGTGAAGTTTTACATGCAGCGAGGGGACCAGGAAGAAAACCAGCTCTGCACTGAGATTAAGGTACATATTTTGTTTATAGACTCAAGCAATTGTATAATCTGTTGCTGGTTGTTTGTTCAACTGGACTTTACTCGGTTCATCACAGGGGTATTTGGAGAGCCTCGGCAACATTGAGTGCAACCCTCAGACCTACCTGGAAAACAACTGTCAGCAGAAGTTCATGGTCATCATTCAGAATGAAGACATAGCTTCTCATGTTCACAAGGTAATTTGTTTGGTGTTGTCTGGCTGGATCTGTTTGAACGTTTATGAACTTTATGTTTCACGTCTCAAACAGGTCAACTAGCCCTGTGTCCATTAAGAACATTTAAGAGCTGCTAGCTAAAACTATTTGTGGCCTCTGCGTGAACTGAAAATCACATGTTTATAAACATCTCCAAATGTCCCTGGCAGATTCCTGCACTGGTGTCACTAAAGAAGTTGTCTACAGTCTACTTTGCTGGAGTGGACAGTCTAGACGATGTGAAAAACCGCACTTATAATGAGCTTTTTGTGTCCGGGGGCCTCATCGTGTCAGATGAGCACATCCTCAACCCAGGCAACATAACTCTAGGTGAGTACTAGTGACCAGATGAAGAGATTATGATCACTGTTTATTATCACATATTGATGAGTACATGATCTAAATAATTAACATCAGTTTACTGATATTTCTGACTTTATGAACAATAGTAATTTTCTTGAGGGGACTCTATTATGCTATAAATTTATGCTGGTACACAAAAATAATATTTTATGTGACTTGTACAGACATTGTAGCCTATCAGGAGCCAGTAACAGCAGAGAAATAACTAAATGTGATTGATACAATGTGCACAACATTATGTAATTATAAGATGCTACAGGGTTACTAATGGGAAATGTGCTGTTTAAATGTAATCAGGTTCAACTAGCAGTACCAGTTTTTTTTTCACTTGACTGAGAGCACAGTCAGTCCTGTACCAAAGTACAGAAGTAACATTTTCTGATGTTACATTTTTGATTGTTTTTTTTCTAATTGGGGTATTCTGAACCAGCACTCCTCAGTAAGTTCTAGGCGTGTATAAGTGTCTATTTTTTAGCTTTGTTTACATTCAGAAACAAATAACCAGTGGTCTTAATGTTCTGTCTGTGATGTCACATATTCAGTCATTTCGAACCTACATTAGTGCAAATGGTTTTGCCAAGTTTCGTTGCACATTTATGTGTTTCAGATAAACTGCAAGCGTTCCTTCACTTCCTGGAGGAACAGAGCATGTCATGGAAATGGAAAGTGCACTGCAAGACTCAGAAGAAGCTAAAAGAGCTCAGCAGGTCAGTGCCTGTGCCAAGAACCAGCCTGCCAGCATGCCTTACAGACAATACTGTGTTCAAAAGTATACTTGAGAAATTGCCTCTTTTTTTTGCACTGTCTCTTCATTTGTGAAAACAGATGTTCTGGTTTTGAAAAATATTTCTTCAAGTATTCTAAGAATGGAGAACAGCCACTTCCTTTGAGGATTCAGATTTATGTGTAATTTTGATGTGTTCATTTGCTCTTTATCGGAAAGTTTATTCGTAGCTGTTCCCCATTGTCTGATCCTTGGCCTCTTACTGATTTTTCCTTTTCTAAACTAGGTTGAATACTGAAGCTCTAGAGGTGTTGAACCTACTGACAGTCTATCAGAAGAAGCACCTTGTGGAGTTCTTGCCCTACCACGAGTGTGATACTCCATCAAAGCGAGCTCCAGATCTAGACTGCCTGGTGAAGTTACAGGCTCAACACACACAGCTCCGACACATCATTTTGCTCACAGGTATAAAAAGGAACAGAGATACACTCCTCCTTTTAAGCTACTCGCAACCTGCTTATTTTTCAATGCAAAGTAGAACCGTAAGATTAAACAGTGTGTGAAGTCATTTAAATCAGATCAGGTTAAAAATTACAAGTTTACAAGTGTCAGGCTTTGAGAGTCTTAAACGTGAAAGTGTTCCACTGCAATTTAACTACTACTTGCCTTCATTGTGTCTTATTCACAGACAAGTACTTTGATGTGCCCAAGTTCTCAAGCAATGGGATTATCATTGCTAGCATTGCCGACATCCTTACGAACTTCGAGAGCCTTGTAAGCAGTACTGTAGTTGAAGTGGCCACTCTACCTGTTGTCCCTGCTCCAGGTACAACCACTGTGCTAAAAACAGACCTCTGATTTTATAGTGTTTTAATGTGAGTACATCTCACTCATTCTCAAGCTTTCTTTTTTGCTTTCTCCTCATCAGAGCCTGATGCATGTGTGGATGAAGAGGACATGTCCTTGGACTCAGATGATGATGATGCGTCCAAGCCTGATGTGTCTGACATGGCGGAGGAAAAACAGAACACCCTCCCTCCCCCACCCCAGAGTGAGGCGTTTCGCCCCCCCCTCCCTGACCTTTCTGTCCAGGACCCTTTATCATCTTTACCCGTGGATTACAATGCTCTGAAGACGGCTATCTCAGAGTACAAAGCGTCCAGACAGAGCTGTACATCCTCAGCTGAAGTGGAGGACAGCTTGGCCAATTTTGGGGTTAACCCCCACCAGAGTTACCTTTTCCCTAGCTCATCCCAGTGGAGCCCATATTCCGGATCCCCTGGCTTCCATGTGGGTTCAGCCTATTCCTCTCCTGCCTGCTCAGCCTCGCAAGGCCAGGAGTTCAGTCAGCCCAGCATGATGAGCTTAACCCAGGCCAACACTGTCCCCCTCTCCCAACCGGCAGCTCTCCCGCAGGTTAACCCTGGTGCTCTCACTCCTACAAAAATGTCCTCTGTACACCCTACTAACCTTGCTACCCTAGCACTTGCTAACCCCCCGCCCTTGCCCATACTCCAATCCTCCACCAGCAGTCTAGGAGAGGCCCTTCAAGTTCCAGAGGTCTCCTCTGGTGTTCAAGCTCAGACTGATGACACAGTGGTAGCCCCGCCAAGCAGAATCAGTCAGGATGTACATAGTAAACCCATTGAGTCCACACCAATTACTATTAATTCCACCTTGACCTCCTCTTCTCTACCCAACTACCCAGAACCTTCCATATACCCTGCCCTCACACCCATTCCCCCGTTACCACCACCCATGTATAACTGGGCAGCTGCACCAGGGGCACAGCAGAGCTACCCATCAGGAGTAAACATGGGGCCCTTTGGTCCACCCCCCTCAACACAGAATGAAATAACAGGGACACTGGTTGCCCCTGGTATGACTGATAAATTATGGGCAGGAGCAGGTACAGGTGGAATGCCTAATAGTATGGTGGAGAGTAGGACCTCTGGGGCAGCACCATCTTCTGTCCCAATGAAGGAACCGAGCCTGGAGACGGTCAGCACGCCTAGCATCCAGGACAAGAGGACTCCACTGAACTCTTGCCCAGAGAGCCAAGGGGATGGTCCTATTCAGGCCAAGGCTGGAGGGCCTGCTTCCAGCAGGGGTGGTGTCGCCACCCCCAGAGGACTCCTTCCCATCCCAGGAGTGACAATGGGTCCTGTTTGCCGAGGGGGGCTGCAAGGGATTGGTTCACACAGCAGCGGCAACACATACGGCCCCCGAGGCCACATGCCAGGGCCCATGGACATAATGCGTGGAGGCTTCAGGGGGAGAGGAGCCCCTCCCATGCCCATGAGATCCAGACCAGGTCGGGGTCCAATGAGGTTTGGCTCTGTTTGTAACTGGGGCTTCCCTCCTGGCAGGGGTGGGGGCGGAGTCCCAGATTACTACTCGGACTACACGTACCCCTAAAATGCCATGGAGAGCAGTCAATACTCATGAACTACTGGCGTAGAGAATGTATATATTTAACGCGAAGAGCACATTGAACCAAGATGTGGGGGTAAAAGAGGAATTCTGGTTTTGTATCAATTCGATCAACAATTGACACAGCGGCCGGTGTTGTGCCGTTGCAACAAAATGCTCTTCCTTGATGAGATGTTTGAAACCTTGTTCAGACCACTATATTTATATTGCCAAGAAATGTAATTGCCTTTCAATGTTATGTTTGTTTGGTTTTTTTTGTCCACCCTCCCCCAATTTTCAAAACGGTTTGTGAACAAGGGGCAAAGTACAGACTACAGACAATATTTTTTTAAAGAGAAAAAGTGAGTCACTCTTCATTTTAGCTCTTTTTTTCTTTTTTTTTCTTTTTTTACATTCTTGGTTGTACAAACGTTCTATTAAAACAAGGTTGTATCAAACATGGAACTGTGTTGAGTGCATTACCCAAGAATGGCCCTGTATGTGGTCTTTTTGTATGCATATGTATATTTGATTTTGAATCGTTGTCTGTAGGTTTCTACTACAGAAAGGCTGAAGTAGAGTCTCACAGGAAAGGTCATTGCTGGTCAAGTTCATACACACTTTTAATGTTTGGCCAACAGAGGGCAGTATTGTACTTGCTGTGGAGAGTAAGAATTACCCTGCAGAAACTATTTAATTTAACATTTTGAAAAACGTTACACTTTTAAGTTTAAAACATGTTAAGTGGTCTGTTTTATAAATGTTTTTAAGCAGGGACACAATTCATGTCTTCAGAGATTTTTTGTAATCTTTATGTACACAAGTTTTTTGCCATCAGAGTATAGGTTTTATTATGCAGTTCAAACTGTAATTAAACACAATATTTATGACTGAAAATGGAGCAAATGAGGTTCGTTATGAAGTGACTGTATTTACTGCACCATGGCATTGAAACACTGCAACTGTAACAACTGCTGCCATTCTGTTTTAGAAGCCTCAGTGAGCTGTCAGGGTGGGCTTATTTATTTATTTTTTCTCCATAATTAACACATTAAGTAGAACGGCAGATGTGTTCATGTGGCATAATAATCCTCCTGTCTTAAATACGTCAGGGAGTCCGCTTAGGACATCACCTTCACACCACTTTCAGTAGCCAGGAATGAATATTTAATATATAGCAACAAATTGGAAGTTGCTAATTTAGAGTAATTTAAGACACGTTGCAGTTGAATTTTAATGCATGATATTAATGCTGCAGCTGAGTGGCGTGTTTGCAGGTTGCAACTTTTCAACTTCACTGACTTTATTTACATACCAGAGGCTGAATTTATATCAGGAGGAAACGCATGCCCAGCTCACTTTCCATCTGTCCTTTCATTTTGTGGCATTTGAGAGAAAAGAAAGCTTAGGGGATTAAGCAAAGGCTGTAAATTGTCAAAGCACCTGGATTTATCCGCAGAGTAATCTCTTAAAACCTGACCCCGGCTCATGTCCCCTCTCATGTGTTGTGGTCATCTCTACAAACCACTGCCTGCTATTACACACAGGGACGTTATGCAGGGAGGGGAGCTTTGATGAATGTTATATAACTGTACAGCTCAGTTGATGTCGTGAGTATATGTAATATGTGATGGAGCAACTGGTTATTATCGTACCGCACGACTGTATGTGTGTGCTGAGGGGTTTGCGTTGTTGGAAAAAAGAGCAGCCCTGTGCATAAACGGATGCAGTTTCTGAACTACATCCAGAAACCATGCATTGAATGTATTTTGAGGCTCAGGGATTTCTACAGATAAATCTGATTACAGCTAGAAGTGGGCAGCATGGATTTACTCTCTACTTTTGCCTCTGCCCTCTTCCAGTTGTTTTGCTTCTGGTGCATATCCCCCCTTGTGGTGTGGGAGGGACCATTCTTCAGCAGGAAGGTTTAATCCTTTGCCACAGCATATTTGCATAATGGAACGGCAGTTTATTGCACAGCGTTAGGCATAAATGGTATCTCATATGAGCAGCAACTGCGGCTGTGTCAGAGCAACTCGTCCTGTGTCGATTCTTTGTCAAATTTCAAATGCCAGATTTATTGTTCTGCATTCAGTTTGGAAGGGCCAGCTCTTCTTTCTGGGAATTTTTCCTTGACATGAGGGATTAAGTGGCATTAACTCTTTAACACACTCATATCGGCTGTACTACAAAATCTCATGTGCACGTGTGGATAGAGGGCCTAACCTGATCCATTCTTAAGATTAGATCCGGCCATCTCCCACCTCTGTCCTTAGGCACCTCAGGCGAGCCAAAGGTTCAGGCTGGCAAGAGCTTTGAAACATTTATGAGGAGGTTTTGAAACACTCATAGCATGTGGTCAATTTGAGTATCCTCTGATTATTTTTCTTTGCAACATACAACCAAGTGTTAATTCCCACACCTCTGTGTGCCTGTCAAAGACAATGAGAGCACACCCTTAAACCATAGATTCTTATGCTCATAAGAGATGCTGTTTGATTCGGTTTCAAAACAACACTTTATTGGAATATCCATAATTGAAGGGATCACTCTGTCTGTTTGAAGTAAAGGAATACAATGCCTATTCTTTTTGAATTGCTTCATTTTGATGAAGCTTATTTTGTCAGTGTACTCGCATTCAAATCTGTATTACAACCTCATGCCATACTGTATCACTGGGAAATGTAAAGGATTTTCTCTAATGAGAACCTAATTTGGTCACTCTCAGATATTTTCAGCAGATATGTCCTTGAAATCCACACACTTGATGAGAAAAGACGTCCCACAGTTCAGGCAGGCTAAAGAGAAACTTGCATGGTTTTTGCAGTAAAAACTACATGCTACACATTTTCATCAAATTCTTTAACTCTGGTCAGCTGGTCTGTGTCCCATTCCAGCACTTGCTGCTCTGCTGTAAGGGCTGCTGTCAAGTGCCCGTTCTTGTCTTGCATGAGTGGCTCAAGGAAGACCACATGTCTGTCAGGATTGGATTTGCCCTTCAGCTTCAGCTCTGCACTTGGTGGCGCTGCAAAGATGGATGCCAGAGTGCAGCGGTCCTCTCCGAGGCCAGAGATGGTTGGTGAGGGGGGCGGGGGTTTGCAGCAACCACAACGGCATGGTGTTAGGTAGAGATACATGAGTATAAGCACCAGAGTGACCGCACAGCCCAGAAGGGTGGTATAGCCTGTGCTGAAAGGTTCTTCTGTTAAGCGCTGGGGAACCACAGTCAGGTTCACCTCACGGGATTCATTAATCATTCGAACCGTGTCCACAGCTATGCACTGGTAGATCCCCGAGTCTGCCGACTGGACAGCCAAGATCTCAAGGCTGCCGTCTTGGTTCAAGCGCAGGGTTCCATTTTGAATCAGCAGGGTTAGGTTTTCCTGATGAGGAATAACCCAAGAGTAGGAGAGGACCACACTGCTGAGCGTACCAGTGCAATCTAGTCTGACCTGTTCCCCCTCATACACCATCTTATCAGCCTTGGGGGAGATGAGGGAGATCATCTTCTCAATTGTACAGTTCTCAAAGAAGCGGGGGCTTCGGAGGAAACGGATGGAAGTGAGAGATTCTCCATACATCCTGCATGTATACTCATCTTTGAAGTCTCTGATGGCCTCATAGCCCTCCTTGTCCCAGTGCCAGAACATGCGATAGATGGAGCAGTCGCATGCCAGGGTGTTATTATGGATGAATAAGCCTCTTTGAACAGCCACAGGCAGCAACACTATATCGTCTAGAAGGAGTCGAGACATGCGGTTGGAGGAAAGGTCCAGGGTTCCCAGTTTGGGATGACTGTGCTTGCGGATAGAGAAGAAGGGGAAGTCTGTGATCTGGTTTAGGCTCAGGTAGACCTTCTGGAGGTTGCTCAGCCCCATCAAGGCATTGCTCTCCACGCGGGTGATGCGGTTGTTGTAGAGCAGCAGCTCCTCCAAGGCCACAAGGTCTTGGAAGTGGTGCCTCGCTGCCACCTGTAGGCGGTTGGAGGAGAGGTCCAGGTGGCGCAGGCGGCTGATGTTGTGGAAGGCTGCAGGGCTGAGCAGAGAGATTTGGTTATGGGACATACGCAGAACGTCCAGCCTGGGCAGTCCATGGAAGCTGCCCGCTGCCACCCATGTGAGCCGATTATGGCTTAGATCCAAGACAGAAGTGGTGGGCGGTAGCACAGGAGGAAATCTGTCCATACCCACAGAGCCACAGTTCACTATATCCGAGGGACACAGGCACCCTGAAGGACAGTTAGCCTCTGAGAAGCCAGGCCAGAAAGAAAACCAAACTAGCAAAGCTGCTAAGGTCATTCTTCTGGTGCTGAACCACATGACATAGAGCCAGCACTGCTGGAGGACCACTGAATTCCAGAACAGCTTCTTTCACATATAGTTGTACTGTGAGCCTGCTTTGTCCTAGTTTCGTTTTTGTGTTATTTTATAGGTGCGATGTTTCTGCTGTGCACAGATGACACATTGGAAGTGATGCAGAAATCATTCATCAAAGTAGCAAGAACAATATTTATGTGCCCTATTTCTGAAGTTCAGACCAGTATAATAGATATTCTTGGCAGCACATGCAAAGAAAAGTTCAAAAGACAAAGCCAAAGGACAATTTCACGCAGGCAAGTTTGATTTACAAGTGTTCACATCAGTTCAGAAAGTGCCTTATACTCACAAGATATTTTCTTAGACCAAGCTGCTCCAATGGCATTTTCCAGTGGCTGTTTACAGAAGAAGGTTAATTCAAACAAATTATAGCATTTCCTCTTTCCTTTTTCCACCCATAGTCCACAAAGTGATCAACAGGAGTCTTTAATGTGTAAAGTCCTTTTTAGTAGGCGATTCCCACATGTCTAAGATGGATCCGTCCTCCCTCTGGTTGTGGATTTGCAGCGGTGGACTTCAGAGAGCGCTGGTAATCTCCTTGCTTTCCTTCCTCTTTTACCTATTCAGAGCACAGCTGTGTCTCTCTTTTTACTCGTTCTGAGTGGTAATTCCTGATTTGCCTTTTCCCTCCCTTCTCTCTTACTCTCTGACATTCTCTCTCTCTTTCTCTCTCCATCTGTCTGTCTCTCTTTCTCTCCCTCACTCTCTCTCATTCTCTGTCTCTGTCTCTCTCTCTCTCTCTCTCTCTCTTTCTCTTGAACACACACTGTCTCTCTCTCTCTCCCTCTCTCTCTCTCTCTCTCTCTCTCTCTCTCTCTCTCTTTCTCTCTCTCTCTCTCTCTCTCTCTCTCTCTCTCTCTCTCTCTCTCTGTCTGTATTCTGGTGTCTCTCTCCCTCTCTGACTTTCTGACTGTCTCACTCCGTTTCTCACTGTGTGCATCTCTCTCATGCAGTTTGTTTTTAATCCCTACTGGCATCGTTTCTCCCCACATCTCTTTTACACACAGTCAGGGTCTATGCATTTTCACTCTCTCCTTGACACGTTCTTCTTTCTGAAGAACAGAGTTTTCTGAGGCAACATAGTTCATCACACATTTTCTAAACTGGCCTGATAGCATTTGGTGTAGGATGAGAGGGAATCTGTCTAAAAAATGTACTTTGAAATTTCAGCCTTGACTCCCACTCCTTTCTCTCCTGCTCCTCTGTTGGCAGCTGTTGTCTGAGTCTTGGTCATGGTGGCCCTGAGGCACCTCGTTGCTGTCACAGCATATTGGTCTTGCTTTGATTGTGCTTCACCATAGGCTGTTGGCATGGTGTGATACTGTCACCCACACACGATTAACTTCCAGAGCCCACAGCAGCAAGCGCCGAAGACACAGTTTCCAACCTATTCAAAAATGCTAATGCGTGAATATTGGCATTTACGTAGCTTTTCTAACTTCACATTTATTTGATCATTGTTGGCTACAGTCTTCTTTAAACCCTATGAAGGTTTAAATGAGAGGGAAAACAGGGCTTCTGCTTAATCTGACGCTTTGCATCCGAGTCTGTTCAGAAATCACGACATCTGTAGGTCATGTGAAGATGTTAAATGGGATTAGAGTGCTGGGTACAGAGCTATAAGAGTGCCATCCCACAGGGAAAAGATGACACATGGCATTACTCCCAACTGTGTGACTGGCAACATCACTACAGAATGCTCCCACACACCAAGGCTTCTGGCCTCCACTCATCACTGCAGCTTGCAGGTGGTGAATGCTGAGATAAAACAGAGAGAATGGAGAGATAAACAGTCTCAGAACTTCTGAATGAGATGAAAGGAGATGACAACTCTTTATCTTCACTCTACTGTCCTGCTGAATAGAAATAAATACAAGCTAAAATACCTTCATTAAAACACTTTCACCAAATGAAAGGGAGGCAAAATGCTAGTAACGTGCAAAATGTTCTTACGTTTTTAATACCTTACCCTTACACAAAGTGAAAAAAACTCATGACTAAAGCATGGATTAAAGGAGATTTATCATCATCATCATCATCATCATCATCATCATCATTATCATCATCATCATCATTATTGTTGTTATTATTATTATTATTATTAATATTATTATTATTATTATTATTATCATACATTAAAACAAACAGCAGTTTGTTATAATGTAGACTTTGTTTAGTGTGGAACGCCCTCTAGTGGTTGTCACTTGTCAGTGACAGCAGATGTAGTTTCCCAGTGTTTCCAAATGTCTCTCCACATCCTTTACTGGTGAATAAATTAAGTCACGCAATTTTTGATCATGTGGATTTTTTCACACTGTGTAACTGTGAGCACAAATCATGGGATCTCGAGCACTTGTTTTGTCTTTTTTCAAAGTTTGGTTTGAAAGTTTATAGTATATATTTACTGTACAGTTATATCTTATTTACAGTCTTGTAGGCTTTTGGCTTTTTAAAGGGTAGTCCAGTAGCCATGTTGTCTCAGGATTACCCACCCACTCTGTCTAAAGGAGCAAATTAAGCAGAGATTTCTTGAACAGGTGGCAAGCCTGGTTTTTGAAAAGGTATAAGCCTCCTTCATACCATCCCCCGACTAATGCTCCAAATCCTTCATTCCTAACCAGGAAGAGTTTAAGTGGAATTCATTATACTTTCCTCAGGCATGCTGGATACGGATTAGTTGCCAATAGTAGCGTTGTGACTTTGGGGTAGGAAAGAAAATTCAGTCTTTAAAAAGATAATGAAGACCATAAAATCCGTTCTCCCCTTATCTCTTTTTCTGTATGGGCCTTTCGCTTACTGTTTTTTAACAACTGCTAACTTCAAAATGAAAAAGGAGATTTATAACCTGTAGAATTTGCTGGTGCAAATCAGTAAAAAAAAGGATTAATATATCCACATTTTCTTAACAGAACAATGTTATGTAAAAAATAATATACTGCAGCCTGGATTTAGTGGCCAATGGTCCAGTTGAGAAAACCTTGAGTAGATTTAGCTACCACATCGCTCTCACTTATTAAACTCATAAGTCGAATGAATGAATTAAACTCGTGGCGAAACCACAGACACCATAGTTGTCCTCTTTCTCTCTCTCTAGGTGAGTGGGATGGCCTTGTCTCTCCCAGCATCATTAGCATGATTGTAACTAGTGTGGGCTAGTTACAAGAAGAAGAATTGGAAGTTAGAGTTCTCCTCCAAGCGTGTTGAGCTGCCCATAATGTTGTATTTAGTGGCAGTTCATAAAGATGCAGTGGTACATCACATGACTTGAATAGGCATGTGCTTACACTCCTACTGTTGATGGCCTCATGTGACTGGGGGAGTTAGACATTAATAAACGTAGGAACTAAAGAATAAACACTAAATTAATAAAAGTACTGGGACACACCAGTTTTTCAGGGTTTGGGCAAGGTCCCTTGCTTCCAGTGAAGGCCAATCTTAATGCTTCACCATACCAAAACATTTTGGACAGCACCACGCTTCCAACTTTGTGGGCACAGTTTGGGTAAGAAACCGTTTCTATTCCAGCAGGACTGTGGAACAGAACTGTGTCCCAGTGCACAAAGTGAGCTCCATAAAGACATGACTGGATGAGTTCATTGTGGAAGAACTTGACTGGTCCGCACAGAGCCCTGACCTTCACCCCACCCAACACCTTTGGGATGAACTGGAACAGAGATTGTGAGCCAGACCTTCCTATCCAACATCCCCTCATAAATGCTCTACAGAATGAATGGGCACAAATTTCCATTTCCAAAATCCAAGATAAAATATGTATACATGTATATATGGCTTCATATTGTCTCTTTTTCTACGCTGTACTACTCCCATCATCTGAAACACTGTGTCTATGTTTGTCATCATGGAGAGGCTGCTGAAGGGGTCTGGTTGTGCAGAGGAGAGGAGACCGATGGATCGATCTCTCCTTGCCTTCCTGTCACACAGCGCACTCTTTCCAGGTGAATGATGCTGTGTGTGAGTATATGTGTGTGTGTGTGTGTGTGTGTGTGTGTGTGTGTGTGTGTGTATAAGTGTTCAAATAACAATAAAGCCAGGTGAAGCACGCACAGAGAAAATGAACATTCCATCAGCCCCACTGATTTGATACACTGAGTTCAGAAAACTGGAAAATCCTTTCAATTTTACTGCTCCCGAGACGCTCTTAAAGCTGCAAAGTGTGCTGCCTTAAGCTCTTAAACAGGTACTGAGAGTCCTTCAGCTGTTGTTTGTTGCTGCGGTTTCTTTTATAAAGACCTCAGTGAGACCTAGTAATTAATTAATAATGAAATGAATTTTGCACTCAAAAGTGTGGCTCATAAAAGGTTAGCTCCTCTTAGATGGCTTATTTTGATTCTGTACACAAATAGATTTGTTCTATCCTGTATACTGAATACTGAACGATTAATTGCAGTGTACAATCGCATATTAAATGGGACTTTTGAAAAATAAGTAAAGTAACTGAAAATAGATCAAATAGGCATAATTCTTTTTAAACCTTAATCTCTGTTTAGGGTGTGGTTGTGGCTGTTCTGTCTGTTTTTTATTAGGTCACCATGCACCAGTGGGTGGTGCACAGTTTTGTTTTGTTTTTTCATTTTGCATTTTTTTAAATTAGCTGATAATTCTGTGCTTCACCTGACACTCCCACCACCTCCATTTATCATAGAGCAAATTTGTGGTCATACATTTTATATAAAGAACACTAGAGCAGTACAGGCTTATTTTGTACTTTTTTAAACAGGCTTAAATCTGTTATGGTCGCATAGCATTTTAATTTAGCAATTAAAATTTAAATTTCATGGCAATGTAGTAACCCAGAAACAAATAACATGTGCGGATTTGCCTAATTTAGTTTGATCTGTATTGCTAATAAAGTATCTTATCTGTACTAATATATAATACTAATAAAAATTTAATTAAACCTGTAAATGGATTAGCATGTAAGATTTTTGTCCTCACCAATAACGAAACTCGCCCTAAAATCCCGAGGAAATCGTTGCAATTTGTTATGATTTTAACTTTGAGGCCTGAAATCCAAAACAAAGCAGCTTTAAAAATAAAATGTCTAGTCAAAACATTAAGGTTTTCTCAAATAAAAAAGAACAAAGGGGTGACACAGAAGAAAAGGGGGTGGGCATCAGCTGTAGCATTTATACATGTTGATGTTTATGTATGCTCATCTAGTAAATGCAGCCAGATACCACTTAACCAACTGGCTGTTTTGTAATACTATTTACAGCACAAGGGTTGTACTGTAATAATCATTGAATCATTGAAGTTGTCATCTAAAGTTATCAATATGATATTTTAACAAAACTGTTATCTTCACTCCAAATTCTGAGTCTGTCTGAGGTTCAACCATATAAGGGTTGTGTTTCCTCTGTACTGCCCCTTGTATTGGTGTAGAACCCACACAGATACCAGCATAGCAACCACAGCTGCAAAAGGGAGGCGCTTGGAGCTGGAGGGTTGGACAGAAATGTACAGTTTGCATAATCATGCATATTCATGTGTGTCTTTGTAAAATCTGTGAAGGTGACAGTGTAGAGATGCTCTTAGGCCATTTGTAGCAGTTTCTGCATAAAGAAACTACTACTTTCACCCTTCATTATTATTCAGTATGCGCCATTTTTATGTTTCAGTGTACTCTAAATGTTTACATTTCTCTCTCTTTCCGTTGTTATTTAGCGATGAACCAAATGCACTAGTGCTAAATGTGTTTAAACTAGTGGTTATAATTTTGCATGAATAAAGTGACCCACCCTACTTGTGAGTGCCCAGCAAAAATCTGAAAGTGCTCTCCCATCAATATGCTGTTTGTGGAGTAATTAGTGGAGTTTTACTGGTTTTTCCCTCTTCATAATAGTATTTTCTGCAGCATAACAGAGCTCTCTCTCTCTGTCATTCTCTCTCTGACTCTCTCCCTCTCTGTCTCACACACAGTCCCATTCAGCTCTGTCACAGCTGCTGAATCCCATTCTCCTAAATGCGTGTGTGTTTTGCTTGATGATGGCCTCCACAGCTATTTGAGCTCTCTCATTACAGCCTAAATGAGGTGCTGTGGCATAATTAGTCTGCCGTTGGAGCACAGGCTGTCTTGCTTACAGCATAGAGGAGTATGTTGTGCTCAAGTCTAATGACTCGAGGACAATACGAAGGTTTATGTTCATGTTCAATTTCCAGGAATAGTGACACACAAGGCATTCATCTCCTTCTTGTTACTATGACGGCTATTCTCCCTCTCCCACCTTGGAGTAATGTCATATTGTCTCTTGTCATTGCATCATTCTGGTGACATACTGATGGCCACAAATTTTCAGCAATGTTGGAAGCAGATGGTGTCGTGTTCTGTTACAAAAGATTTTATGATGGGCAAAAAAAGGACTTGTTCTCTTTTTGAAGATGTTGCATTATGTTGCTCTTGTTCATGTTGCATTATGTTAAATTATATCAAGTCACATCACATGTAGCCTTGACACTACACTGTGGCAAGAATATTTTATTTTTGGAACTGGTATCTAGTTGATTGCGATGATTCCAATCCCTACTCAGCAGTAATGATATTTTATGTTATGGAAATAGTCCAATAATTAAAGTCATTATTGGTAGGAAATTATATGAAAGAATGCCTTTTTAATCCATGAAATGTTCATTCCACGTTTACATTTACAGCATTTGCCAGGCACTCTTATCCAGAGCAACAGACATGGGTACATGGTAAAATACATCCCTCACACTAGCAAGCCTAGAAGTAATCAAAAGCTACTAGAAGTCTAGGAATTTAGCAGAGTACACGGCCCACAAACACAAAGACAGGTTATTTTAATTTATTTGTGAAGTTTTTGTTAGTTGGTTAGTTTGTTAGTTAGTTCATGTTAGTTAGTTTGTGCTCAGTGAAGAGGTGGGTCTACAGTCTCTGTTTGAAGTGGGGGTCTCAGCAGTTCTGATGGTCAGGGGAAGTTCATTCCACCACTTTAGTGCCAAAACTGAGAAAAGTCTTAATGCTGGTCTTCAACCTTTAACTTGAGGTGGGTTGAAATGGGCTGAGCTCGATGCTCTAAGAGGACGAGTTGTGACCTGTAGTATGATCAGTGCTGCTAGGTAAGATGGAGCTGGACCATTTTTTGCTTTGTAGGCAAGATTTACTAATGCGAGGAGCCACAAGACAACAGTGAAGGATTTGCTCTAGTGGAGTGGTGTCTGAAAATATTGGCGTATTGAAGACCAGACATGCTGCTGCATTCTGAATCACCTTTAGAGGTCTTGGGGTTTTCAGAGGTGAGTCACAGTAGTCCAGAACGTACAAATATCTGAGTAGTGTACCTGAAGTTAGAAAGAATGTACCTGCAAGTTCAACAGAGATTGTTGATGTCAGATGAAAGTGAGAGCTCTTTATCTAAGACAAGAGTGATGATAGGATTTTCCTAAAGGGATGACCAGGTCAGGTGTTGGGGACACATCTCCGGGGATGTACAGGAGCTCTGTTTTCTGGAATTTAGATTCAAGTGATTCACTTTCATCCAGGAGGAAGTCTTTCAGGCATGCAGAGATCTGAGAGTCACAGGGAGCAAAGGAGAGTTTTATCAGCATAGCAGTGGTAAAAGAAACCATATTACCAAGTGAGCAAATATATAAGGAAAACAGAAGGGGGCAAAAACTGGGAACTTCGATCCACAAGGTAGGACACAATCAATTGCCAAGCAGAACAGTGATTCCACATTTGGTGAGTGAAGCCAGGGTGACTGAAAGTTGACAGGATCACTAACTACAGAAAGATTTGCAAGAACCAAAGACAGTTTAGCTGTTTTGACTGCATTAACCTCCTCAGGTGACACCTAAAAGTGCTGTTTCTGTACAATGTGCTGCTTTGAATCCAGACTGGCTAGGGTCGTGCATGCTCCAGAACCTTTGGAGAGGAAGGAGAGAAGAAAAATTAGTATGCAGTTGTTCACATCAGTGATGCAGAGCGTGATCTTTTTTAGAATTGATGTGACTAGAGTTTATCTGAAGGCTGCTGGAACGTGGCTTGTTTCCATGGAGCTGTTTATTACGTGATATATGGAAAAAGATCCAAGAATATGGTCAAAGGCGTAGGTAATGAGATTGAATCAAGTGGTGATGTGGTAATGTTGCAAGGATGTCAGAAACTGAAGAACCTGTAGAAAGTGGGGTAAAGCAGGCAAATGGAGGGTAGTGGAGGTTGAGAGTAGGAGAGACGTTAATGACCACAGAGAAGAATAACCTGATCTTGCTGAAGGTGCATAAGAAGCAAGATTTAGAAGTGGAGATAATGCAGCAAAGAAATTGTGAGGGTTGGATGCAGATTCTTAGCAGAAGGAAGATCACATACTATCCTATGTGGTAAGACAACATTCTCTCGTATGTTACTATACGACATGATGCTATAACACTTATCCCATTTACAAAATTACAATGCACTGTAACACTGCAACCATTTCAATAAAATACTATACACTGTACTTTATGACTGTGTAGCACACTGTCCTATTTTACCACATTTAATATTGCAATATACTGTACCATTTGGCTCTTTGACACATGTTACCATATTCAATATAAATGATATTACAATATACTGCTCTATATTCCCATATAACACACTGCTTTGTATTAAAGTGCAATGTACCAAATGTAAAATATGCTGTACTTCATGACACTGTCCTATTCAGCAGTATAGCACACCATTGGAAGTTTCACCTATGTAATATCATTATGTATAACTTTCTCTACATAATCTTTGTGTAATTAACCGTCCACAATGTGTTTTATGTGTGTGTGTGTGTGTGTGTGTGTGTGTGTGTGTGTGTGTGTGTGTGTGTGTGTGTGTGTGTGTGTGTG
>JBBJLR010000139.1:19806114-19821524 GCA_037577145.1 Brachypetersius gabonensis | reverse complement strand
TGTGTGTGTGTGTGTGTGTGTGTGTGTGTGTGTGTGTGTGTGTGTGTGTGTGTGTGTGTGTGTGTGTGCACCAGCCACTCTGTGTGTCTCTGTGTCAGAATGGAAGAAGATCATGTAAGAGCTACTTTACAGGGGCGCTCGATTAAATGCACTGTCACTAGCAGTAATGCTCATTTCCACCTGGCTCCTGATCATCAGAATGGTAATCCTTTTCTCATTAATTTCTTTTTTGCAACCCTTTTACACACTTTGATTTTTATATTAGAGGAGAGATGCGAATAAGCTCCAACACAGATATTTCCATCCATCCATTCACCCACTCACTCATACATTAAGTCAGTAAAGTTAGTGCTGGGTGATATATTGTCTATGCAGAATTCGAATCACACATAACTGATTTTTTGTTTAATAAAATAGTCCCTCGTCCCTGTCAAGAAACTAGGAGAAATACCATTGAGGATGAAAACAGAAGAAAGTGGTCTTTCAAAACCAGCTGGGTTTGTAAATTCAGAGTTCTCAAAGTACTAGTACTAAGTACCAGTGTAATGAGAGGAAAGAGTAGAGAATAGTCCTTCTTAAGTAAGAGTACTGTTACTGTGTTGATCATTTGAGTACAATTAATAGTATTAACCATGGAAATTTCTCCAGTAAGAGCAAATAAGGCATTTATTAAAAAGCTATAATTACTTGGAGTTCGTTTTTTGTATAACAAACAAATATTTTGATTGGCTGTATCGTTGGAAATTATCCACTTAAAGAAAACTAAAGCTGTCTCATTGTATGAAAGCATCTTTCAGTGTATTCTGTTGGCACATGACACATTAAATTATTAGGAATTTATAGCTCTATTCCCAACCATTTGGAGTCCCTAAAAGGATGTGTCTAGTGTATTACTGTCTAATCTAAAACTCAGATGATTGGTTTAGCCTTTAAAATATAGATTACTTGATAATGAGCAAATTACTGAAATAATAGACATTTCAGAAACTTTAATTATCTAACTTGCAATAAACCATACACACCAGCTTTTAGGTTTCATAAAGAGCTATTATACGTTTTATTGTTAAAGAACCCAGTACCTGTTCTGCTAAGATTAGTCAGCTGATATCCTTTTTTGAGTAGTATCTGTCATCTTATAACAATGCCATAAATTGAACAAAGTATGGTCTGTATGTGCACTGGAAACGTCACCCCTCTCTTTCCACTTCCTCAGGGCTGCACTGTATACTCAAAAAAGAAATTGTCGTATGAACTTATTTCAATCATGCCACACATTTTCTGTCTGAGTACAGTCAGCATGAACATACTTTTTCACCTCTACATAAAAGTCACCTGTTGATGCAAAACTGAAACAGTTCAATGCAATTCTTTCATTATAATGTAATTCTCTTTTAGTCAAAACAAAGAGATCAATTGGATTTTGTGCATTTAATATAAACTAGGTTTTTAAAGACAACACAATTAATCTATTTAATGTTAGAATAATATGCTCAAGTACTGTAACAAGAGTAGATGTAATTAGTCACTTCCCACCTCTGTATCCATCTATAAGTAAATGTATGAATACATGCATATTCCCAGTAAAACAGATCATTATTCTGAAGTCATATTTTCTATCCTAATATAAATAAAATGCTGTCATTTACATTAACAGTCATTAACATTTTTACAATTTATTTCATAAACTGCGGACTTTCAATCTTGTTAAGCACTGAAAAGGATTGTTAGTGAAAACTATAAATGAAAACATGTCAAAGAAAACTAGTTTCCTTTAAAACATGAAAAGAATATGTACCTGTGTGTATGCCGTCTTATTTACTGGTTGGTTGGTTATGTCAAATTATAGGCTGTCCTTTAACTTTAAATGCACTCGTTAACTGTTTCAGCCCATTGGCTGTCATTTAATAATTTGTTAAATATCTAGCCTATCTGTTGGCTGGTGATCCACGTTATAGTTATAATTATAATTTTATTAGGTGGATTTTTATAGCTCAGCAGTGATGAACACAAATCTTAAATTTTCTAGCTAATTAGGTACTCAAATGGTGAACTAGTGTATATTTATTTGATAGAAAATAATGTTTAGTGTTTTTTTTTTTTACTAAATATTAAGTGAATAACATGCAAACGTCATTATGTACCTTAACTTTTGACTGGTAGTGTATACAGTAACCCCCTGCTTTTCGCAGGGGTTACGTTCCAAGAGCACCCGCATATAGTGAAACCCTGTGTTGTTGTGTTTTAGTAAAACAAATGCCTAAAAATGCCTATTTTATAGTGTAAATCCTTAATATGCCCCCAAATATGCTCCCAGAACAATTTAATTTCATTTAAAAATTTTATTTCATTTAATTCCTTACCCTTAAAGAAAATGTAAAGGTAAACCCATATTTGCCTCTTTTAAGTTAATTTACAGTAATAAAAATACAGGGCTTTACGAAGGACAAAACGAAAAACAAGAGATTTTGGTCTGCAGTTGCCACAGATGATTCAAACCGCTGCAGCCATATATCATTTGGATTCAGAAAACTTTATTGATCCCAGCGGAAATTGCATTAGCATTGGCATTAGCGACGTGCTGCGAGCCAAAACAAAGACTCGTACACAAAAGAAACGTTGAAAATAACTCTCTCTACCCACATGTTTAGACAGGGCACAGCTTACTAAATAAACTGAGATAACTGTTGAAAATTTGAGACTAAAATAGAAAAACAAGACACGGAACAGTCATGCTGCAACAGGCTCGTGCCTCCACAACTCCACAAATACTAGTTCAGCTGTATTTTACCATTTCAAGACGCACTTTCTGTATTTATAGTTATATTTTATATGAATATGTTCTCAGAAAAAACCTGAGTTAGACTGAATCCGCGACTGCTGAACCGAATAAGTTACATTTGGATGCACTGTGATTTTTTTTTTAGCATAGAAGTACATTCAGAAAGGATTCAGTTTTTATTGAGTAACAGTAAGATGCAAGGGTGGTACAATGGGTAGTGCTGTTGGCCCTGGGTTTGACTCCCAGCCGGAGTGGCTGAGGATCTTTTCTGTATGCATCCTTTCTTTTATGTTCTCTCTGTGTCTGTGTGGGTTATCACCTGGTGCATTGGAGATGCAGGAGTGAATAAATTAAAATGTTGCTGAAAAGTCAACCTGAACAATAAAATTTTTCCAAACTTTACCTCAGGATGCTTCAGAAATCATGTTAGAATGGTAACTCTTCCTATAAAGCGTCTATCAAATAGTACTGTAAAGTGTTGTATTACAGTAACATGAATGTTGTGGGTTCTCTTAGGGATTTCTGGTAGAGTCTGTAGCCATGTTGTATCTGTAAAAGTTAGTGCTGTTTCACAGAGCTCTTTGAAACACTGTCTTTCTCTTCAGAGACATTTATGTGGTCTGTCATTGCTTTTTTGAAGATAGCTGTGAGTCGGTGGCTCTTTAAAGAGGAATGTCACTCTGTCTGGTTACAGTGAAGGAGCTGTCAGGATTATAAAGCTGAGTTAAAGGCCAAAACGCACCACTCGCCTGTTCGGCTCGAGTTTGAATGAGGCCATTGACGAAAACGTGCTCTGTCTCTCTACAAGCGATCCTGCAGCTTAGAAATGAAGTTTAGCAGAGATGGCCGCACCTGACAGACTTTGTTTCCGCTCCCTAGCTTTCTCTCTCTTTTTTTCTCTCGCTCTGCTGACCCCTCTCTCGCAGGCCTATGGCAACAAAGCAGAGCTTCATATTCCTCCACCTGACTCTCTGACAGTGATGGGGAGCAGAGAGGCAGTGCTAAAGGTGCACTGAGAAGAGCAGAGTGCGTAAAGCAGAGAGTGGCTTTTAAAAACATATTTGACAGTTATACATACATGTGGGCTGACATGTGCTCATCTGTGTGTTACCTTCGGAGCATTCAGGAAGAATCATAAGAAGTAATACATTCTTTCTCTTTAGCACTGGCAGGCTAGTATTCCATGGTCTGGTCTTGGATCTTTTAAAGCTGTTCTAAGCATTCAAAGGAAAGGTTACTGGAAGTAATATGCTTCAGTGATGTTTGAAAGCTGTCTTTGATCACTGACACATGCTGGCTTCACCTAAACATATTACAGTGAGTTGAGTTAGAACACGCTTTAACTTTGTCTGTTTTGAGTGTCAAAACACTTGTGCTTCCACAACTCCTGTGCTGTCTTGTGCACTGATTGTGTTCATCATTTTCTGTACCTACAATCCTGGGGATCTGCCTGTTAGAGAGTCTAGCTTTAACAAAAATCTACCACACCATCTCCAGCTAATTAAGTACTTAAGAAGTCACTGATTGGCCGGGTTTAACGTGTTAGTGTTAGGTAAGATGGCAGGGGCAGTATTTTAGATGCAGGTTGAACCAGACTGTATGAAACTAGATCTCTGGGGTAGAGGTTTGTGAACATTACACTAGGGCAGTAATTTACTAGAGCTATTTTCTTCTTTCATTCCATTGCCATATCTGGACTAGTTTTGTGGTTTGCCTTAAGGTTGTGCAGTCCCATGAGGGGTCAGAGGGGAGGACAGAGGGGGATAGACACTGGGCAGTGCTGTGCTGTAGTCAGACAGCAGGATGAATGGGTGTAGCTGTATCATGTCCTATCATTAGTTTTGTCATAATAATTATAGCAATCCAAGCACCAGCAATCCGAGAACTACTTATTAAAAGAAAAATGACATAGAATAGGCAAAAAGTAAAAAGGGAAAATGTTCTTAATGTCACTACAAGACTAGCATGCTTATTGTTGACGTGGCTTATTTGTTTTCATACTGTTACTGACAGATCTAGAATCACTGATCACACGCAAAACTGTCAAACTGATAGTAGACGTTACAGACCAAGGAAATATATGACCTTTAAAAAATTATTAGTGATGCTGACCTATTTGAAGTAGTAAAGGTACCTAACAAATTGGCTGTAAATGGACTGCAGAAAGTACTACAGTACAGCAGATACCATTTTGCTGAGATATACCAAAGTAAATGTAAGAGATGATGTACTGTTACAGTGAAAAGTCAAATGCTGAAGAAGCATCTAGAATCCATTACACTGCAGCACTGTGGGCTTTCACAGTGCTGTAGCTAATACAGTAGATGGGAATGTGTGTGGGGGGTAGTTTAAGGCTGCTGTAAGTGCCGTTTCATAGTGCTGGGTCCTTTAGAATGAATATCATATTTACCACGAGTTTACAGCTCCATGGTTGGTGTGCATATTAAGTGCAGGTGGGGTGTCTGTCAGCAGAGAAGAAAGAGAATGTGTGTTGCTTTTTAGCTTCTTGTTCTGGTGGAGTTGTTGGGCAGAGAAGCAGAGAAGCATCTGATTGGGCAATGCACCTGGGCAATGCGGCAAGTTATCACCACTGTCGCTGCTTATCACACAACTTACAGATTTTTAAAAATATATTAACTTCAGCTCATATCTTCATGTTCCATTTTTATTTCTGCATCTATACCCCAGGTTGACTTCTGTATACCTTTGTGCTTTTCTCCCTCAGTCTTGTATTTCACCTGTCTTACCTTTGCTGTTCGTTTTAAATATGTAGGATTATAAACATAATTATGCAGCTTCAATATACTATAGGATAGAGGACATATACATATATATGTATATGTATATGTGTAAGTGTATAACCCTCCACATATATAACTTTGCTTGTGTCTAAGCCTTTTGTTTTTTGGTGCTGCTTTAGTGCTTTAGTTCACATGGCATGTCTCATGTATTATGAAGCTTATCATACGCATGAGTTTGATGTCATTTATATTGAAGTAAATGCTTGTGGATTGCAGGCACAAAGCACGTATGTTCCTGATGTGTTTGTTTTTGTGAGGTCTTGAGAATATTGCCTTATGCATAGCTTACTTATTGTTCCCCTCACATTCCCAGCTTCACCCTTTCTCACTCTGAGACCCAGGGGCCTGCGCGAGTCGACTGTCAAAGAGGAATCGGGGACAGACATGATGCTAGCACACAAGAGAGGAGAGAGTGTAGCAGATGTTTGCGGGGATGAATTATAAATGACAGCCGACATCACAATTTAAGATTGAATTTGTGGCTGTTAGGAGGGCGGGAAAGAAGGATACCAAGACCTGAGAGCTTTATTCTGAAAAATGGATTGCAGAGGGCTGCAGGATGAAGATTTACCAGCTTGTCCAGTGTCACCTGGCACCTAGTGGGGATGGTTTGCAGGTTTTGAGCCGACTTGAATTTTAACTACCAACGCAAATGTTTTTGAATACTATTAATTTGCCAGTTAAAAACTCATTAATAAGAGCTTTATTTTTAATTATTCATGAGCCCAAGTTAGTTTAATTAACTAGATCGTATTAAACTGTTAATAAAAAAGGCAACACTGATCTGTTGTATATGCTAAATGAATATACAATATATATAAATATCTGATCAAGTAGTTATTATACTGGATGATGGAGAGGAAAAAGTCAGATAAGCAAGCAGGTGTTCATAGCTTAATTCAAAATCATAACAAACTAGTTTTAAACTTTTTACAATTGTTAAGCTCTGCCAACAAATCTGCTTCTTCCTTTTAGTTTTATCAAATCATACCATGCTGCTACAGTAGGGCTTTTATTTCAACTGAATACATTTGGCCAAGCTTTTTATCAAAGAACACCGTTTCTCATTTCTCATGGGTTTGTTAACCACCTCTGTATCTCTAAAGTCTAAATTCCCCTTTTCTGCTCTGCAGTTGTAATATAGCTCACCCATTACATGTCCAATCAGCACAGGAGTTTCTGTTGGCTTCCCCACAGGTATGCTCTCTGGAGATTGTAATCAGAGCCACAGATTAATAACAAAACTGTTCTGTCTATCACTCCATCTTACTTTTGCATTTTTTTGTTTGCTCTTTTGACCAAAAGTTTTAGAAACTTTCAGCTAGTTTTGTTCGTTTGTAGTGTGCATTGAATCTCTCATATACACACGCATTCTCTGTCTCTCTCTCTTTTGTGCCCCCTGATGTTTTTTTCCCCAGGGGGTTTGTGGCTTCACTGGGCATGTCATATGGAGGGAATCACTGCTGATTAAGGTGACATTCTCTATATAGGTCTAAGCTGTGGCGCTACAGAGCTGAACTGTACAGATTGCAGATTGCAATAGCCAATCTTTACAACCTTCCATTAACCAGGACAAAAATAACAAAAAGTTCAAATATGTATATTTTGAATTACCACAGTTTTGAATTCTAAGGCCAAATTATCCAGTCTAGTGTGATATGGAACCCCTGCAGACTTACTGGATTTAAAAAAAAAAATTTAAAAACATTTTTTTTTCTTAATAAAATAGAGACTTTTTTTGAATGTAGAAAATAGATTTCTACATTTATTTGAATAAATAATTTAATGAGTGGGCCTTTTAAGTAGACAATTTAAGACTTCAAAATATTTAATGTATCAGGTAATAAACAAAGTGACCTAATAAAGAGGTTGGCTGATGCTCTTATCCAGAGCAAATTACAATCATTAGTTGCACAGACTGTGCCCCTGGAGCTACTGAGGGTCAAGGATACAATAGTAGAAAGCGACGGTTTGAACCTTCGACTTTGCGGTCTCAGTCAAGTTTTTTAAGCGCTAGGCTACTACCACCATAGAGACTTATCATCTACAGGGAAGATGCATTGGTAAAAATATGTTTATGGCCATTAGTTAGCACTTGAAAGCACTCGATGTTCCGAACAATGAGATCAAGAACTTACGACATGATTTGGGTGGAATATGATTACATTAACCTCTCAGTCTAATGTGGATTTTTTCTGAGAACCGAACTGTCTTACCGCCATCAGTCCAGTGGTGGCGGTAATACACCGAAAAGTTGTCAACCTCCACAAAAGGAAGAAGATGAAGAAGTCTGCTGCAGCATGTAGCATGACTGCTCCTTGTCTTGTCCTCATATTTTAGTGTTTTAAGCTTCGCCCCTCCAATTTTCAACTGTTATCCCAGTTTATTTAGTATTAGTAAGCTGTGCCCTGTCTAAACATGTGGGTGGAGAGATTTATTTCAACGTTTCTTTTGTGTACGAGTCTTTGCACACTGGTAATGCTAATGTTTTTTTAAACAATAAGTTTTCTGATTCTGATTATTTATTTACCTTTACCTTTGCATTTAACTGAGTTTTAAATGAAATTAAAGCATTCTGGGAGCATATCTGGGGGCATGTTTAGGGTTTACACTATAAAAATATGCATTTGTAGTAATTTTTTTTTTTACCAAAGCACAACGCCATTTTTCACTATACGCGGATGCTCTTTGAACGTAACCCCCGCAAAAAGCACACAACACACAAGTGAATTGTCCCCAGAACAATTGCTGCATTGTCTTTGTCAAAAGATTATGTTGAGTTTTTGTTCATATGTAAAGGTTGTTTTCTTTGCAGCGTTTCATGGAATAACCTCTTATAATGCGATTTTGTTTTGTTGTTGTCTTGAGATTAAACTGTGATCTATGTTGTTTTCCCACAGTAAGCCATTAAGACGCTTTCTAATTAGTGGATGATAGAAATCCCCAGAAGAAAGTACCCCACTCCCTATTTCTCCTATTTTCTTTCTCTCTCTCCATTTCTCTCGCCATTATTTTCTTACCCTTTTCTTGAGTGCTCTGAGTTTATTTTAGTTTCTGTCTGTGTTTCTAGGAAATCAGGCAGAAGCTGACTACTGAGTGCTGTGTAACTACTTATCCAAATTCTGGGCTGGACAAGTGGATTCCTCTTGATTAACGATACTTCATTTGGATTACCCTGCTTATTAGGTTAAAGGACTTGAAACTCCAGTCTGTTTTACTAGAGTGAAATATGAGACTAATGTGAATGGAAGCATTTTCTCTGAGTAACTGGTTAATTTACCTTCATCCTTTTCTTCCATTATTAAACCCCCTTCACAGCGTAAGTTGCAATGGATAGTTCAGTGCACTGGCCAATCTATGCAGTAAACCCTGTCATAAGAAATCTTAATTAGACTCCCAGGTCAATTCAATACAATTCAAATAGAGCAAGTCTTTCCAAGTGGACACTGAGGCGCATTCACACACTCACACACACACCTAAGAAGATCGACTCAGCATCCTTACCCCTTGTTCCATCTCTCCTCCACTCGCCTTCATCAGTGTTGTTGTCTCTGAGGGGGAGAGCATCCATCTGTTTATTCTCTAGGCAGACAGAGCACACACACTCACTCTGTCTCACTGCTATGCTCCAGCAAACTTCCGAGGATTCCTCAGCATGCTGTCTTTATTTCCCTCACCCACATGTAGCTAGTTCACACTCTCATGGTCTTCTTCACACCTCTCCTTGCACTCCTTGCTCCATACTCCTTTCTTTCCACCTGGACCTCAACCCCAAGCTGCTGTTGCTCTCATACACCTCATCTTAATAACACTGCTAATTAGTGATGTCTAGGTCCCAATTAGGCTGCCGCAGTGGCTGCCCCTAGCCACAATTCTCTGTACACATAATGACCTTTGGAGAGGGCCAGACTGCTGCTCTCTCAACCTTATCACTTTTCTCTCTGTCTTTTACATACACACGCAGTCAGTCTCACACACACACACACACACACACACACACACACACACACACACACACACAGATGCCCTACCCACCCCTGTCCTTCTCTCTGGATATGATGCAGGGAATTGTAAATGTCAGTGCTTTGGCCATCAAATCATGTGGGTGACTGGGTTTGTTTGACACAGGGCTGTGGATGACTGTCTCAGAGGGAGGATCGCCCAAAGGGACCTGCAGCTCACGCTCTGCTCAAAATGAGTGTGCTGCAATGGCCAACTCTGCACTTTAATTAGTGGCATTACTCAACTCTCTTTCTCAGTCTTTTCATATTTTTCTCTCTCTTTCTCTTTTTCTCTTCTAGGCTGTGTGCTTCCAAAGTCTTTTCTGGCTGTGGAAGAGAGGAAATTTGCAGTGTGTGAGAAGTCATAGCTGTGGATTACTGCTTGGACTTGAGACTCAAGCTGAAAAGACCAGGATCAGCCATCCAACCCCCCAGACCACAGTTACGAGAACAATGAGAAGAATTACACCTGAAGCCAAACTCCCTGGTAAAGTGGCTGAATTACTGACGGGCATCGATAAGCATCCTTTATCCTACTGAAGTTTACACTTGAAGTGATTGCTTCATCTCTGTTCTGATGTTATTTTAACCACTTCACGCTCTCTCATGCAGTAAAAGATGATGAATGATGTATGTAAATGGATGGATGGTAAAAAAAAAAGGCAACAGAAATGAATAAAACATTAGGAGAGACTGAAGGCTATTTTTACATAGTTTATTGCAGTTGAATCTTTCCATCCACCAACCCCAACACCCAACCCCCCTCCCCTCTGCTCAAAGAGGAGAAAAAGACGACTTTGGCAAACTGACAGCAGCCACTACTCCAGAGACTCCATTTGCCCTGTTTGTTTATTGCCGGTTGTTTTGTTTGCCTTGTTTCTGCGCCCCTCACTGACTACGCCTCTGTAATGCTCCGTCGCCTGTGTGCCCGCGTGGAGCCATGCCCATACCTGAGATGGCTCTGAGCGCTGTGAAGTCTTTGCACTGGGAGGTGTTCCCCCCAATGGCCGCAGGCCGGGTGTACTGCGCAGCTGCGCTCTGGGCTGAGCGCCTCTATGTGCTGGGGGGCTGCAGTGAGAGCGGCCTGCCACTGGACTCAGCTGAAGTTCTGGATCTAGAGACCCAGACCTGGTGCCAGCTGCCCCCACTACCCACAGGACGGGCAGGGGCCTCTGCCGTAGCCCTGGGGGACCAACTTGTAGTGATGGGGGGCATGGACGCCCAGCAGAGTCCACTGGCATCAGTGGAAGTCTACCACCCTGATGAGGGCAAGTGGGAGAGGAAGGCAGGACTGGGCCAGGCATCCATGGGCATAACCGCTCTGGAGATAGGTAAGAATTGAGGTTTATTTTTTTATTTTTACTTTGTAATTGATACAAGCATAGTGTGTGCTAAGTGCATCGTTTGCATCTGTATAATTTATCATCAGCATAGGCAGTGCTTCAAAATGACTGAACTACAGTTGCACTCAAATTTAATCAACCCCTCTTGCAAATTACGTTTATTGGAAAAATGTACAAACTTTCAGCTGTTTGCAGTTAACAAATAAGAATGATTTAAATAGCTCAACACGGCTAATATTACATGTGGTTTCTCCAACACAAAATGGCACTTATAATAACTACTGTGGACTCAAAAAGTATTCAAACCCTGAGTAGAATCCCTCATAAGAGCACACATTTGCAAATCAAGTTATGTGTCATGAACCAACTAAACATTTGGTTACTTGCATTACTTGTGCTTGAAATAAAACAAATTAAGTACTTGGACTGGTTAGGAGTGTGTTCACATTTGATTGGATGTTAGAAATGAGTAAATCAAGAGAATTGTTAAAAAATGTAAGATAAGGGATCATTGCCCTGCACAAAAAAAAAAGCAAATGCATTGGATGTTCCTCAAGATACCGTTAGAAGCATAGTTTGTTCAAAGTTAAAGGTGCACTAGCTCCACTACCTGAATGTGGCAGAAAGAGAAAGCTATCAACAGCTGCCAGTAGATTTTGAAGGAGGCCAGTGGCCAAAACTGAAGCAAGACTTTGTGACAGCAGGCACTGAGGTTACAGAATCCACAGTAAATTGCAGACTAAATGCTGAAAATCTTCATGCCCAAACTCCAAGATGCAAGATGTGCACCATTACTGATAGAAAAGCACAAGAAAAGCCAGCTCCAATGTACTTGAAACCTTATAAATAAGCCACAGACAGTTTGAGTTTGGGTTCTGTGGAGCGATGAAACAGAATTGGAACTTTTTCCGGCCTATGGATCAGTGGTATGTCTGGAGGAGGAATAATGAAGCATATGCCGAAAAGAACACCCTGCCTACAGTGAAGTGTCCCGTTGGCTTGGTGATACTCTGTGGCTGCTTTGTTTCTTCTGGCACTGGAAACCTGCAGAGTTTGGGGGGCAACATGGTTTCAGTCAAGTATCAGGAAATCCTATGTGAAAACCTTATAAGCGTGGGCATTACAGAATGTTCCAACAGGACAACGATCCCATTGATACCTGAAAGTCCACCAGGGCTTGGCTTTATAAAATATCTTGGAAGATACATAGAAAATCTCTGAGGGGATTAGAAGAAGACAGTTGCAGCACATAATTGGCTAAGGACACTGCAAAAACACTGGTTTCTGGCTAAGCATATTGTTTGCAGTGATAAAAACAGCAAACTTGTGACCAGCTGAAAGTTTGCAAATTGTCAGTAAACCTAATTTGCAGCAGGGGTTGAATAATCTTTAGTGCAACTGTAAGAAAACATACAAGCAAGCACTAGTGCATTGTTTAAGCCCTTGAATTTGATGCACAACAAGAAACAGGTAAAAATAATGATGAGAAATTTTGAGAGATGATATGTGGAGCCTAGATGAGACAGAGTCAGGGTTGGTGCCTTGAGAAAACACTGTACTGTGAGTCTATTTAACTTTTTCCTCTTTCTTATCTGCTTCTCATACTTATAGCTGAATACCTCTTATTTTGAAGTCAAATGAGACATTTGCTCTTGCTTTGTGCTCTGGTTTTCCAAGAACAGATTTGCATGGAGAGCAGAGAGAAAAGTCACTCTTGTTCTTATCTCTTCCTCTCTCAGCTGACTGTGTGTGATTAGGTGTGGTATTTCTGTCTGATCTCTCACTGTAACTGCAACGTCTCATGTGAGTGCTGTGGATTCAAAAGCTACTAATCAAAATCTGTTACTCATTCTTATAAACACCATCCCTCTTTTACGTTATTATTCTTTCTATCTCGCCGTGTCCTATCAGGTCATGTATATTTAGGTATATCTGAGTGAGATGGAAAGAAGAGATGGATGAATGTTTAGTTTACTGATTGCCTTGCCTGTTTCCTCTTCCTGTCCTTTTGCTGCATTATTCCTCTGTAACCTCTCTCCCACTGGGCTGCTGCATTTATCATCTCCCCTCCTCCACATACACCTTTTAAACAGGAAACCAGCTACGAGGATAATAACACTGCAATCACTGTATAGCTCCTGGAAAAAAGAACTTTTGTTTCTTCTTGTTTGTGTTATTCTGCTTTGTGCATAGGTCTTTGGCTATTGCATCTTAGAGATGATTAGTGAGAGAAAGAGAGAAAGAGAGCAGATTGAACAGATGTGCAAATCTGAACAGCAGGTTTGCTTCATTGAGCAGGCGGTCAGCTGCTGCGGCCTGACCTGCACCAAGCCAGCAGCCTCTGGCACACTTGCATCCGCTCCAATATGCTTCTGTCCTTGCTTATATTTTGAAGAATAAATAATCTTCCACAATCATTGTGGAGACTTGTAGGGGTGTAGCCTTCTTGTTATTAGCACCAGAGATTTAGTGGATAGCATTTTTTTAATAAAAATGTTTTTATAAATATGTTTGATAGACATGACATAGATTGATGTAGGGAAAAGTTATGGGAAGGTTTGGTAAGGTAAACATATAGTTGTGGTAAACAGAGTTAGATCAGCCAAATAGTGTGTCTGTGTAGGTGTAATTACTTTTATATTAGTCTTTTTACATTAGAGGAACTGTGGATTTCAGCTCTCAGATATCTGCTTTGTTATATGTCAAGGCTATAAGTCATAAAAAATATACAATTCCCAGCATGCAAACATACAAATTACAATGTGCCTTTGGGCAACCTTTGATAACTAAACTACTTTGATTTAGACTATGTATGTAAGGCCTGGTACAGAATCAGAGGTGGAGTCCCAGTCAGATGCTACCGGACAGCCCTCTCCAGATCTAGGATTTCACACAAGCCCATAAGGCGGAGATCAGGATAACTTGAGTACTAGGCTCAGGTAGTATATATAAACCTTTCAGAAGCCCTGTACTAAGCCCTGTCTAGTTACAGAGCATACCCTTTGTATTCTAGATTATTCACTGTGTTTTCTCTGACCTGTTTCTGGACCTTAGATTACCCTTTTTTGGCCAGTGGACTTGACTTTAACTAGTGGACTTGACTGACTGTTGTTTGATTTTCTCTTTTTTGCCTTTTTCCTTTGCAGACTTTGTATTTCAATAAACCTCCTATTTTGGTACTCTGCAGTTGGGTCCATGTCTGTGTTCATTACAGTATAGCAACATGGGAAAGTGCTTTTCTGATTTTTTTTCTTGTGATCCAACTTTTGAGGTGACAGTGGCAACATGAAAGGTCATGTTGGGGATTGATATGACATGCCTTTAGAACAATTAGTTACATACTATTTATGCAGTGGTTCTTCAATTTAAAAGGTTTATAGCTCAGATCTAACAGGAGCCTAGAAATCACATTTTTGTGCTCAGTACATTACATTAGTGCTCTTTTGTAATATACAACATACTGGGCCAGTACATACTAAAGGTTAAAACAGAAGAGGTGGTGGCATCCAGTAAGTTTTTTCTATATGAAATTGAACAAACTTAGCACCACTTATAAATAGAATTTATTTTGAATACCTCCTGAGAAAAAGGCTCACAGCATGTGGGTCCATATTTTCACACACACCTATAAATGTACAATGTTGTTTGAGTTTAGTTGTGATTAAAATGCAATGAAATGTCATCCTAGTTAAGTTTTCAATAATATTCCAGATATCCTCGCATGTATAAAAACCTCCTGCATATGACTATGATATTAATATGACATAATCTGTCCACAAAAAACATAATCTGTGTTGTAAATAAACGCCATTGTCATACATTTAACATTTGGTATGATCTGTTATCCTGGCATTCCACCAAGTTTTTTGCACGTCACATCCTTTGTCCTAATTCTCCTGATAGCTATGAACATGTTGAACCAGTCAGTGTTCCAGCAATAGGCTGAAAGTGTGAAAGGAAGAATTTGCCAGCATTACTGGAAATGTTATTCTGGCAGTGTTCTGGGTTTTATATCTGAAAGAGGCTTATGGGTTCACTCATCCGAGAATCTGAGAATCAGTAATAGCAAACTGCACCGGATGTATCTTTATTTTTCTGTAGGATAATCCTAAAACGTGGTGCACTATACATTAAAGCAATCAGCAAAACTTTGCCTGAACGTCACATAAAATTTTATTTATCTGTATTTCTTGTCATTTATCTCTTATTTATCTGTATTTCTTGTCATTTATCTGTTATATATCTGTATTTCTTGTGGGTGGTGGGGGTGGTGGCGGCCTATTGGGTAAGATACTTGCATCTGAACCAAGAGGTCATTGGTTCAAATCCTATCTTCAGCACCACCACTGGGTTCCTGAGCAAGACCCTTAACCTCAAGTTGCTCCAGGAAGACTGCCCCCTGAAATTAGGTAATGGACGTCGCTTTGGATAAAAGCGTCTGCTAAATGCTGTAAATGTAAATTACTTCTATCGTTATACTTAGATC
>JBBJLR010000139.1:19761436-19776022 GCA_037577145.1 Brachypetersius gabonensis | reverse complement strand
CCAAAATTCCTCCTAAAATGTGCGCAAACTTGGTCATCAATTACAAGAAACGTTTGACCTCTGTGCTTGCAAACAAATGTTTTGCCACTAAGTATTAAATTTTTGTTAGAGGGTTCAAATACTTATTTCCCTCAATGAAATGCAAATCAGTTTCTATATTTTATTTAGTTATTTTTCAATTTTCCTTTTGATGTGCTATCTGTCACTGTTAAAATAACCTACCATTGAAATGATACTGTTCTGAGTCTTTTAATTTCTTTGTCATTGGACAAACATATAAAATCCGCGAGGGGTCAAATAATTATTTCCTCCAACTGTATAATACCTGATGCTACAATAATAAACTCCAATTGCACCTAACAAGTTCCCACTATTCTTAAGTGCAGATTATAACGGCCTATCACATGGAAACCTTTACTCAGACTGGCATGGTTGCTGACAGCGCTCTGGGATAACATAGGTTCATGCAGGTTTGTGCCAGCGGCTCCTGTCCAGTAGTTCAGTGCCTATATATGTGAGGTAGTGCCTCTACTATGACTTCTCTAATAAAAGATTTGAGCATTGCTGTCCAGTCTTGTTTTCCTGTGTGCCGTTTCTTTGTCTCATCTTTTTCCCTCTAATTTTAGTGGAATGCGACAGCAGCCCCGCGGTGCACCCTGGACCATGAATGCATCTGGCCAGCTCACAGAAAAGTGACAAATGGATCCTGCTCAAATGTCACCACCATTCATTATAGATGAAGTAGATGCCACCAAAACATCTTCAAATGTCGCAGTGAGCCCTTGCAGGCAAAAATGATTTTCCTGTCCTTGCCTGTTATACATTTGATTTATGACTCTGTGGTCAAATAGTTGTCCATGTAGAAAATAAATAAAGTCTGGTCTTAACTACGTGATTTACATTAAGGGCCACTTCAGAGGAGAGATGGGCTAGAGCCGGAAATGTCAAATCCTTACACTCCAGGCCTGCTTTCAGTTCATTTACACCATTAAACAATGCACTGACTGGCACTAAGTCTGCGAAGGGCTTTTATAAACATTGTTTAATCCAGCACATAAATCACAGATGAACTAAGGGTATTGACTTCGCCTGATGTGGCGTGTTTGATTCCTAGAGCTTTTCCTTATTTATTTTGTCAGACGTTGACCTTTAAAGCCGCATCACAATAAAAAGCCCAGCCAATTAAAATGATGTCCAGATCAAAATGATGCTTTTCTAAATTTCTCTCGTCATTAGACAGTGACAGGCTGTACGATCTGCACAGTTAGTACATCGTGTCTTTCATGGTGAGTAAACTGCATTCCGTAAGTGAGAGAGATAGAACAGGGTATTTTTATTCGCTACCCTGGCAACTGGCTCTGACATTTTGGTGGATTTTAAAATCCCGAGGAATGGACAGTCCAGGCTACCGCTGAGCTTTTGTCATGACTGATTGCACACTTATGCCACCCAGGGTCTTGCGTTAGCGTTCAGATAGACGTAATAGGTTAAGTGTTTCCCTTTAAAGAACAAGAGCGGGGTAGTCTTAGATGTTCAAGCGTATAATGTTATTTTGGCCTCCTACTCTTACTGGTTAATATGTATTAGAAACAATTTTAGATCTTCAGTTTCAATCTCCTTTCTTGGTAAGAATGTTCTCTGTTTCTAAAACCTCCATATTAAACTGATTATGACACAAGACAAAAGAAAGATCAAAACCACAGCTAAACCCTTCAACCAACCACACGCCAGGTCAAAACTTACTCAATCAGGCACTGACACCTAGGGACATTTTCCAATATTACACCCTGGGGAAAAAGACATGCACAATTACTTGCTTAAGCAGGTGTTAAAACTGAATTTGTTCATTGTTTGCTTGTAACTGTATGAAGTTTTATGAAACTTCCTACAGTTACAAGAAACATACAGTTACAAAGAAACCTTCACAATTACACATGTGATCTCAACTTAATGATCTCATCAAAGGTAAACAAGCAGCATATTTTCCAAAATAATGATTTTACATTTTATATAATGTGTAGTGCAATTTCCTGCATTTGACATGTCCCGTGCAATATTTAAGAGCCTCATTCTTCTGTCATGAGTTTGACTCACTTCAATGGGGTTGAGGTCAGTGAACCCCTAAAACACAGAGGCAGAAAAAAGTTTGCAGGTACATTTCTTGAATTAATATATTTCTCCCTCAGTGACTGCAAGTCATTCAGGCCCTGAGGCAACAAAACAGCCTCAGAATTATACTCTCTCCGTCGTGCTTCTATTTATCAGGAAGTTCAAAAGGATTCTGGTTTTTAGTAAACTTTAGACAGGCAGTAGTGTTTGTTTTGTTTTGTCAGGGGTTTTTTTCTTCCATGGCCCGTGGTAACCTCCCCGAACGCTGTTCTTGTTTTTCTTCTTATGACAGACTTCAGGGTATTTTTTTAAAGACAGACCTGCACATCCTTTGCAGTTTTTGGCCTGAATCTTGCATTCTACATTTTTCTTTGATCTATGTTGGATAACCAGCTCTTAGAGGGAGAGTCAGCTGTGGTGACTCAGAGGTCTTCAATTTCTAACCTTGAATCCAATTTCCAGTCCTGGAGTTTGTAATCACTAGTCTCTATGACTCCAGGGGGCCAATCAGCTACATCTACAGTTCTATTAACTCACAAAATGCAGGGCCACAAACTGGCTAGGGTCCAGAGTTGAAAAATTGTAATACAGCTGCCACAGTAGACCGATGAAGGACAGATTATTTTAAATACTTTTCCTGTTCCTGATCCTAAATTAACATAAAATTACATATAATTTAAACATCAATATGCTGCAAAGAACTGGTAGCCAGAATGTATGTCAAACTTGTACTTTCATAGGCTGGAACACCTCAAATTACTCTTTTTTCTGCTTGTGGTAGAGGTTCACATACTACTACTACTACTACTACTACTAATAATAATAATAATAATAATAATAATAATAATAATATTAATAACAATAATAATAATAATAATAATAATAATAATAATTAATATTATTATTATTATTATTATTATAGTAATATTTTCACAGCTGTAAATGGTAAGGTTTTTAGCAGCCTAGATTTATATCACAGTTATTCATTTGGTGGTGAATCAGACTGCAGTGTAGATTCTATTTAGCTATTGTCTTTCTGTGACTTATAAGCAGAGATTAGCTGCTCTGAGCAGAGGAGACCTTTAACAGCGTTGATATTAAAATCCACTTATCGGTGTGAATTATTCATCAGGGCCGTTTTGGAGGAGAAATACACAGAGTGACTATTTATCTCGGTTGAACCTGAGGACTGCTGTTTTAAAAGTCACCAAATAGTTTTTCTGCACCACATTATTTTAAGGGCATCCTGAGTACAGCTATTTGTGCAACTCAGTTCACGATTGACAGTTCGTGATTAAACAGTTTGAATATGGTGTCAGATCTGTTTCCACACAATGAGAAGAATTTTGTGAGCAAAAATAAACACAATTTACTGGCAAAATTGCTGTTATTTCTCTGGTAAACAGTTGTTAACCTCCTTCCTAATTCTGTCATCATATTGGATGGTAATCCAATAAGGACATTACTTAATGATGTCTTGGATGGCCTTGACACTTCTAGGGTAAGAGAGCTTATCCCCATGAAGCCTGCAGTCAGCATATTGGAATAGGTCTCTGAAGTGCACTCTGTAGTGTACCAGAAAGCATGCCATCACTGCTGTAAGAGAACCTTTAATCTCTGAAGCGGGTTTTACAGAAGCCCTAAAATACATTAACATCTGTTGAAACAGTTTTTGAAAAAGTAACTTTTCAAAAAGTTCTGTTAATTCATCCTGAAATGTTCAGTCAATGCAAAGAGCAGCTAGCTGTACAGAATAACTGTGCTCATATACAGTATATGCATTATTAATAAAGACATCATTTCACAGCCTGTAACAATGCAGCATTGTTTTGCAGTGTATTACATCAGCGAGGCATCAGTCACACATCTTATCAATACAATATTTATTTCTCCTGTGCAGTGCATTGCATAAGCTGATCAGTGCAATTCATTAAAAACAGGCGGACAGCAGGTCGAAGAGAGCCTCTCCCTATTGACTGGAAAAAATAGCATTTGGCAGCATGATGCCAATGCATTTCAAAAAGTAGCTTCAGTTTAAAGCCAGTGCCAAAGTGCCATGCTTTAATGGCCCACAGGAGGTGTTTGAGATGCTTTTATTCTTCATTTCTCCACTGAATCATTGATGGACTTGGCTTTGTAAACAGGTTTGTGGATTTTGCATATGAACTGTCTGCAAGTCAAAGGATTATGGGCCTTAACCCCAGTCTCTTAGATCACGGGTTTCCAAACTTGTTCCTTAAATAAGTTATTTAGCTAAAGAAAACCCATACATTTAAAAAAAACTAATTTACAAATTCTCCACTAATCCGGAAAGTAGTCGATCAGCCAAGACTGTAGCCATTCCTGTGTAAAACTGGAGACACAAATAACAATTACTAGAGGTCAATAGCCACCCAGGTTGTTTCCAAAACTTATTTCAACCTATTCAAACCACAGACAGCTCTGTATCAAGGAGGCACATATTTGTGAATGTTTGTAGTTTTTTTTACTGTGAGCTAAAAAATGACTCAGACCACATCAGTTCTGGGATCAGTTAAAAGGTGCACTGCTGGATCAGATTAAATCAAATTTCTGTGTCCTAAACCACATTCAACAACAACAACAACAACAACAAAATTGCACGTTATATTTTAACAATCTCAAAGTGCCACAGAGTAAAAGAAAAACACTATAAATGCATTAACAAAATGCCTTTCTAAAAAGATGAGTTTTAAATTTAAAAACAGCAATAAATTGTGGGGCTCTCAGGTAGTCAGGGAGGGCGTTCCACAGCCTTGGAGCATTATATGAGAAAGACCTATGACCCATGCTGCAGAGCTTAGTTCTGGGGACTTGAAGGGTGTTTGTGTTTACAGAATGGAGGATGCATGAGGAAGTATGGGGGTTGAGGAGTTCCTATAGAACTGGTGCGTGAGGAGGGAGACCTTGTACTCTACCCTGAGTGGGACAGGGTTTCGCACCCTCATCAGGACCCTGGCAGCACTGTTCTGAATATACTAGGGGTTGTTGTGATGTAAGGGATCCAATAAAGGTATTAGTGGACCAAGTCACTGTGGCTTTCTGCACCAAGAGCTCCAGTGTTATGGGCACTACCAATAGAGGTCCTAGAGGAACATGACTTGGAAACAGTGCCCCAAATGTATAATTAGTAATCGGAAGGAATATGAGCTAAATAATTAATTAGATTGGCTGGTTTGAAGTAGGATTTGTTTTTGATGCATTTTGTTTTGATCATTTATTCATTGATGCGTGTATCGTGAATTTGATATGTAAGTGCTCTGCCCTGTCCCCTGATAAAAAACACCTTTTGAGCTTGAGAACTCTCTGACCATGAGCTGACACCTATGTCAACTGAAAATGCTTCAAGAATGATCATTAAAGATTTAGCATGCATGAAAACAGAAACACTTGGATGTATCCCCAGAGGTCGCAGAATTTGCTCTGAGGAATACAGTGTTCTGCATTCTAAATAATGAACTACCGTAAAGCTTCTCTTCATCTGCCTCTGCACTAATTAAACCAGGCATGATGATATGAATAATCCCTGCTGCCATGTGACCCAAAACAATCCTTGTTCTGGATCTCAAAGCCAGTAGGGCAGGAGCAGAACAAGGTTAAGGTAACTTTTCCACTTTTGTCTTGGGTGAAGAAATAGTTTTTGAAGTGCACATATATCCTTCACTTGGCTCCGCAGGTCCAGTATTGCTGACATTTTTCAAGGTTTTATCACCAGCACATGGCTGTATGGAACGTGTTGACTGACAACGTCTGCAGCAGCGAGAGGCTCTGAAAGATGAGCATGAACCTTTTTGATTGAGAGGAAGGATCTGAGTTTTTCAAACTTGCGTGATGGGTCAGCGGCTCAGCGAGGATTCGGACGATAAGGAGATCGATGTTGCTGAACTGCAGGAGTGGTATAAGAAGTTTGTGGTGGAATGCCCCAGTGGGACCCTCTTCAAGCACGAGTTCAAGAGCTTCTTTGGTGTAACTGACAATCAAGAGGCTGCGGACTACATAGATAACATGTTCCGGGCTTTTGATAAAAATGGGGTGAGTGAGGCAGTTCGTTTTATCAATTAACCAATAGACTGCTTGGATTTTCATTCCAAAATTCCAGTGGTGATTTTGATATCAATTATAGATTTAATGAACTGGCCCTATTGGCTCAATAAGATTTGGGTTCTTGAGCTATTGCCATTTTTTTCTTTTTCATAGGACAACACTATTGATTTTCTGGAGTATGTTGCAGCCTTGAATCTGGTATTGCGGGGCAAGCTAGAGCATAAACTGAAATGGACTTTTAAAATGTACGATAAGGACGGAAGTGGCTGCATCGATAAAACAGAGCTGAAGGAGATTGTGGAGGTAATCATCCATCTATTTAATCACACTGTCCCAGCATGTCTGGGTTAACTGTGAGCATGTCTGGGTCTTTTACCTTAACTGTGAGCATGTCTGTATTACAAGGCCAGGCAAATGTTGAAGATCTTATTGTGATTTGGACCTACTTATGTAACAGGCACCTTGACATTGACATTTTAAAATGGGAGAGTGGCAGACAATGATTATCCATTTGACCTCTGTGATTGCATGGCCTATTAACTGTAGCTGTTAAGCCACTTGTAAGTAGTGTCATGAACAGATGCACATTTCTCAACCCACAATCAAGAAAAAAAAGACTAGATTCAATACAAAAGTCCAGGTTTTTGACAAATTTTATTATATGGTATATATTACAACATATATATAGACAAAAAAAAAAGAAAATAGTCCTGTAGTACTACTGAGAATCTGTATTCATATTGTATTATATGCCCTGATTTTTCAGGCAATCTACCGAATGAAGAAGGCATGCCATGGGGAGCTGGATGAGGAGTGTAACCTACTTACCCCAGACCAGGTGGTGGATCGGATATTTGAACTGGTGGACGAGAATGGAGATGGTTAGCTTGTTATGTTTTAAATGAAAATAGTGTCTTTCAGCAAAATTTGTGGCATGTGATCAATTTTTATAGACCAGGCGTGTCAAACTCAGGTTCAGATGTCAAAAAAATTACTCTCTGGTCCATGTGAGGCTTATAAGCCAATTTAGCTGCAAGCAGCCTGATTGAATCAACTGTAATGAAAACAGTCTCTGAAAACCCAGCCTCTGCTGTGTAGCCCCGCCCATTAATGATGAAGCTGTAAGGAGGGTTTCAGTCAAGGCCGAATTGGAACAGAGGACATTTGCGTACATCAGTCTTATAGGCATTAAAACAAAACTGGCCTGTTTGGTTCTAAGGAATAAAGAGAAGCTGTAAAATATTCATGTGATAATAAATCATGACCGGTTTTGATACCTATACAAACATAAGTGAGGGGAAAAATAAAATGCAAGAAATATGCAGCATAAGGGCTCTTTATTCTTCTCTGTGCTTTTACATAGAACATAAAACCCATTGACTCAAAACACTTACACCTGGCAAGTGCTTAAGCAAGTACTTATACGTGTTTTAAGGAGCGTGTTTTGAGTCTGCGTGGATCTCAGCAGATGGGTAGCTGAGCTTTCACAAAAACACTGCTTTTATAATCACTAATAAGCAGGTCACAGAAAAGCTTTCACCTTCTGAACAGCAGAGCTTCAAAGTCTCATGCAGCCCGGAGACCGTAAAGAGGCAGTGATGGTGCGCTTGTTTCTTGTGTTCACAGGGGAGCTGTCTCTGGATGAGTTTATTGATGGAGCGCGGCGTGACAAGTGGGTCATGAAGATGCTGCAGATGGATGTGAACCCAGGAGAGTGGATCAACGAGCAGCGGAGGAGGAGCGCCAACTTCTGAAGCCTGTCCAGCAGCCCTCAAGCTCTCAACTCTCCACACAACATTTCACTCAGTCTGTCCACATTTTACAGCTGACCAACAAACTCACCATTAAATCTGGGGATGAAGACTGAGCAGTGGTATAAGAGCACACAGAGGAAACGTCAGGCATTTTCCCTGGGCAAGAATCGACTTTTCAAAGGGTAGACAAAGAAAACAAACTTTCACACCCTTTTCTCACCTGTACTGCTTCACCTTCAACATCCCCCATCCCTTTCAATGTGTGTGTATTTTATGTTAAATCCCACTTGTTCTGGGCTGAGGCTGGAAATGACTGCTGCTCAGTTAAGATATGTTTGAACATTGAAATCTGTCTCTGTTATTAGATTTTAAATCAGATTAGTAAATTACAGTGCTAACCATATAAAATGTTACATATAAATGTTGATAACAATTGTGATAAGTTTAAAAATGAAAGTTTGTATTTCTCTGTATATTTTTACTTTGATTAAGAAAGATGAAATATTCATTGTGTTATTAATAAGATTGTGCAAGGTAGACTGATAAATAAAGATAATGGGTACATTATGCTGTAATTGCAGTTTTTCAGTTGTGATATTGCCTTTTATTTGACTGAGTTAAATAAAAAATGCATGATGAATTGCCAAGCAGCCACTAAATCTGAAGAAGAGGTATTATTTACTGCAACATTTTGGGCTGCTTGGATATGTGGAAATACATTGGGACAGGAGATCAATATTGTTTGCTACTCAAGCACATATCTGGCATTGATGTATTTCTTTAATTCAGATGCAACCCAGTGACAGACAGGTAACATTTTCAATATTTCGTTTTAAAGAAAGGGAGCACAAGCCAGGCAAGGCACACTGTCAGACACAATAGACTATACCTAAAAATAAATACATTTTTGTCCATTAGTTTTTGGAGGTTCCTGAGCCCAAATTGGAGAGTTTAGAAAAGTGTTATCATCTCATTTGCCAGTTTATCATAATAAATTCTTATGGAGCAATTTTGTAGCAATGCATGAAGCAATTTTAACAAAGCAAAAGAAAATCCATAACTACTGTAAATAATTCCTTATGAACAAAAATGTTTCTGTAGAATGTTAATATATATATATATATATATTCATTCTGTAGAGCATTTATGAGGTCAGACACTGATGTTAGACTCACAATTCAAAAGGTGTTGGATGGGGTTGAGTTCTGCCAAGTTCTTCCACACCAAACCCATCCAATCTCTGTGCACTGGGACACGCTGGAATACAAAAGGTTCTTCCTCAAACTTTTTACAAAGTGTGTACAAATGCTGAAGCATTAGAAGTTGCCCTTCACTTGAAGAAATTGGCCTAGCCCAAACCCTGAAAAACAGGTGTGTCCCAATACTTTTGTTCAGATAGTGTACAGTATAAACAGTAGTTGTTCTTACTTTTTCTCACCGCCAGGCGGCAGCTGTGCACCTCTTCAGGAAATAAACAACATTCCCGCAGCCGCTGTAGCCACGTAGCTTAGCCTTGCTTGTTGTGTAGTTAGTTCAGTCGTATGTTACATAAATATATATTTATCTAGGAAATGACGAAGTAAGGACTTTGTTTCTACCTTTCATCAGTCTTGTAGTAAACTTTATGATGTTCCAACGCTTAGACAACTAGATAGAATTAGCTCACTATGGCTCATGCCCACAGATCACTAACGTAGTCTGGATATAAACTTTATCATACCTTTGAGCGTATTATAATACAGGTTCACTCATACAATCTGATTTTTTTAATAACTTGGTGTTCTGATTAACACCTTCCTGCAGAGAGCTAGTTTGCTAGGGTTGTATTAACTTTCCTTTCACTTTGTTGCCATCCTTGTTTTTAATTTAACCATATGGTTATTTGGTTGTCAGGTGTCTAAAGAGCCCAGGCGACAGCTCAGTGCAAATGAAGACAGACAATGTAAGTGGATAGAAGAGACTGTTAAAACCTTTGCCAAGGCCCTTTCGTTTGTATTTTGACAGTCCTGCATAAAGTACACGTGTTTAAGAATTCCTATTTCAGTTTATAAACCTTAGCTGGTTACAGTTTTAAAAGTCCTTAATATATTACCATATCCTGGGGCACGCTTGTAGTGGTCCCACTGATCCAAAACCTAAAGGACTGTAGGAGGTTCTACCATTATGTCATTTTATTTCTTGCTACACCTAGGTATGTCTGACCCTCAGCACTCCACTACATCATTAATCACAGATACATGATCAGTCACATGCATTAAGATATTTGTCTTGTTTGATTCTTCCTTATTTATTCCGCTCGCATTTCTAAATTTGCAATCTCGTGTTAACCAGTGGAGGACAGTTTCTCCTTTTAACTCCTGGTTCCTCTCAGAGTTTTCCTTTTACAGGGCTCTTTCATGACACTGTTGCTCCGGTTGGCCCATTAGATTCTGGCCTTAGATTTCTGTAAAGCAGCTGTGTTTTTGCTGAATTTAGGTATCCCCTGAAAAGGCCACCTCTGTAGAATGTTCTGTGTTGTCAGTAAGCTGATGTCCTGGTGTCCTCCTCTCCTGGTCAGTGTGCAGCTGTGGTTAATAAGCTGAATTATGTGAAGGGAGACCTGTTCTCCTGTCCTGCCACGGATGCCCTGGCTCACTGCATCAGCGAAGACTGCCGCATGGGAGCAGGCATCGCTGTCCTCTTCAAGAAGAAGTTCCGAGGAGTGGATGAACTCCTAGCACAAAGTGGGTTTCATGAAAGGATGATTGCTCCCTTAATACTTGCAATGACTAGAGCTGCGCTCACACAGTACCATTCTACTGATCTATATTGTGTGATATCAATATGCATTGAAATGTGCTAAACCATGTTAAAGAACATTTATCAAGTATCATGTGGGTCAAGATGTGGTATATTTGACCAGAATAATGTGTGTTTCATGTAATTAGTCAGGATTTTCACCCTGCTAAAACACAAAATGATATATTTTGATTTTACACTGACCTTGTAAGTATCATAATTTAACTACTGATTATACTCCACAGAGAAGAAGCCCGGGGAATGTGCTGTACTAAAGAGATCTGACCGCTTTGTTTACTATCTGGTGAGATAATTATCACTGATGATGTCAGCACTGGTCAAGATTATTTCCTTGGTAAAACCATGTGAAGAACAATCCCAGTACACAGATACAAAGAGAGAACTGGTTTATTGGCTTGTTCATTCAAAAATCTGACATTATTTTCTTCACCCATCATCTCTCCTTCAGATTACAAAGGAAAAATACAACAACAAGCCCACCTATCAAACACTCAGACAAAGCCTGGAAGCCATGAAAGAACACTGCTTGGACAATGGAGTGACCAGAGTGTCGATGCCTCGGTATGAATCATTCATGCACTTAACATCATACATCTCACCTAATCACTGTGTAGCTTCAAAGTTTGGTCACTGATTTTACTCATTTTTGTCTAATTTTCCTAATGACAACCCAGATTTTCACTCATATATACAGAATTTTAGATCCTGATCTGTACATACATTAGAAATCACAACTTGCATGTTAACTTAGGATTGGCTGTGGTTTGGACCGGCTGAATTGGGACCAAGTGTCTGTGATGATCGAAGAAGTCTTTAAAGACACAGAAGTGACTGTCACTGTTTATACACTATAGCCCAGGGCAGCACAGGTAGAAGACCACTTGCACTTGTTGTGGCTGGATGTTCTGTTTGGAATTACCCTATGGTTGTTTCTGTCTTTCTGTTGGGGAGAACATTGTAGTTCTTTGATAAAGATATGCAATGTTAGACTTTAAAAACATCAAGCAAAACACATCATTTCTTGGGAATAAAGGAAGGGTTGGGTAGTCATAGACTGTTCATTCTGTTGAATTTTTTTTTTTTTTTTTTCTGTTCTGAAGTTCATCCAGAGAAAATGGTGGTTAATGTCCACCACTAAATGGTGTCAGTGTTTTGAAATATTCTGAAGTTGTCCTCTATAACATGTTTCTTTTTCAGCATCAGTCCAGGGTTCGTGTTGAATGAAAATGATAAAATAAATATTTCATTTCCTAAGCTTACTTATGTTGGGTCCTTTCTGAACTGTTTAAACCCACAAAATGAAAACGGGTGCTGTTTGTTGTAATCTGTTTGCAGTGCTACAGTTTATATAGGACTGCGATCAACAGCCAAACCCAAAGCTTTTACTTCAGTATTTAGTAAATGTCTGAATACTCTCTTGCTTCATTAAAAATGTTGTGTACATCTTTCACCATATTTTTAAACAGTAGTGAGTAACTTGGGGCAGCTGGTGGCCTGGTGTTTAGGAAGTTGCTCCTGTGATTGGAAGGTCATGGGTTCCTATCCCAGGACTGCTAGTGGCATCACTGAGGTTCCCTTGAGTAAGGTACCATCCCCACACACTGCATCACTGGCTGGCCACTGCTTTACTTGGTGAATGGGTGAAATGCAGAGAAAGATGTTCCCACTATGTGCTGAGGTGTGTTCACGCAGGACTATAAGGGGCTACTTTAATAACCAAGTAATGATGTAAATGTATGGTATGAAGTATAATGAAAATAAAGTAAATATCCTTTGCATATACTGTATGTAACCTGATATATATATGCTGTTTACCTTTTTTACCCATGGGGATGAACATGCAGCAGGTATGAATAGGCTAGAGCCATTGGAATTGAAAAGGCACATTCAAATATACCCAAGTATCAAAAGTAAAAAATTATCAGATTAGACTCGCATTATAAAGTATATGAGGTTGTAAAGCATAGTCAAAAGTAGAATGCAGTTTTTAATATTGATGCCATGAAATTCATGTAAATAAAGTTATAACATATACTTGCAAAGTAGGACTTATTCTACCTGTCTATATTTATAAGGATACAACTATACTTTGGCATTGCATAATACCACTTCTATTCTATCTATTTTCAGCAAAATCAAAGTATGCACTAAATATGTGCATGCCATCCTAAAATCAACTAAATACTGGATTGGGTTCGTTATAAAAGATACTTTAATAATAAACTACTTTGTACTGAACATTATTGTAGTCATGATATGAATGGTTTATATCAAATATTAGGGTTTAGTCTGTTATTTAAAGCTGCATAGAGCAATAATCACTGTAATACTTGCAGATTATTACTTTGCTCACTTTTTGATCTTTTAACAGTTCTGTTTCATGAGTCATAATTATGGAAATTGTTCGTTTGCAATGTGTTTATTTGTCTTATTCAGAACTCAAGTCAGATATGATCAGATTTTGAGCCTTATTACTATTTGCTGATGTTTTTGTCTCGCTGGTTGTTTGTAAGTGACCCTTATCGTCTTTATTGTAAACAGACCAGGCCTGAAAGGACCCACATGTGAACATTTTCAAAATCAATTACATCACTTGCATGATCCACATAATCTCATTTGACACTGGATGAAGGTGACGATGGTGTGCATGAACAGTGAAGAATGACTGAAATAAAAAAGTGCAAATATGTATCTAAAGATTTAAGGATCACATTTGCAAAAAAATAGATTTCAGGTGTTTCAGTGAGAAATAGAATAATAGACAGTGAAAGCAATTTTGCCAGATTTAAAGGACCGATAAAAGAAGGAGAGATGTACCATTAGAGAGGTGTCCATTTGTGACAAATCCTAGGGGAGGAAAGAGAAGAATTACTGTAGGTTTTGGAAGAAAAAAACAGTAGATTCCTAGTCACATAGAACCTACTAGTGATACTGAAACTGCTCTAATGTGGTAAATTTGCAGTTTCATGTAGCTACAAATTGTTCCAATAATGAACTGGTGTCAGCACCAACACTGACCTATTAAATGGATCAAATATCAAACTGTAATGCACAATCAATATTCAACACTGTTTATAAGACCCTGTTTTGGTCCCTGTTAAAAGCATAATGCATTACACTGTTTATTCCCTTTCACCAGCAGTGCATGTTGGATGTTATCACTAATTAGCTGATTTGGTTGGGGAATGTGAACTAGAGGCAAATGCATTTACACTGCTATAACACATGGCTTAAATATGTCTCAGACATAAATAGTTTGAGTAATTTGAAACTGTTTTATATGTGTCTTGAGTGTGTATACCTGCCTGGTATGTTTATGAAACAGCCAGGTGAAAAATGGGGCTGTTAAAAACTTTAACAATGCAATTTTGTGTTCATACTCAAGTCCTCAATAAATTCTTCTTGTTATTTGTACGGATGTAATGGCACAAACACTTAGCTGATACGTGTGTGTGTGTTCAAACTTTGAAGTATGGAATTACTGTATGTAGCCCCTTTGCTGCTATATTAATGTATCACCCCCTCCCCATTCCCTATCCATCACTAGAAAAGGACCTGCACCGAGATGATATTTTGGGTAGTGGACCATTCTCAGCACATTCTCAGTGATACTGATATGCTAGTGGCATGATCTTGTGTTTTGCCGTAGCATATGTATATTAGGAACAGCAGTGTCTCTGTATTGAGACTAGACTGTCAAACAAATACAGTGGAGGAAATTATTATTTGACCCCTCGGGGATTTTGTAAGTTTGTCCAATGACAAGCTGTCCAAGGATGACAGAAACAAAATTGTAGACCTGCACAAGGCTGGAATGGGCTACAAAACCATTAGCAAGAAGCTGGGAGAGAAGGTGCAAACT
>JBBJLR010000139.1:19743037-19756063 GCA_037577145.1 Brachypetersius gabonensis | reverse complement strand
TCAGCATATGATTATTATATGATCATTATACCAACTATCATGCAGCATAGAACTAGCTTCATCACAAACACTGTACATGTGGGAAAAACACAGATTTGAAATCAGCACTACAAAAAACGCCACAGAAACTTATCTCTGGTTATTTTGACATGTGCAATTATTTCCCCCACTGTGTGTGTGTGTGTAATCTTATGTTGCATAGCATGCCTGGTTATCTTCGCTATCTTGACACATAATATCAGTGGTAGTCGCTTTTGTGTTGTAAAATTGGTGATCATCTCGTTGCTATGAGATTCTGCCATCTCTATGTTGTGACAAAGACAACAAAAAGCTGGTGTTTCCTTGGCGGTTGATATGTTTGAGAATATTTAAATCCCTTTTTCTATTTACACACCAACTGCCAAACAATACATTACAGCCCTTCATTTCCTTCATGGTTTAATGCTCTTGCTATTCAGCCATGCCAGCTGGAGACTCTGTTCAATTCCCTACAGGAATGAAATGTAATTATTTCCAATTACCCAGCCTGACTGCAGCTTTCCGGTAGGCTGGATTTGTAAGCTTAGAACAAACATAGAAAACACTTATGTGCCATACTGTCGCTTGCTCGGATCTCCTTCATGGTTATAAAAGGTCATAACAGTGATTTGAAATGATTTCATTTTTCTTTGCCTGGAAGCTAGCATTCAAAACAAAATTAGAAGAAATCAATTTAATTTCATCAACTGCATCCTGCCTGATAAGAAAATAAGTGGGGGGGGGCGCACTTTTCTTGTGTTGTTATTTATTTGAGTCATTTAACATTAAGGTGTAGAGCAAGTATAAAGAACATGAGTGAGTTAATACGTGTAAAACATGCCACATAACCAAAGCAATAAAAGTATCGTCTAATACAACAAAAATCTAAACTACATTGTAATTCATGTGTAATTATATGCATCTATAAATATAGTCACTGTGTATATATACCCAGACAAAAAGACAGTTTGATGTTCCTTTGGGTAATTCTACAGTTTTTATACTCAGATGTTACAGGCACAAGCTGCTTTGGGATTTGAGGCATCTTTCCATTTTAAAAAAATCCCAGTTTCTATAAAGCTATTTTTAGTACCCAGTAAAGATGCCCTTTAAATTTATTAGGACCATAGTATACTGTAATTGGCCTTTAGGTAAATTAGTGTCTCTAAGTTCTTTGGAAGTGGTCGGCAGCGTTCTGGTCTTAGTGTTTTGCTCACCAGACTGAATATCCTTTCCACTGTTGTGGTTGTGGCTGGCACTGTAAACACTTTCTTGGCCACTTGTGAAAGCAAAGGGAAGTCAATGGACTTCCGCTTCCAGTACTGTAGGGGATCCTCATCTGTGGGCTCCTCGAGCAAATAAGCAGACAGTTCCTGCTCCATACTCTTGGCCTGCGTGGTCGGCCTTTGCTTGATGAAAGAGAAGAGCCTGCTTCGTTTTGATGGTGAGGGCTGAGTGTCTGAATTGGGTTCTGGGAGACTCACTGTCTGGGTATGTTTTCCCACCTCCTCCAGAAGAACCTGCTTGTGCCAGTCACGGTCACTGCTCCAAGAAAGCTTGAACTGTGGGTCCAAGGTAGTTGCTGTCACATAGAGAGGATCTTCCAGAATACCTACTAATCTCCGATCCAGTGCCTGGGACAATCCCGTCACAATCCCTGTGCACTGGTGAGTAACAACCTCTGCCAGGTGCTTACGCAGCCCCAATACACTGGGCAAGGCAAGGCTGATGGACACATGCTTGTCCCCCTTGACCATATCTGTGGCCTCTTCGAATGGCTCCAAAACCTCAACCAGCTCCCGCAGCATGGCCTTCTCAACATTGTTAAGGGCCAGGTCATTTCTGTCCACTATGTCCTCCAAGAAATCCACTGACTCAAGCATCTGTCGCACTGTCTTAAGCTGGGCGTTCCAGTGCCTGTCTGAGGCAGAAGGGCCGAGTCCATTTCTGGGGCCGAACACTTGGGCAAGTTTTTCAGGAGTCACTGTGGCGATGATATAGTTGTAGAAGCAGGCTGCTTTGGTGAGAGTTATGGACAACTGAGGGGAGGAACGGATTCCTTCTCGGACACACTGACCCAGCGAGCGGGCAAAACAGTCTATCCTACACCGATCCAGGAACTGATTTAAAGAGTTGTCTTCTTCAGCTCCACTGACAGATTCTTTACCTACCCCAGTGCCAGCTTCTTCGTCACTACTGTCTTCCTCTTCCTCATCTTCCACCTCACCACTGCCATGGAGATAAAAACCAGGCAGGCGGAAGGCAGACCGGCTTTCACAGGGGGAGGGGTCAAGAACAATGCGGAACACCTTACCTGAGATGCCATTTGCAAGGGAGATTTCGTCAAAGTCTGTGAGCATGCGCTGAGTGTCAATTTGGTTTGGCAGTGGTAAACATGCCAACAGCGCCGATCTGATCTGCCAGTCTGTAGTGATGAAATGGCATGTCACTCCCATGTAGCCAGAACCTGTGCTGAGAGGCACAGCGTTGCTCCTCCACAGGTCCAGCGTCACGCTACAGGACTCGGCCCCCGCCAAAGCCAGCTTGGTAGCTACCTGTACTTGGTAGGCGTAGGCCGGGAGGAGCTGCTGCTGTATGTAGTGGCTTGGTTCTGGGATGTAACGGGGTTCCAAGAGATGAAGTAGCTCCCGGAAGCCCTCATTCTCGACAATGTGTACGGGCTGCAGGTCACGGATGATCATCTTAGCAATGGTCTCAGAAATGAGGGACTGCCGTGGATCGCTGCGGTCAAACTTGGCCGCCCCTGCTCCGCTCTGGGTGGCCGCTCGATTGGCTTCTCTCATGGGTGCATAGGTCTGCACCGTCCCTGTAGCGTAAGCCTCTCGTTTCACATCTTTCTTCCTCAGAAACTCATCATACATCGCTTGGTGTTTACGCTGTTTGGAGGTGGAGAAAGAAGATAATGCCAATTAATTATGCAACACTTGCAAGTCCTGACCATCACTCCCTTTGTTACCATATCTATACATGCATATTTATTATACTCTTATGCTCCCATAAAAGCAAAAATGTTCTGTCTTACTGTCAATAAGGGCAACAGCGAGGAGTCTTGTTGAATTACAGTAAAACAGAAAGACGGAATGTACCAAGTTTTCCAACCTTTTCATTAGTAATTGTGCCACATGCCTATATTCTAACTGCCATACACCAGTTCACGACGTCGTCTGGATCAAATACAGTGGCCTGGCCGTCGCATTACCTTTAGATGGGTAACGAAGTTAGAGGTAACTGTCCTCTTGGCCTGTATCCGAGTGCCACAGGCTTTGCAGTTCGACTCGATTTTGCCATTTTCCCCCTCGAATACGATATTGAAGTAATCCAGAATGGAGACTCGAGAATTTGACGCCATCGGTGGTGAATCTCGAGTCCGCTACGACGACGGAGGATACGAAACGCCCGACGAGCGACCAAAAAATCGTGTGCAATCTCCTCTCCACACGATTCCGCAGCCTAGACAGCAGCACACATGTCACACATAATCTCGGGCTGGCTGTCTCATTCGAAACGACACAGATCGCATCTTATGCCACAACTGTAACCTACAGCATCAGCAGGGCTGTGTTTACACACTCCCGGCTCCAAACTCCACACACACACACACAGGCCGAGACAATGTGGTGTCAGCGCTGGTCGCCCCCACTGTAAACAGCTCTATCTAGCCCAGGAAGTAGACAGTAAAGGGGAGGGCTTCCCCTTCCCACGACCATTTTGACGGCTCCCCATCCACAATTGGCTGAATGAACTAATATGCCTTCAAGAGTATTAATGCACTAAAGCTGTCAGGATGAGCCATGTTTTACCAAGCCACTGAACTACGACATTTTATGGGTCTGTATCTGATTATCTGATTTTTTTCAGGGGGCTAGCTTGCATTCAGGTCCATCACCACGAAGTAACAATGACTGATGCTGTCACTCATTCAAACACTGAACTTTTACTGCGTGTGCTATGTCTCTGCCAAGCTGAAACGACTTAATTGAACACAAAAGTTACTGCAACTCTTTATCGTCAGATTAATTAACTGCTAACGTATTTAGCAACCTAGCTATTCGGGTTCTGGCGGCACAATGGCAAAAATGCGGTTGGAAGTAGTTTTAAAACTGTAAACAACAGCTTAGACGCTTCTTCTTTTTTTTAAGGAAAGCCTGTTCACATATAGGAGGGAGGGGGCACGTTAAAGGCAATTTTCATAGTAGCAAACGAAGAAGCTGTTTGCTAGCCAGCTAAGCTAGGCAAATGTAAACAAATGACGAGCTGCTGAGACAAAAACAGCAATAAAAATCTAACTGTGTGATTAATAGTCTACTGAGTGACCCTGACAGACTCACATCCAAGTGCTTCTTCAGGTTTGAGCAGGAGGTTTTCGGTGTAGACAGAACGTTCTTTGTAGGCAGACATAAATTGCACTGGACATATATGTTATTTCCACGTTCCTCTTGGATTGTGAAGTGCCGTCTAAAGCGCCATGCAAAGAACCCAACCTTCCCCTTCCTCCCCACTGGAACCGAGCACGCATCCATCGAAAGGAACCACACTGAGCTAAAGTTTCACAAACACTAAACCATCAAACAGACAGAAATGGCTGGTAAGTTGGCTAAACACTTTGATACGCCCCCTGTACCCCCCTGGCGGACATGATTTTAAAAATATAAAGTCACATTAGCTTCCAAAATGATTAACATAAACATAACTTTGATTAAAAATCCTATCAGAACAACACGAGGCAGCCTTTCAGATGTTTTTAACAATAGTCCACATTCATAGACCTTCTTAGTGTACGATCTGTATTTGTTCCTGGCACTTATAAATATATTACTACATATTCTGCTTATTTAGTATGCATTAATCAATGTATTAATTATTGGCCAACTATTATATATTGTTGTGGATTTCATTTACTATAAAGTCTTTAACTGCACTATTTCTATCCTTTGATAGTCAATGTGTCTGTGTTGTACTATGGACCTGGAGTAATGTCCACTGTGTACTTGATGCCTGGTTGGTTTGAGTGAAAAACATTTGTACAAAAGGCAGAGCTTGCACATGTGGAACATGAACAGGGTTGCTAGACAATTCTTTGTTCCCTGAACTAGGTAGCAACCGTTTCCAACGTTCCAAATAAGCTTTAACAGAAATGTACTTTTTGATGGTTTGAGTTCCACAGCGGAGTTTGCTTGTTCTCCTCATGGTGCCCTGAGTTTCCTCCGGGGTCTCTGGTTCCTCCCACAGTCCAAAGACATGCATGTCGGGTGAACTGGAGATTCTAAATTGACAGTAGGTGTGAATGTGTGTAATAGTGTGTGTGTGTGTGTGTGTGTGTGTGTGTGTGTGTGTGTGTGCGCGCGCCCTGTGGCTGGCAGACCCTGCCCTGCACCCGAAGACCCCGGAACAGGCTCAGGATACCTGCAACCCTAACGAGGATTAAGCAGTTACAGAAAATGAATAAATTAATTAGTTCTGCAGCCAGAGACGTATTTTAGACCACACACTCAAATAAGTAATGCATATAGCACATAATAAAACCTGAAAGGAAGTTGCACGTCACATTGCAATGCTAAATTGCACAGTTTATTAGGAATACACAAGCCATAAATATTCTACACTACTCTGCAGGACAAATGACCCTGGAACAACGCTTGACAATTTCAACACAGATTTATACAGTATATTCCTGAGTTAAGGGTTGACAGAGTAATTTTGGTACAATAAAAAGACATAAAACCATAAATAGCAAACTGATGAAATGTTATTACTGTTATTATCCTTAAGATTTGCCCTGAATTTTGTGTTTCTCCTTCATCTGAGCCTGCATCTTCTTTCGAGTATCCAGAATCGAACACTGCAGGGTTGCAATCTCTGCTGACAGACTGATTACTGCAGATAAGAAGAAAATGGCATTGTGGTTATATTCAAAGACATCATGAATGCACAATGTCATGGGTCTTATTTGCTGTTAACATTTCTTTCTAAATGGATTGGGAAAGAAAGGTTATTACAGGTCAAAACATCAGGGCCAGAAAACACAGACCAAACAAACATGCATGCTGTATTCATGTGGGTTTATTGGGAGAAGATCTACCCTTTCACTTTGGTTTATTTACCTTGTCGATTCTTTTTCTGAAGAAATGCAAACATTAGAATGGGTGTGTTTGTTGCTGAATGTTTAGTGGGTTTGCTGTGTCTGAAATAATTACTCTTGAATTTCTTCCATATAAACAGATAATAAAGAAAAGAGTAGAACATTTCTTCAGATCTGTGTTGTTACCCAATGTACCTACAGTGTTATAACAAGTTTTGTATTTGTTGAACAATGCATGCTTTATATGGCTGTACTTTGGCCTCTCACCTTCTTTAAAAGCAGCCTGAGTCTGCTTAAGGTTCTGTGGCACAAGGATTCCAAACCATTTCAGGGGATCTTGATGCTGAGATGGGGATTTGTCACTCGTTATACTACACTGAGTCTCCTTTTCACACTGTGCTTTAGAAGTATCCTCTTCCTTAGCTTCTTTTTGTTTGACATTTGTTCTCCGACGAAGGCCTGCAAATAAAGTATATTCCTTCTCTGGTTATGCTAGTTCAGCATATTTAAAGATGACTAATAGTTGGTTTTAGCTGTGTGATGACAGCACTTGCCCAACTTCACAGATTCAAAAGCATTTTAAAATCCTTTTTTTTAGGTCATTTAAAAATTGACAATCCTAGTGAACAGGCCTACCTCCTTCTTTTGGTCCTATATCCTCTACTGTACCCCTTTCTTCCAGTTCTTCCGTTCTGAGCTCTGTCCGTTCGCACTTGAACGTCACATCACCCTTGTCTGAGAGGCTGTGTTTCGGGAAAATAAAGAACAGACTTCTTCATCCAGCTACTGTGTTTACTATTTTGATGAAGTGGTGTGTAATATATCTGTAGTATAAACAATGAACAGTCTGATTGTACATAAATTAATCCTTGCACCTTCTAAGTTCAAACACCTTGACTAAGGTTTTTAATCAAAAGGAGGCATAAAAACAATTGACAATTCGTTATTCAATCTGAGCATGTAATTTTAAAATACGTTTTGCAAATGGCAATTCAATGTGCAAAATGCTAATGCAATCCTTCATTCATTTCAAAATATTTTGAATAAAAAACAGAATAACAATTAACTGAATTGCTGTTTGTATTGTCATGAGGTTTTTGCCTTTTTATTCAAATTGAAATTCTTATTGCAATTGCCAATTCAATATTCAATCTCTTTATTCAAGGGGCGATTCATTACAAAATGAACTGCCACTTGAATAAAAAGGCAAAAAAAAAACATGACAATACAAAACGCAATTCAGTGAATAGTTATCCTGTTTTTCATACAAAATATTTTGAAATGATAAAAAAGGATTGCATCAGCACTTTGCACATTGAACTGCCAATTGCAAAGTGTACTTTCAAATTACATGCTAAGATTGAATACTGACCTGACAATTGCAAAATTAACTGGCATCTGAATTTTTGTGATTCTAATCTTCCATAAACAATGACTGATGATCATAACTGGGGAAAAAGCAAATAGATGGAATAGTGTAAAACAAAAAGGCTTTTTTGGGGCATACATGCAGACAAGGATTCCTTTTTAGTGATTTTATTCTAGACAGCTTCTATAGCTCTGAAGTAGTCAGGGATGGTTGCTGTAAGTGTTTTTTGATTTAGATGTTGCACCTTAGGTGAACACAGACAAGAGGTTCCATCTCACTGGCATACTGTAGAGCCGAGACCTGCTTGTTTCCCATCGAGTAACGTGCCTTGGATATGTTAAACCATCCCTGTAAGAAAATAATGATCGAACATTAGTCTTCCCAAATACTCGAGTATACACTATATAGACAAAGGTATCGGGATACCTGACTGTTACACCAACAGGGACATTAATGGCACTGCATTCAAAAACAGACTTTAATATGGAGTTGGTCCTCCCTGTGCAGCTATAACAGCTTGCAGTCAAAAACTCCATTTGGTGCACTGGGGCACAGCTATGCTGGAATAAAAAGGGTTCTTCCCCAAACTGTCTACAAAGTTGGAATCATGACGTTGTCCAAAATGTTTTAATACGCTGAAACAGACTAGATTTCCCTTCACTGGAAGTTAGGGGCCTAGCCCAAACCATAAAACAGGCAGGTCCCTATACTTTTGTCCATATCGTGTATCTGTACTACAGACATAAAATACATGGTCGCTGTTAATGTAAGTATAGTATTTCACAGCAGGTTTCTTACCTCTTCTATGAGTGAGTTTACTTTCTGTCTTTTCTCTTCCAGAATCTCGAGTTGATCCATAAAGTGCAGTAACTGCTGATCTAGACTCAGAGACTCAGGATCAGGACCCATTGCAAGGGTTTGGCTCTAAGCTGGGTTTGATCTAACCTGATCTATCGAAAGTGAGCTTCTCTCTGTGTAGAGAAATTACTCCGTTTTTTATTACAATACTCGGAGGGAGTCGCTGATGTTTTTTGTCAATATCGAGATATTAAATATAGCTAGTTGTCGTTCGCCACCGCCATAACAGGTCACATGACAGCAGGAGTCAGCTGATCTGAGACCAGTGATGAGGTCACTCTCTGAGGACGCTGCGCCACTTACGCAGCATTTACGTAAATGGGCATTCTCAGAGATATTATATGGACATGCACAGATCTGTAGACAGTAGTGACAGATGTGACAACTTGCATCCAAAGAAAAGGCAGAGACGACCATACGAAGATCTGCAAATAAGAAATAAAAAAAACATTCATTTGAGGCTGGAAAAGGTATTTTACAAATATAAATGGCCAAACAATTAAATACATTTGAAGGTAAGTAGAAAACACTTTAGGAAATGCAGAATCCGCTAATGTTCTCCTCAGTTCTTCAGTCCTCAATTTCCTTAAGTGTTTGAAGTAGCTTTTCCAACTAAGCATGCGTGAAATTTCTAACTTTTTGCCAAAGTGTACCCGCAAAAGCTCTAAAACTGTTAGAGCAGCTGCAAAGTGGACAGAAAAAAAGAATAGTAGAAGCAGCATAACCATTAGAATAAAAAATTGCTCAACACAATACTATAGTATAAAAAAAAATACACCATACAAATACTACAATTTTAGTTTCTGAGGCTGAAATTAATAGTTTTAAATCACTATTTATACATACGTATTATTTAATATATATGCCTACACACATAAATATATATACATATTTAAAATGTATGTATGTACACAGTGGATGTATATACACATTTAAGTAACTAATAATAAATGCTGGCTTACTGTTTTTTAATAGCTATTCTGATTTACAGTTTTAAATCAGAATAGCTATTAATACATAACCATTATTTAATATATATTTCTATGCATTCAATGTGTTAAATAAAAATAGCTGTATAAAGAATTAACTGACTTTAGAAGACAAAAAGCTTACATTCCCATACCGGGAGTCGAACCCGGGCCGCCTGGGTGAAAACCAGGAATCCTAACCGCTAGACCATATGGGACTTGTGATATATGAGCACATTTTTCTTTCTGAACTATAAGGATCATGTAATTCCGAACAGAGGATCATTCAGATTTTTTCAATTGCTTCATTCATTGCTTCTCTTATTCAGAATAGATGGAAGTTTTGTAACAAAAGTTACAAAGGACCCAGAACGTTTTGTAGGAGTTTATATTCTACGACGTTGTAGTTTGGTTTAAAGTTAACACCGTTAATATATACGATGTTTAGATGACTGACTACTCGGCAAATTGCAGTATTACAATTTTGTTTTAAAATAAAAGAAATACCTTATGCTTCACCGACAATATGTTCTTGGTGTGTTCTTTGAGGTGGGGTTCCCAACTCCCCGATAGCTTGCCGTGATCGTATAGTGGTTAGTACTCTGCGTTGTGGCCGCAGCAACCCCGGTTCGAATCCGGGTCACGGCATGAAGCGAACATCAGAGGGACGAAAATTTTTGCCATCCTGATATCTCACGCAGAATCTGTAATTCATAAAGAAATTATTTTGTTATTTGGCATGCTCAGTGTAACAGAAGAATAACAGAATAAACAGTATAGCAACACAATTACAGATAAACTGAACCCCTGACATTGCTGTGAGTAAAGATTTAGTGTACTGTACTAGCACGCCAGTAGTGCAGAATGGCTTATGAAAGTGACTCAGTGTTAATACAATAAAAAACAATTGCAATAAAATAGCAGTAGATAGTTAACGAAATGAACATGAAACCATTCACTCAATTAACAGCTTAAACAGTTGAGTTCTACATTGCACAAATTCCAATCAGAACAGAATAAAAACTGAAAGAGATCACATACAGAACAGTGTGGAATTATACAGCATTAATACAACATACACCATCTTATTTTAATAATTATGCCGTAATTATTAAAATTATTAAATGCCGTAAATGTAAAGTTTAATAAATAGGTCTGTTCGATGACGTAGGCTTTAACTTCAGACGCGGTATGAGTTATTAACCAATCACAGTTCTAGATTCTGTACAACGTCACGCGTGTTCCGAGGTGGCCGTCCAATTGGAAGCGTCGTTCGTCTATTGTGGGGCTTTTCTATTGGCTGTTTCTCCCGAGTGGATGTGAATATCTATTGGGCCACGCTATCACACGGCACTGAAGCTTTGTGGCGCCATGTGTGGGTTGCAGGATAGGTGTAATTTATGATTGAGGTGTGTATATTTTTTCACAGTTTGTCAGAAACGCCTTGAACCGTTCATTGTTCTCCTGTCACATATTTCTGTTGCATTTCTGAGCCAATCTCAAACCAGTATACTTCCCTTCACTTGTTTGATATTCCATCAAGGGTAAGTGAAGAATAACAGCTGTCCGGTTCAGTAGGAAAGTATTGAACAACTAATTATTCATTTGCAAACTCGTGGGTTGTTTAGAAATCTTGCATGTATTAGTGCTGTAGATTACTGAATATTATTTTTTGTGTGCTGTCTTAAGTACTTGCTTAATGCTTTCTCTCATTCCTTTGGTCCTTTATTTTCAATTGTACCACAACATGTTTATGTACATGACCAGCTCCTTTACTATTACCCTGTAGATGGTGAGGGCAACCCCAAGTCACCCTTTCTGGCCCAAGGACCTGTCCATCCCAAACTATGTGGAAAATGACCGCTCCATGGCTGAGATAGTCACATTTCTGTTCTCTGTGTCCGGGCTGTTGCTGCTGCTGACCTGGGCTCTGACTGGGCGAAAGGTGTCTGAAGGGAGTCTGAGTGGCTGGAGAAGGTTAGCTCTGTGCTGGTTCACTGTGTGTGGCTTCATCCATGGTGTAATTGAGGGCTGGTTCGCGCTCTACTATCCCATAATTCCAGCTGACCAGAGCTTCCTCTCCCAACTCTGTGAGTTAAGACTTGAAAACTTTCTGAAGTTTGAACTTTGCTCTTTAGGGTTAAGTCTGGATCAGAAATGTCCATTCAAAATTGTGTTCTAGGACATAAAGACTACATTTGGAAAATCCTGTTTACTTAGTATTTGTGGGTGACACAACCCGAGACTATTTGTGCAACTTTATCTTGCAGTAAAGCAATCCTTGCAGTTACTGTATTAGTGTCTGGTGTTCATTAACAGACACGGCTGAATGAATTCCAAATTGTTCTCCAAGGTATCTGTGCCATGCTCTCCTAACACAGTGGGGGAAAATACCTGTCAGCCCCTCCAGAAGAAGTTAATCCTGAGCAATTAATCTGTGGATCCAGACAATCACCTAAAATTCAAGGCTAGAGCTTACAGTACTCCTTTTCTTTTTTCCTCCACAGGGAAGGAATATTCAAAAGGTGACAGCAGATATGTCATGTAAGTTATACACTCACACATATACATGGGTAGTTCATGCTCTTCAGAATTTGTCTCTAACAGTTTTTTGTTTGTTTTTCTTTTCTAGAGCGGATAATTTCACTGTGTGCATGGAGACAGTGACTGCTTGCCTATGGGGACCGTTCAGTCTGTGGATCGTTGCAGCCTTTTTGTTCAATCGCCCTTACAGATTTGTCTTACAGCTAATTGTATCCCTAGGTATGACGATTTCTTATACAGAACGAATGAAACGTACCTCTGGTGAAAACACATTTGTCATGATCATCCATACTATTAACTTCGCATATGCAGGTCAATCTGACCTGTAACGTATCAATATTGATGGTAATGAAGTAGCTAAAGTGGAGGGTTTTACTCTGATACCCAATGCATTACGTTGTTAAAACACTAACCTAAGTACTATATCTTTGTTAGACACTTAAGGAACCTGTTCGCAGCAATCAGCTGAGGTCAGGGCAGGTGCATCAATATAGGTGAAGTAGGCGGTCACTCAGGGCCCCTCAGACTCCAACCTGTAGCTCAGAGACAATAATGTTAATTGCTAATAAATGCATGTCATCTGTTACAGAAGGGGTTTCAGCAAACTTTAAAGAAAGGCTTGATAACTGGATCAAGCGTGCTAGAGCAAAGACTGTCTGATACTGTCCAGGGCACTGGCCTCCCAGGGCTGGAGCAAATAAACCTTTGTCTAAATGAAAGGATTTGGATAAAACCACTATGGAGAGAAAGAACCCACAAGGTTGTTCCCAGCGTGAAATGAGTGTCATCATCCAATGTTGCTTTATTTTCAGAGATAGTGACCTTTTACCTTTTTTGTCCATGTTAGTCCCAGCCAGCATAACAGAGGACTATATCAGTATTACAGTTGGTTGGGCAAGGCTTATTTCTTAAGAGTAATAAGGTCAAACAAGTTTCAAAGTCTGCTACAAGTGCCATTAAGGTCAACTCAAGCTAACAATTTGCCCTGTCCAGCCTTGTGAAGCAATTGGAAAGCAATGTAGAATATAGTACAACTAAGCCTGTCCCTATTATGAAATTTGATCTGGGGGTGGTGGTGGCCTAGTGGTAGGCTACTTGCCTCCGGACCAAAAGGTCACAGGTTCGAATCCTACCTCCAGCACTCCACCACTGGGTCCCTGAGCAAGACC
>JBBJLR010000139.1:19700232-19715485 GCA_037577145.1 Brachypetersius gabonensis | reverse complement strand
TGTGTGTGTGTGTGTGTGTGTGTGTGTGTGTGTGTGTGTGTGTGTGTGTGTGTGTGTGTGTGTGTGTGTGTGCGCTATATTTGGATTCTTACATTGGAATGACTAGTGGTTCACATTTGATAAACAAATCAAGCTGTTCTTAGATCAGCCTGTGCTGATATCTATATATAATCCCCATGTCGAAAAAGCCCCAACATCTTCCACACATAACCTTCTTTCAGGAAATGTATCAAAGGAAGTGTCCTGATGTTGACCTGAAAATGTTGGCCACTGAATGTGCTTGTTTACAGAAAAGCTTTGTAGTTTGTTGTCTCAAAGTAATTTTGTCAAAATTTTGTATTTTGCTCCTTTGGGGAAAAAAGGATTCTGGCTTTTGACCAAAGTTGGAAAGGAAGCATAGAATTACTCGTGCAGCAGGTGCGCTAATGTTTTAGAAGTTAATGATTAGAATCTCAGGTTAACCATTACCCTTTGTATAGGACAATGGTGACATGCACTTTGTCAGGGTTTTCTAATGTCCCAATATTTCCCTTAACCCACTGATATGCTCTTTATGCATTTGATTTTGATCACTGTCCCTCATTGTCTTCCTCTCTCTTGCTCTCTTTTGCTCTGTCTCTCTTGCCTTCTCTCTCTGAGCTGCCTCTTGTATTCCTTTAATCCTGAGTCTGAGTTTTCTCACAGGTGAAAGTCCAGGCGGCACAGCCCTATGAGTAAGCCTCTGAGGAATTTGTGAATTGCTGCTGACAGAGAGAAAGAGAGAAGGAAAGAGGGAGACCCATTTGAAAGGAGGGAGGGAGGCAGGTGGGCGGGTTTACAGTAGATTACACGAGGCGGGCATTTTTCACCTCGGGAACCCCTTTAGGTCTCCCCTTTCAACAAAGCAGTGGGAATAATTTTTTTTAAGTGAAAAGGAATTTAGTCGAGCAATAATTGGGTCTGTAAAGATCAAGAAGATTTAATGCACAACCAGCAGTGGATAAAATGAACAGTACTAATGCCATTGTCAGTGACCATTTGGCTTGTGTGTGTGAGATTAATTAATTGGTTGACTTTTACTCAATTCATTACATTTCATTACCAACTAGTCAATTGCTCCATCACAGCGTTGCCATGATTCAAGGTTGTATCTGTTCATTAAGCAATAACTTTTATAGTGCTGTGAAAGAATAGAAGCTTGATCACCATAAATGATAAACAGTCACAATGAATTAGAGTGCTTTTGTTTAAGTAAACAGTGTGTTGACTTGCTGACTCTCATCCGTAACTGATTAGCTGTCAACAGCAAACTTAATCTAACACTTTGCTTTTCTTTATCTGCTCTGTTTCTGCAGAGGAAGCGGACTACTCTGCGTTCGGCACCGACTGCATGACTCGCAAGAAGACTCCGGCAGCACTAGCGGCGGTTCTTTTGCGTCCTGACGCCACCAGGAAGAAGCCTCCTGTCATCATTAGCCTGCCAAAAGACTTCCGACCCGTCTCATCCATTATCGACGTGGACATCCTTCCCGAGACTCACCGCCGCGTTCGCCTCTATAAGCACGGGCAAGAGAAACCGCTGGGTTTCTACATCCGCGATGGCTCCAGCGTGCGCGTCACACCCCAGGGCCTGGAGAAAGTCCCGGGCATCTTCATCTCTCGCCTGGTGCCTGGCGGCCTAGCAGAGAGCACGGGCCTCCTGGCCGTCAACGACGAGGTGCTAGAGGTCAATGGCATTGAGGTGGCTGGCAAGTCCCTTGACCAAGTTACGGACATGATGATCGCCAACAGCCACAATCTCATCATCACGGTAAAGCCGGCCAACCAGCGCAACAACGTGGTGCGTAACAGCAACAGTGGGGGTGGGGCTGCCTCGGGCAGCTCGGGACGATCGTCTGATAGCGGAGCCAGTTATTATAGTTACTCCACGCCGGGTGCTACGGCAATGACCCCGTCACATATCATCCAGAACTTCCGGCCGGAGGAGGTGGAGAGCGACGATGAGGATGAGGACTTGGTGATCGAGTCAGGGGGGGATACGTGGCTCACCCCTCGACCTGCGGTGGGAGCGACGGCCAGTTATAGCATGCCAAGCCTGCCAAGGTACGAGCCCCATCTTAACCTCCGACCTTCAAATGGTGCCATGGCGACCAGCGCTAGCGTGGGGTCTCTGAGCGCCACAGAAAGGGGCTTGGAAAGGAGGAACTTGGAGGAGGACGGCACAGTAATTACACTGTAGAGGGGAGCGAGACATGGTGGCATGGAACACAAACATGTGCACGCATTAGGTTTACCGGCGTGCATACAGACCACATATACTGTGTATGCACTATAGAATAACGCCTAATAACACTCTCCACAGTAGTCATCCATAAGCACAATACGTTCAAACCTTACAGACATGCGCACCAGGCAAAAAAAAAATTCCACATGCCAACATCATCTCTTGTGCCATAGGATTAAAGAAGCCTGTCTCTACACCATGTAACTAGCGTATCCAAGCCTAAAGGTGAGGGTCTGCTGTGAAAAAGACCTCCAGCAACTGCATCACACAGCACTTGTCTTTAACCACAGGGACTTTTAAGTCCCTGTCTTTTCCACTTAAGGGCAGCGTCTGAACACTTCCCTTCACATTTGGGACACAATAATGAGTAATAATGAACTTGACTTGAGAGTGAATGAATGAACGAACGAATGAATGAATGATTGCACATGTCCGCGGGTTTCTGCTGCTTGCAGGACAACGGAGAACATTATTAATTATGACAATCTGCTTTCCCTCAGACAAATACTTTATCTGGAATATGACTACGGTGTCCAAACCAAGAACAAATTACAGTGACTTCTGCTCTGTGTGGTTACCATAGTAACTGCTGAAGGCCAGGCTTCTAAGATTATAACATTAAACAAGGAGAGGAGTGTGGAAACCTGCTCTTTCTTAATGTATGATGATATTTCAACTGGCACATTGTTTGCTTTCTGATGTACTTTATTTTTTTAGCATTTTTCAAGAGAATCTTTTTTTTTATCCAACATCGGCTAAATTTAGGACACTTCTAAGCGCTTTTGTGTTTGAAGGTCTGATCTTTCATGTAGGTTTGACTGAGGGGTAGATTGCAGCGTGCTGCACAAGTTACTTTTAATCATTGCCAAGAACCTGAAAGATCAAAGTCATATTTTTTTGACCATTTATCCATATGACAAGGGCTGTCACACTGATCTGTGGCATCTGATTATGTGACATATTAATATTATTTTTTTCATTACACGTATGGCATCATAACTTGATACATTTTGTCTTTCTTGATCACGATAATGGACAGATCTGCCACTTTTTACGGGCACTCTGACGTGGAGATGAGTTCATGCATGAAGAGTGTATCCACCCCTCTTTAGAATAATGCATATTGTGAACTGCAGAAATGGTACTTGTCATTATAGGACACATTTCTGCACATCATTTTAATGCACAGTTAGTGTTTATTTGCTGAATTTAGCATAAATACGTGGCCTGTGAAAACTGTACACTAATTGTTTGTTCCCTGTAGAAGGTGCACTTATTTACAACGTTTCGTTTTACCTTTACCTATATGTCCCATCGCTACTGGAACAAAACATATTTCACATAAAGATTACACAGGTAAACAAAAAAAAATTGTAATCATCAGAAACCACAACAAACTTTTTTGTTTGTTTTTCATACTGATTTCAGATCTACTGTCAGTTTTTTTTCAGTTACATCAACTTTTTGAATTATGATTAATATTAGATTTACAATAGTCTTGAATGTGTTTTTTTTTTTTTTAACCACAGGCACCAATCAACTGTTTCAATATTTTCAGAGTGAAGTCAGACAGGCCACACTGTGGCATAGATATAATGATCAGAGTCAGTCAGCTACCACTGTTTCTTCAAAAACACTCAGCATAGGATTATTATATATATTATATATACAAAAACTGTATGTGCAGGAAAAACTAAACACAGATTTGAAATCGGCATGAAAAACACTACAGAACCCACATAAACACATCTCTGATGATTTTGACCTTTTGACCTGTGTGATTTTCCATTTCGGGTTTGTTCTGACAGCGATGAGTTGCAGCGGGGACGTCTGAGCCCACATTAAAAAATATATCATTTAACTGGAAATAAGCCAAACATTTAGAAGTTTTTAAAACTTATAATGCAGAGTTAAAGTACAGTGAAGAAAATAAATTCTACATTTTACTATTCGAATGTAAGCAAGTTTATTATATTGACTACATTAACTTCTTTGTGCAAAGAAGGTCAGATGTTTTTAGTCTTATTTTCTTCATTGAAACATGATTAGACAACTCTACGGGATCTGATCTGTTTGTCAGAGGCATTTGCACAACCCATAACTCAAATACTAAGGAATTCTGTAATCCCTGTTAAAATTCAGCTTTTTATTCAAACTGTTATGTTAATCAAATAATTTGTAATGAAAACCTATTACATATTACATTATAAAGGAAAGCAGAATAGAAGAATTTATCACTGGTGGTCTCAGATATTTTGCCCCCCACTATATATACACATACTGTATATGACAGGGCACCCGCTGAAAACTCAATTGTAATAACTTGATTAGAGGTGAGGTGCTGTAACGTGTCAGGCGCTAAACTGAACTCTGACCCGCAGCAGATCACCACGAGCCTTTTAGCAGTTGCGTAACTGAAGTGGCGTAGATCACGGGCCGCGATTTGTAGGCCCATGTGCGGCAGGCACGTTGTAGACCAACTGCATTAGCCTTATCTAATACAGATATGCTTGAACGCACCTTCTCACTCTTATACCAAAACACTCACACACCTGTACTTCCTCTCCATCTCTGACTCACACACCTTGAATACTAAACTTTTGTAGTTCAAGGTGGAGTCTGCCTACCTCTGGGTGGATAGTGATGATGACTGGGTATGTTTCTTTTAGCGCCTCTGAGTATAGAACACGCTATTAGAAATAAACGGGCCTTCACTGTACCAACAGTCAACGTCGGCATAAACAAGGGAAAGGCCTTATACTCCAAAGCATTTCTTATTGTTATCACTACCATTCGCACTACTTTTCAGCTGAGATCTGGTTTAAACAATGTGCATTAAACTTGCAAGGGCCGCAGTCTCGTAAGCGCAAAGGCAATGTGGCGAACACTACGTTATAAATGAGTGGGTGTAATGAAACGGTATTACTTGAATGTGGCAGCATTGTTTGACTGATGTAATTTCGTCCAGGGGGTCTCCATCCATATCGGAACAAAGGTAGCTTGACCCTTCCCTCTCTTTCTCATTCTCATTCTCATCCGAATCCCTGATGGAAATCCCAGACACTGGATAATTGTGACCAGAGCCCATACCTGTCCACTTTCTTCCCTTTTTGTAAACAGACACTTTAGTGAACTCCCACTATAATTACCTGCTTTTACTGGTACATAATGCTGTAATATGCTGGGGTTTGTGATCTAATGCTCTAATTCCAAGCTGTTCTTTGTAAAAGCACGAGTGACCTTACAAATGAAGTTTTAGGAAGCGTTAATTTATTTTTTATGCTAACCACTACACACCACATGGGGATTGTAACCACAATATATGTATTTATTTTCTAATCGACGCAATATGTATTTGTACTCCTGTTTGTTGTCTTCACTGAGCTTACAAACACACATCTCATGATTGTTGGTAGTTTTTTTGTTTGTTTTTTTGTTCGTTTTTTTGTTCATTTTTCCTAGTCGATCATCTCTAAAAATGGAGGTCTGTGCTCAGACTGGTTGGCGAGTATAAAATGAAGGATAGAACATGCTGTTTTCCATACTGTGAATTTCATTTCCTTTCTGAAGGAGACCTGTAAGTGACAGACCACCATTGTAATGGGCTTTTAAACATTTTTTTGTGTCAACTCCTTTTTTGATAATGAGCAATGATTTTTTTTTTTTGCTTGCTAGATAAATCCTAAGGTATAGATTTGTACTGAAATGATCAGTATTTTCTTATCGATACTATGTGATGTAAATTTGTATCGCATTTAATGAGACTGTTTTAAAAGGATGAATACTATATTAAGAAATAGGTACATATGTATACTTAGTCTTCAGGCTGGACGAAATAAACTAATATGTAGAAAAACTTGCTGTTTTTTATGACCATTTTCTTTACATACATTATTGTGAAAGTGTTCTGGTGCCTTCAGAGACCAAGGGGACAAAAGTATTGAGACCCGTACACCAACAGGGATTTCAGTGACTTGCATTCAAATACGCAGACTTTATGGAGTTGGAGGCTTCCCCCAAGATTTTGGTGTTTCTTCATGAATTTGTGCCCATTCATTTTGTAGGTGCCACCTGAATATAATAAAAAGTAGATGTGTCCCAATAGTTTTACATATAGTGTATCTGTTCATCTGTCCTGTACCTGTTGAGCCAAAAAGGGCTGAAAGTGTGCCTGTGAGAAATTCCAACAATTTTTATGACTGCAGTTCCAAAGTCTTAACATATATGGGAGAAAGACTTGTCTATACAAAGACAGGCGTGTCTGTTGTGTGGAGAGGCAGTGAACTATAATGTAATGGCGCCCCCTAGTGTTTAGATAATGTCAAAGCTGTTTTGCAATTGACCCCGCTCCCAGTCGCACACGATTTAATTTTTCTCTCCTAAGCTTTCTTTTGGCCTGGATCCTCAGTTAACGTCTAGAAAGAAAGAGTTTCACATGGCCTGCCTATATATATTATATAGTTATGTTACAATGTGTTGAACTAGAACTGACCTGGAAAAAGGCCACTTTTAGATCGATCCGCCTCAGGAACCTTTTATAAGTGTGTTCAGAGCTAAAGTACGGACAAAAGTACTGGGATGTCTGACCATTACACCAACAGGGCTTTTAATGACATTGCCTTCAAACATGTAAACTTTAAAATAGAGTTGGTCCCCCTTTACCGCTATAACAGCTTCCACTCTTCTTGGAAGTCTTTCCACAAGATTTTAGAGTTTCTGTGGGAATTTGTGCCCAATCATTCTGTAGAGCATTTATGAGGTCAGACACTGATATTGGACAAAAGGGGGCCTGGCTTGTATGGTGTTGGATGGGGTTAAGGGTCAGGGCTCTGTGTGACACCATGTACAATCAGATATGTTTATTATTCTTACCATTAATGTCTGATATGGCTGGGAGTATTTATCACTAACATCTGTGTACAGTGGTGTTATATGGAGCCCCAGTTTAAAAACAATTATATTTTCCCCATATTAAAAATGGTTTGCTTGTTTAAAAAATGCAATTTAAGAGTTTACCCACTACCAGCTAACATTAACCTAAATGTTTACGTTAGACTTCCTGTTTGATTTGCAATAAATAGGTCATATTTAGTTTTCTGACACATCAGTGGCTAAGATTAAGATTAAATTAGGTTCCCAATCATTTCGTAAGTTTGATATAATCCATATTTAGATTAGATACATATTTAGATATACCAATAGTCACACTTATTATTTTTAAGCACTGGAGAGTTGGTGAACAACTATACATGAAAATATGTCAAGTACAATACATTTTCTTTGTAACACAGCAAGAATATATAACATTGCATGTTTGAAATCCTATTAATTAATTGTGTGGTGATGCAGAGACTGTCCGTTCACTTTAAATGCACTCGTTACTGTTTCATCCCAGTGGGGGATGCCATTTAATAGCTCATTTAATAGCTAACTGTTGTCTGGCGATCCACATTATAATTGTGCTTTTTTAAGGTATCCATACATTTTTAAAAAAATGACATTTTCTTGGCAATAAAGGTACTCAAATGTTGATCATACTGTAAATTTAAAAATAAGAGGGAGATCTTAACATCATTTTATTGGATGCAAGTGTTGTGTCGTTTGACATTTCCAAGGTGTAAAAATTATACATAAAAATTATTTATGTATTGTATGTATATTTATTTATTTCTATTAATTAAAAATACTAGTATACACATGAATTAGGATGTATGTAATTAAAATATTTTATTATATAATATGAATATTATATATATACGTATATTGCATCTATAAATTGTTCTACTGAAATTTAATCAGAGTATTCCAGGCCCTGAGAGACTTCACACGTCAGTTAAACGGAGAAGACGATCACGTGACACCACGCGTCAGCAGCATGGGCGCCGGAGCTGAGCGCTGAGAGCAAAGAGAGCTGAGTCCAGCGGGCCGGACCGAGCGGAGCGAGCTCGGGTTAACTATCCTGTGGGCGACGGGCTGGGCCAGGGTCGGGCCGGGGATGACGGCCTGAACGGGGAGCTTCTGGCGGAACGAGACATGAAAGAACAGCCGCTCCCAGAGCCGCAGAGACAGCAGACGAATACGGAGAGCAGCAGCAGGACCAAGAGCATGTTCCTGTCCCGGGCGCTGGAGAGGATCTTGGCCGACCGGGAGCTGAAGCGCAGCCAGCACGGCCAGCTCCGCAAGGCCTGCCAGGTGGCCCTGGGTGAGTTCTGCGTCCTCATTCATCTGGACCTGCTGCAGTACATCCTCTCCTTCTTCTTCAGCAGGCTGAGGGGGCGGTTAGACCCCCCTTTCTTTCCAACCTTTCCTCTTTTTCACCTTGTTGTTGAATTAGCTCCGAGCTAGCTGGCCCTTGAACAGCCTGCAGCTCTGTTAGCCACCAAGCTAACGTCAAACCTGATGTGTGTTTTGGTGGTTTTATTTGTGTATTTTCGGTTAATTACGCTGACAGCCGTTTCCTCTTCATATAAAAACGATTTTAAAGGATTATCGACGTGTTAATATTAATAATTATTATCAATGGTTAAGTGAATCAGCTTTTGGACCAATCCTGTAAAAACACGTACTGTTTAGGTAGCTAATGTCAGCTAACGGCTGGCTCCATAGATGCGAGTTGCCCAAATGTAGACTGTCTTAAACCTTCATCCTGGACTCTTGTTCAAATTCTTGTTTTGGTGAAACAGCCGGTTTAGTTTACATGCTGACAGGCCCCACTGCATGTTCTCGTTTACTGATTGATTGATTAAAGTCCAACTTGTCGAACTAGGTGGTCTTAGTATGTTCTCACCAGGAACAATCTAAATACGTTTAAGTGTTATATATTTTTAAATGATTAAACACTGATGAACCCATTTTAAAAGAGAGTTGTAGCCAAGCAAGTCACAGACACTCACTTAAAAACTCCAGTTGTTTGATCATCTTGTGAGTTTTTTGCTCTGAGGTGGTATAGGGAGCTTGAAAAGACACTTTCACCGAAGAACAGTGCATCATTTATTTACAAACTTAATGAATACCTGTAGAGATGGGAGGATCCTATTTCCTGGTGCATTTTCCGACCTCTCTAATTATTGTCCTGGAATTTCCTTCACTTTTGAGCTAAAGCAAACCCAAAGGTCAGAACCCAACCCCTCCCAATCCCCCCTGGGGCTGATCACTTGCGGGGTTTTTCTGTTTTGCTTGCCCTGTTCTGTACTGTTTGTAAATGCGATAAACTAAATTGTTATCTCTTGTCAGACAGTGAGGTTAATTGCCACAGCAAGTCTGTTTGCACAGCAGACTCCCGGATTCACAGTATTAGGCTTAGCTTATGCACATAGTCCACCTCTTCACTGATGACTTGGTTTGATGCTTTCAACATGAATTATTTAAACAGTTCTGAAATCATTTGTCATGTCAAGGGAAGTCTGAAAGTAATACCACAGAAAAAAAATACTGTGACTTTATCATTCTTTAAAGGAACAGAGCCAAAATGGTACAAAATGCATTAGAACCAAAGGAATAATGTGTTCTGTCTCAGTAAGTTGCAGAGATAAAAACAGAATGACAAATACGACCATAGACCTGTGCAGACTTGCTTGAAAGATACCCAAAGCATTAAGATTTGTAAACTCTTTTAATACTCTATTTTGACATCACATAACAGTGAATGCCATTATTAACCTTTTTCTGGTCATGGTATTTTCAGGACAAAAACACAGGATTTCAGACCTAAATAGTAAATATCTAAATACTTACTTGTACATGTTCTATCCTGACTGTCTTTACTGGTACAGTCTACTGTGTTGTAACTGTAAAAACGTAATCTAAGATTAAACTATGGATTAATTAGTGATAGATGTCAACATCGTGACATACTCGAGTGAACGCCAGTGTGGCTTTGTTTCCTGGTCTGCACAATATTCTTTATTGAAGTTTTGCATTGAAAAGAAAACTGTCCCTGACTCTCTTAATTTGATATGGTTAATTTTTAATTTCTCTGCACAAATGTAATGCTGCTTCCTCATGCTGATTAGTAAAAGATCTTAACAAAATATGTTTTACCTTGATTACTGTACAACGTATAGTAGTTTTCTCCTGACTTTGTATGCTCTTATGAAATGTGACATTGCCTAAGCATCCTGTTGCATGTAGATAACTGTCTGAGAATGAGAATGAGTATGAACTTGCTGTGCCTAACTCCAGTTCAGAGAGGATCAGAGTTTTAAATATTCATTGTGTGTTCAGCTTATAAAGAGCTTGATAATTGTGTGATGTATTGTGAGCAACTTGTGCAGCCCTGTGACCCTGCGTGAGCAGAACTGTGTACATGATGTAAGCTTTTACAAGAACATTTTGTCACATAAACATTTTGAACTTCTACCCTTAATTAACAGGGATGCCCCGTTTGTGCTTTCCCTTGTTATTTATTCATTTGTCTGAGAATGCAGTTTTTGGTCTTTGGTTAGCTCTTTGATTTCATCATTCCAGCCACATTAAAAATCCATTAAAAACAAGAGAAATAGCTTGCAGTCTTCTTGTGTGCTGATTTTCCTGGCGCTCATGTTTTTGTTCATCTCCATACTAGTCATGCTGATCAAGCAACTTTGCGCATTTTGTCTCATTTTGTTCCTTAGCACAATGATATTCATCTTGTACTTTATTCAGTCCTGTACTTTATACCATTATTTGCTTAATGTCTGCTTATCACTTAAACTGTTGTGATTGAATGGTTAACATGGTATTATTATTATTATTATTATTATTATACCTCTTACTCTTATTACTATTTCTCGTATTAGTGGACTGGCTCTATTGAAGAGCAGTCTTGACAGGCTACAGTGGTGAATATAATGAGAAATATCATGCATTTCTAATTGACCCTTTTCCCTGTTTTTCAGAGGAGATCAAACTTGAGCTGGAAAAACAAAAGTGAGTTGGTCTTTGCATTTTTGTTCTTTTCTGCATCTCTTTGATGAACATATCTAGTGGTAGGGTGTTTATTAAAATTGCTATATCTAAAAATGTTTTCTGCTGCAGTCTTAAAGTACAGATCTTTTCATGTAACAGTTAACTACACACTAGTGTTGGGTGCTGACCTGAGGACAGTTTGTACAGCTGCAGTTCGTTCATTGCAAAAACTAATAAACAAGCTCTTCATTTAGCGGCATCTATAATCATATGTCAGAAGTTGAGGAGGCATTTTTGGCTAGATTAAAAGCTTTCTGTTGTGGTGCAATATGTTGAGTTTACCTTTTAATATCTGAATCTACCAGGGATGGCACTGTGGTTCCACCAAAAGCCAATTACATTGAAGCAGACAAGTATGTCCTGCCCTTCGAACTGGCATGCCAGTCAAAGTCTCCACGTATTGTCAGCACCTCCCTGGACTGCTTACAGGTATTATATACATATATATATATATATATACTCAGTTGTTCAAATCTTCACAGGTCTGCACGAAATTAAAACCTGAACCTGCCACTTCAAAACCTGATCCAAATTGGTGCTGCTAAATTTGAAACTGGAAATTACTCTCGCACATGAACAGTGATAGCTTTTCATAGACTCTGTTTTCTGGAGTTTTCTACTAAGGGCTGGAGGAGAGTGAAAAAGTGGCCACCCAGGATTTAATACATCTGTAATAGACTGTAATGTATTCTCAGTAATTTGTGGGATGGAAGAGAGCATCCACCCTGTTACTGTTAGGATTGCTGCACTAAAGCTTCTTGTGCTGTTGTGCTTGTGGAAATGCTTCTGCTTTACTCCAGGTTAACTTAAGAAGTGAGGATAAAGATCTGTTATGACATTACAAGGGATGCTTCGATCAGGATTTTTGCCACCGATACCAAGTACCAAAATTTTTTGTCATGGTGATTGGCTGATAACAACGCTGATTCTGATGCTTCAAGTTCTCTCTGATCACCATTAACTTTTTTTTCAGATAAAGTAATACTAAATTAAATGTTGTATTAAATGTTTTGGACAGTGAGATGTGAGATTTCTTTGGAACATAAATGGCAAATAGCAAATTTTTCATTGTTTCTCGAAATGTCGTAGTAATTCCACACCGGCGATGACATGACTGTGGCCAGTAGTGTTTAAGCAAAAGCATAATTAATATATTCTACTATCCTAAAACAACATGCATGGTGTAGATTTTACGTGTCAGATACTCCTGTCATTGATCCTCAGAATTGGAGTCAGTCTTCTGGCTGACATAGCTATCACATGCTCTAAAGTTAGGGTCAACTCGAGTACTGAATGTTATTAAAGTCACTGTTGGTGAAATGGGCGGGTGTCTCAATACTTTTTACCGTATAGCGTAGTTAGTATATGGCCACTTTCAATGTACTATATGAAGAAAACAAACTAAATTCTTCCCCCTTGAACAGTCTGATGCAGTTAACAAACACTGTGAAAGATTCTAAATGTACTGTTCACTCCCCAAAAACAGCCGTCTCGCTCGCGGTACTTTACTCAATAGACCCATGCATTCATTGATAAAATAGCACAAGGGATGGAACGTTGTTTGTTTTAAAAGGGGGTTGAATTTATGTCCCCACTCGTCGTGTACGGCCTCACGCATTGACGTCATCAATTGTGATCGGTTCCTAAGATCGGCCAAGTTTAACAAGTACCAGTCGAGTCATAAAATGTGATTATCAGGCGATACCGATCTTCAGCCGATCGATCGGAGCATCACTAGACATTACAACCAACCCAACACTCATCTCTCATCACCCATGGTTTCACTGAGGGTCACATTCATCCCCTACTCAAGCTCTAGAATAATTTCGAATGCAGCTTACGTTTCAAGAGAGTGCTAGAACGTGTATGTTAGAAGTAAGAATGTTAACAGATAGGGGTCTGAATCACCTGCCGATACTATATTACCGCGGCAAGGGGCTGATTTGATATGTGTTTAGTAAATCTCTCAGTTTAACACTGTGGTCATTTCAGACAATGCTATATGGCTTATCTGAACTGCTAGGAATATGTTTGGTGTTGGCTTATTGAAAAAAAATGTTTCTTCACTGCCTTGTCTATGTCAGGATGATGTCTAGCGATGTGTGCCTGTATGTTTGCCATTTTACCACAATACTTTTGCATGACAAAGTTTGTACACAACATGGGTCATGTCCTCTTTACCATGTATGTGGAGGAGCAGCTTGAATCTCTGTTTTGTTTTCTACCATTCCTGTTACTTATAAACGATGTCATGTAATAATTGGCTCCTACATCACCGGATGCTGTACTGCCTGCAAATGTCTGAGTAGTTCAGAGGGCACCATCTCTAGGATTACAGAGGTACTGGAGTTTTTCTCCCAAAACAAATTATAAACTGATCAAAATTGATTTCTCAGTCAGTGTGGCAATACATGAACCACCACACATACTGAATTGACCCCCTCCACCCCCGCCTCGATTAACCAACATACTAATCTCAAACCCAGCCCAACATTGCATGTAAAAAAAATAAATAAAATCCAAAGCCAGTGCTCTCTCAAGCTTGGGTTAGGTAGCAGACCTGTGGTGATATCTTTATACCGTACACTGGTTTCTGGTTGTTTTTGTGCAAAACGCAAAAGTGCGTAATTCTTAATTCTTAAACTATGCAGAAACTTATTGCTTATGGCCACATCACGGGGAATGCACCGGACAGTGGAGCACCAGGGAAACGGCTGATTGACCGCTTGGTGGAGACCATTTGCAACTGTTTTCAGGGCCCACAGACAGATGAGGGTGTACAGCTACAGATCATCAAGGTGAGATTACTTTTAACTATATGTTTTATTTATTGCTTGCTAGATGGACACCAGAAAAGTTTTCTGTCACAGTCAACCATTGCCATGTTTAATCAGTAAATACATTTATTATTATTTTTCTCAGTTGCTTGACTTGAAGGTCATATTATTGAATAGAGGTGTTGCTTATTCAGAGGTGTTGTTTTGTCCATAATTTGTGTCATTACTAAATTTATTTTGTGTCTGCCATGAATTTGGCTTTTGGGTAACAGTTTCATAATATAGTTAAATCCACATAGAAATAGATCCACTCCATAAAGCAAGTGTCTGTCTTAGGACGTTTTCGGTTTCTTCATGACTCTTGTTGCTTGCTTTCTCAGGCTCTTCTGACTGCAGTGACATCTCCTCACATAGAAATCCATGAGGGGACCATTCTGCTCACTGTTCGTACCTGCTATAACATCTATCTGGCCAGCCGCAACCTCATCAACCAGACCACAGCCAAGGCTACCCTAACACAGATGCTGAATGTCATTTTCACTCGCATGGAGAACCAGGCGGTAAGCATGAAGTACATAGATAATCCTGCTCTTTGATTGACTTTTGTACATCTTTGGCTTTCTAGCTGAAATGTAAACGTCTGAAGATGTTTTTCATTATGGTTGTATGTTCGCAGGCCTTGGAAGCTCAGGAAGCAGACAAGGAGAGGCAGCGTCTGCAGCCCCTGAATGTTGTCTCAGCACCCCGAAGCCCCTTACCTGTCCCACAAAACCCTTCCCCTACACCAGGCAGAGTATCCGGATCCCCGCAGCTTGCACGTGCCCAGTCAGAGCAGAATGGTCAGCACTTACCCTCTCCTATCTCCACAGAGCCCTCCCTCACACCCCCTGGTCCTCAGGACACCCCATCTGTGCACAGAGAGCCCGAGGGGCAAAAGACAGAAGATGATGTTGCTACACAAGAACAGAATGTAATGGAAAGCTCACAACCAGGTACCCGAAATCTCTGTTTCTTCTGTTAATCATTTGAACCCTGACAAATACAGTGAGCCTCGAAATTATTCATACCACATGCAAATTTTCACTTAAAGTTGATTTTATTCAACCAGCAAGTCAAATTTAGACAAGAAATGACATAGGTGTATGCAAAAATATATTACAATGATGTACTAAAGACATTATTGAGGGGAAATACAATTATGCAAAAAGTGGCATGTCCAAAAGTATTCATACCCTTCCACAACTACCCCTGTGTTTGGGAAAATCCA
>JBBJLR010000139.1:19663098-19697021 GCA_037577145.1 Brachypetersius gabonensis | reverse complement strand
ACTTGCTGGTTGAATAAAATCAACTTTAAGTGAAAATTTGCCTGGGGTATGAATAATTTCGAGGCTCACTGTATATGGTAACTGATAGTACAGTAAATGCCAATCATCAAGAAGAATTTTGCAGTTATACATCAGCACAGGACACCTTATTACATTTGTTTGTGGGATATTCAACTAATGTGAACACTCACTAAGCATTCAGTGTTTTGAGTTTGTTTCTGTGGTAAGTTGCGTTTATTGGTAAAATGCTTTCTATTTAATGGTACAAAACTAGGCCTCCCTGTATCCAAGCCACCAGAAGACAGGGAACCTGATGGTGAGGAGAGCCAGCTGGAGGCTGATGCAGAACAGGCCTCAGAGGCTCAGGAGGATGCTGAGCCAGACAGTGGCTTGGGAGAAAGCTCTGTAGAGGGGGGTGAGAGACACTCCAGCTTAAATGATCATTGTAACATATTAATATAGTTGTATGTTGTAATTATACATATTTAAATATCCCAAATATGGAAATTGATTTTAGCTTTACTTTTTCCTCATTTGACAGGACTGGACCAGCATTCTGACTCAGAGTCCAAAGTAGCTCCCCCTGTTGTCAGAGCTGACACTCAGCACATGAACGGTGTTGTGGATGACCAAGCCTCAGTTTCCTCTACAGATATACTGGTATGTTAAAATACTGAAATTTCATGTGATTATAATGGTGCTACATCAATATGCCTAAATAGTATTCAATGTGCATTATAAGAACATTGGCCATTTGATAATTGATTGATTATTTTTAGTTTTCTACTTAGCCAAAGTGAAGAATTTCTCTCTTATGTGTCTTTTCACTTGGAGTGCCTGTTATTGCTCATTACTTGAACAAGTGCCAGGGCTTTCATAGTTTTATATCCATAGACAGGCTTCCTATTTTTAAACTGTGATTTCTTGCATGATGATAGTATTACACACTAAATGTTCCCATGAGAAAACAGTGTTGCCTTTAGCTGATTTTGAAGATATTCTGCCTTTAGTTGCAAGTGTGACTTTTCTGTTAATAGTTGAAGAAATTATAAAACAAAAACACTTACTTGCAAATACAAAACAAGAGCCAAACTCTGTTTTAATACATTCTTAAGAATATGGCCTAAATTATAAGTGGTCTATAAGGATAATTGGGAAACGTCTTCCTAATTAAGTCTTCATGGATGACTTCTTCAGACATGTTTTCGCTCTTTTAACTGTGCACAGGATGCGGAGGCAATGCAGAACACTCAGACAGCTGCCCGCTTCTCCCACATTCTGCAGAAAGATGCTTTCCTGGTGTTTCGTTCCCTCTGCAAACTTTCTATGAAACCCCTGGCTGACGGCCCACCAGACCCCAAGTGAGACTTTAACCCTTTCTCAATTACAGGTGCAAAAAATACACTATAGCACTTTTGTTGCATTGTATATTTTCAGAAAAAGCAGTAGTTTGTAAGAAGATTTTATTCTGGTTTTATTTTGTTATACATTCATGGTAAACTTTTCTTTGGTAAACAGTGCTAGCTGAGTTGCATATACAGCATTCCTGCTTGCCTAACTGGTACAGGTAATTTTATAACCTATGAAACAGCAGACCTGTGTTGAAGTTTGGGTTGGAGAAATTCATGGATAATGCTTCATCATCAGGAAGTGCTGAAAGAAAATGGTTGAAGAACGTAATAAATCTTTAGTTACAGTTATTGTCTTATGGATTTCATGAGAACAGTGTGTGAGTGGACTGATAAATAGAGGCTTGGTTGAGTTGCTATTGTAATCCCAAGACATTGTTTTTTGTTTTTCTTCAGGAAATTTAGATCAATAAGAACAATAAACCTTTTGAATTGTTGTTTTCAGTGGTGCTGGTTTCATTCTCTCTGTCAGGTCTCATGAGCTGCGCTCCAAGGTGGTTTCCTTGCAGCTGTTGCTGTCAGTCCTTCAGGGAGCCGGGCCTGTGTTCCGAACACATGAGATGTTTGTGAACGCTATTAAGCAGTACCTCTGTGTTGCACTTTCAAAGAATGGTGTCTCCTCTGTGCCTGAAGTGTTTGAGCTCTCTTTGGCCATCTTCCTCACCCTACTCTCCCACTTTAAAGTCCACCTTAAGATGCAGATTGAGGTAAAGAAGAACTGAAGGCATTAGTCTTGTTCTTTTGACATAATCTGATATAATTAAATAAACCTAAGTTGCACTAAATTACCCTGCCCAGTTTTACTGTATTCTTACTCTGCCTTTTGTTTTTGTTTTTTTTTTTGCCTGTTTTTTGTCAGGTGTTCTTCAGGGAGATTTTTCTCACCATTCTAGAAACATCATCTAGCTCTTTTGAGCACAAGTGGATGGTCATCCAGACCCTTACTCGTATTTGTGCAGGTAGTAACACCGTTGTCATGAGTCTGAATTGTTTATAGTACTCCCCAACATCTTTTTGTTCCTGTCTAGCTCAAAGACCCGAACAGTGTGGGATCACATTTAAAACTCTTGTTTTTCTTATGTTCCTCAGATGCGCAGTGTGTGGTGGATATCTATGTGAACTATGACTGTGACCTGAATGCAGCGAATATCTTTGAGCGTCTCGTGAATGACCTTTCAAAAATTGCTCAGGGTCGAAGTGGGCAAGAGCTAGGCATGACGCCACTGCAGGTATCCACTCTCTGGGTTGTTATCCTTGTGCTAGACCTTGTTGTATTATCTGAAGCAAATCAAGCTCTTTGTGTTTCGGTCAGATCTACACACTCAGTGTGTAGAATAAATATATTGTGTACATATAATTATTGTGAAATGGGGCTGAAAATATCGACTGTGTTCAGACTGTTGAATTGTTGTACTGGCAGCACTTTTCACCACATTTACAGTTCAAAATATCTTGCATATTGTTCTGTTTGTAGTTTTTTATCACTTTGTTACCATTGTGTGGTAAGTTGCAACATTTTGTTCTATAGGAGCTGAGTTTGCGTAAGAAAGGGCTGGAGTGCTTGGTGTCTATTCTGAAATGCATGGTGGAGTGGAGTAAAGACCTCTATGTCAACCCTAACCTACAGACCAATTTAGGTGAGGGAGCTTTCAGGATATCTGGGGACAATTCTTTTTCATTATATTTCTTTTACTATAATTATTTGGTGGGGAGCGGAGTATAATCTTAATGTAGCAAATGTATGCAATGTACATCTTACCTTGTAACTTTGTAGTGGTGATTTTAAAGGGCTGTGTTGTAACTGCAGGTCAGGAGCACCAGGCTGAAGGCGACGGAGCGGACACAAAGCTTACTGAACACCTGCTGTCTCGCCGGGACAGCGTTAGCTCTCAGGATTCTGCTGTTTCCTCTAGTGTCCAGCCTAACCAGCCTGACCATCCAGAACAATACGAGGTCATCAAACAGCAAAAAGAAATCATTGAGCATGGCATTGAGCTGTAAGTCTCACAATTTTTTCTTTAGTTTTAGGCCTTTTTCTTCTTTTTGTCTGTTTACATTGTTTTCTTCATGTGTTCCACAGATTTAATAAAAAACCCAAGAGGGGAGTGCAATACCTGCAGGAGCAAGGCATGCTGGGAACCTCCGCAGAGGACATTGCTCAATTCCTGCACCAGGAGGAGAGACTTGACACAGTAGGTGCATTCAGTCCCCCATTCTCAGCTGTCAGTCCGATCACCTTTCACAGTGTGTCAGTCCCTGTCTCCTGCTTCCTTCACACAGACACAGGTTGGGGAGTTTCTTGGTGAGAACACCAAGTTTAATAAGGAGGTGATGTACTGCTATGTAGACCAACTGGACTTCTGTGGCAAGGACTTTGTTTCAGCATTGCGCACTTTCTTGGAGGGGTTCCGGTTGCCCGGAGAGGCACAGAAAATTGACCGGCTTATGGAAAAGTTTGCGGCTCGATATCTGGAGTGCAATCAGGGGTGAGTCCTGAGGAGCTTTCTAAGGGAAAACATGCAGCACCCCACAGCACCTTTTAGTAGTAAATACATTCTCCACAACTGTATCCTTTTCACCTTTGTACCATGACATTACATTGTTTAAAATCTCAAGTCATCCTGTAGTGTTAATGTTACTGATTATTTGTATGATAGTGTTTAAATGATAGTTCAGCTTAAATAATGCTTCAAACTTACTGTACTTTTTATGACACATTCATTTTATTATTTATCATTATACAGTAATCCCCCAGTTTTACGCAGATCGGGACTCGCGGATCCAGTCACACAGGGGTTTTTTCGAGAATGAAACTGATCGTTTTACACAGAAATCTTCAAAACAATACGGAACCTGCAAATATTCTTTTTTTTTTTTTAACTCATTTTAGTTCTTCTGGCTCCCGGTGTGTGTCCATTGGGCTTCTCCATATTTAAACCTCTCTCTCTCTCTCTCTCTCTCTCTCTCGCGCTCTCCCTCTCCCTCTTGCTCTCTCTCTGTCTCTGTATCTCCTGTAACGCAACCCCCAGCGAATAACGGGGCATTACTGTATACATATTTTCAATAAAATTAGATTGTGCAGTACGGTATATTGAATCAAAGCAGTTCCTGGATTTTTGATGTTCTTTTCCAGGCAGACGTTGTTTGCCAGTGCAGACACAGCCTACGTTCTGGCCTATTCCATCATCATGTTAACCACTGATCTGCACAGCCCTCAGGTCAGTCTGAGCACTCTTGCACAAGATACGAAGCCTTTCTATTTGAGATCACCGTTCAGTTCCCTTTTCGCTTCATCCTGATTACCTTTGATCATCCTGCACTTCACAATCATGACCTTTCACAGAATCTCGTCTTCTAAAAGCCAAATTCCTGTTATTTGTTCTTGTGTGGTAATCGTAGTGCATATTTCTTCTCAGGTGAAGAACAAAATGACAAAGGAACAATACATTAAGATGAACCGTGGCATTAATGACAGTAAAGACCTGCCTGAGGAGTATCTCTCTTCCATTTATGATGAGATTGCAGGGAAAAAAATTGCCATGAAGGAGAGCAAAGAGTATTCAATCACGCCCAAGTCCAGCAAACAAAGTGAGTACTGTCCATGTTATCAAGTCTCTTTGAGTTTTCAGCTTTTGATATTAACTTATGAACATCATTTTTAAAGTACTTGTAGTAATATTATACTCTTCTGTTTGCCTGAGTGTAAAGTGCAGTGTTTTTTGGACACTATCTGAATGAAGCCCTGTTCTGGTGGCAGGTGTAGCCAATGAGAAGCAGAGGCGGCTGCTGTATAATATGGAGATGGAGCAGATGGCTAAGACAGCTAAAGCTCTGATGGAGGCAGTGAGCCATGCTCAGGCCCATTTTTTTAGCGCCACCCACCTAGAGCATGTCCGGCCCATGTTCAAGGTACCACTTTTACTTCAGCTTTGCAAATGACTGTAACAGCATAGTCTCATGAACATGGCATGGTGGCCTTTGAATGTGAAACATTAGCTATGGTTGCTTTGCAGTGAGGGAGGTGTGTAATAAAAGAATGCTGTGTAGTAATCGAATATCGTTAACCGATTATATGTGTGTCTGTACTACAGTTGGCTTGGACACCTCTGTTGGCAGCATTCAGTGTAGGCCTTCAGGACTGTGATGACCAGGAGGTGGCATCTCTGTGTCTAGAGGGAATCCGCTGTGCTATCAGGATTGCCTGCATCTTTGGCATGCAGGTGAGTGTGGTACATTACACTCACTCCATACCTGAGAGATCAAACTGAGTGACCTGAATCAATAATTTGTCATAAGTCCTAATTTCACCTTTGCCTGACCTGTGTAACTGTATGTTTGTGTGTGTCTCTGTGTAGTTGGAGCGAGATGCATATATCCAGGCATTGGCCAGGTTCACTCTGCTCACAGCTAGTTCCAGTATCACAGAGATGAAACAGAAGAACATTGACACCATTAAGACACTCATCACTGTAGCGCACACTGATGGAAATTACCTAGGCAACTCCTGGCATGAGGTAGGCTTTGCCAGCACCTTGCACAAGATTGGCACAATACTTTGCTGTTATTCGCTTTTTTAATGCCTGCTTCTGCGTGCTATAGATTTTACGGTGTATCAGTCAGTTGGAGTTGGCTCAGCTGATTGGCACAGGGGTAAAGACACGTTATATCTCCGGTGTAGTCAGAGAACAAGGAGGCAGCATGAAGGGATTTCCCAGTGGAGGAGAGGAGTTTATACCTCTTGGCTTAGGTAAGGCTCATTTATGAATATATTTCCATAGCTGGACTTCACAAGGCCACCTTATGACCAGTGGGAAGTTGTTTGCATATCAGGGCATTGTTTGACCTTGTAGATTGTTGGACTTGCTGTCTCTAACAAAATACTTGACCTATCACAGGCACACTAGTTGGGGGTCCAGACAGGCGTCAGATGGCTCATATCCAAGAATCAGTGGGGGAGACCAGCTCCCAGAGTGTGGTAGTAGCTGTGGACAGGTGAGAGAACAAAGATTGCTACAGAGCCATTCTGGTGACTGTATCTATACTTGGTATACTCTATACCAATTTCTCAATTTTTGTTTGCCAGAATTTTCACTGGATCCACCAGGCTGGATGGAAATGCAATTGGTATGAGCATATATTTATATTTGTGAATGCATTAATGTGAGATTTCCAATGCACTTGTCTGTTAAGTCTTACCATTAGGTTTTAGAGTATAATTTTCCCCCTGCTCTGCATCTCCTCACCCAGTCAGATGAAGTCACACTGAAAATGTGTCCTCCTTAAATGTTTTACCCTAAGCCATGCTGTCTGTTTGCATAAATTCATGGTAAGTTCTTCTCCAGTGGACTTTGTGCGCTGGCTGTGTGCTGTATCGATGGACGAACTGGCCTCTGCCCACCAGCCACGCATGTTCAGCTTGCAGAAGATTGTGGAAATCTCTTATTACAACATGAACCGCATCCGCTTGCAGTGGTCCCGCATTTGGCAGGTCATAGGAGACCACTTCAACAAGGTCAGCAGTGTATTCACTAGTAAAGGGATTCATCACTTCATAGTCCCATGAAACAAACAAAAAAGGTAGAATTTTTAATGGCTTCTTCTGTTGAAACTCTTCTGTTGTGCTTTTGCTTTCCTTGTAGGTGGGCTGCAACCCTAATGAGGATGTGGCCATCTTTGCTGTGGATTCTTTGAGACAGCTTTCTATGAAATTTTTGGAAAAGGGAGAGCTGGCCAACTTCCGCTTCCAGAAGGACTTCCTTAGACCGTTTGAGCACATCATGAAGAAGAATAGGTTAGGATGCATGCATTTAAGAAAAATGAGGGCTGCGCAATATTAAAGAATGTGTTTCATTCAGGAGTAGAAACTGGATGACAGGTTGTAGTGACTTCTTTTTTTTTTTCCTGATTTCCACAAAGGTCTCCCACTATCCGTGACATGGTGATCCGCTGTGTGGCTCAGATGGTAAACTCTCAGGCTGCTAACATTCGCTCTGGCTGGAAGAACATCTTCTCAGTGTTCCATCAGGCAGCATCAGATCATGATGAGACTATAGTGGAGCTGGCCTTTCAGACCACCGGTCACATTGTCAGTGAGTACCAGCAACTTCCTGTCTGACAAAGAACAAATTACTCAAGAGTTATACTATCTTTAATGTAGTTAATTTATTTTGTAGAGGTTTTTATCTCATATCAAATGTCTTTTGTTCTGTCTCTGCTTATCTCCCTCATTCTCAGTGCACACGTTTCAGCAGCACTTTGCAGCAGCCATTGACTCATTCCAGGATGCAGTGAAGTGTCTGTCTGAGTTTGTGTGTAATGCAGCTTTCCCTGACACTAGTATGGAAGCAATTCGTCTCATTCGTCACTGTGCTAAATACGTGTCTGACCGGCCACAGGTCAGTGTTTGCTCATATTTAACCACAGCGTGCCAGTGACGGTTGATGTTTAATGTTCCTAGTGGTTTCTCTCTTTCATTCTCTCACTCACTACTCTCTCTCTTGCTCTCTAACTCTTCTGTTTAGGCATTGAGAGAATACACTAGTGATGACATGAATGTTGCACCTGGTGACCGGGTGTGGGTGCGAGGCTGGTTCCCTATCCTGTTTGAGCTCTCTTGCATCATCAATCGCTGCAAGCTGGACATTAGGACCAGGTGTGCAGATGTGGTGTCTGTCTCTCAAAAAAAGTTACACTTATTTGTTTCGGAGGCCTGATGGAGATCTGCATGTTTGTTTCAGGGGCCTGACAGTAATGTTTGAAATAATGAAGAGTTATGGACAAACCTTTGAGAAGCACTGGTGGCATGACCTTTTCCGCATCGTCTTCCGCATCTTTGACAACATGAAACTTCCAGAGCAGCAAACTGAGGTGAACTGATCTTTAAGATTGTCCTCTTGGTTGCGATTTCACATCCACATTTTTAAACAATAAATAAACTGCAAGTGTCTAACCCTTTTGATGTGTTGCTATCGTCCACAGAAAACAGAATGGATGACTACTACGTGTAACCACGCACTCTACGCTATTTGTGATGTCTTCACACAGTTCTATGAGCCACTCAGTGAGGTGTTGCTGTCTGATGTCTTTGCTCAGCTGCAGTGGTGTGTCAAACAAGGTATAAACAAGGGATTTCTCATGCTTAGCCTGACATACTCACCAGTCCACATACACAGGAGACCTTCAGTATATTATTACTTATTAGATGTTTTGTTAGAAATGGTCTAATCACAAGACACCCAGATGAGAGAACTGGGAGTGGACTGGGTGGTGTTAGGTTTTGTCATGGTAGTCATGCCTTCTTGTGCCATAGGTGAGCATTAAAAACGTGAAGCGTGCATGTGTGCCCGGCAGGAAGAATGTTTTAAAGCAGCTGGCAGGTTAATAACTGAGAAGTCTGTGTGTCCCACACGTGTGGATCTCTCCCTGTACTCAGATAATGAGCAGCTGGCGCGTTCAGGCACAAATTGTTTGGAAAACCTGGTGATCCAGAATGGAGAGAAGTTCAGTGCAGAGGTGTGGGACATCACCTGCGCCTGCATGCTGGAGATATTCCAGTCCACCAGCCCTCATGTGTAAGCCTCTTAAACGAGCCTCCTAGCTCAAAGAGGAACAAAAATTAACTAAAGTTATATTTGCATTGAGATTTTTGGTTTAGTTTCATTTTAATTATGAAATTATGTATAATGTATTGAAGTATATTTGTTTGTCTATACATCATGTCCTTATGTATTTAAGTCACATTGATAGTATGTTTGTTTGTGGCTAAATCATGAAGCCTGTTTTTAAAGCAGCTGAGGTTGTCGCTATGAAATGCTGTTAATTAAATGCTCCGTGGTTGACATGATTATTCTCTTCTTAACAGCTTGTTGACATGGCGACCGGCTGGGCAGGAAGAGGAGGTGGGAGATGGGAAACACATGGTGAGATGACTAACATGAGTAAATAACGCGCACGCACACACAGCCACACACAGGCACTTTGATGCCCCTATGCCAAACCATACACAAAGACAAAAGCAAAACGTAGTTGACTATATTTTCATTCAGAATGTTGTTGTTTATGTTCCAGGATGTAGAGATAGACTCTCAGTCTCAGAGCAGCTTTGAGAGGACGCTGTCAGAGAGAGGACAAAGTCAGATGTCCACTGCCAGTGATGAGGCCTGGAGGGGGAAACCCCATACACGTAAGCAATGCACTCACCTCATTTTTACATTAACCTTTTCCTCCTCTCACCAGTTGCGCAGAATTTCCCACCTGCTGTTGAATTTCCATGATGTAAATATGTTGCCTGTATTGACTTTTTGTGACCTCACTCTATTTGCTGTGACTTCTTGATTCTGTGAATTCTATTTCAAGCATCGTTGTCATGCTCTGTCTCCAAGGCAACATGTCTACTAATGGAAACCGAATGTAATGAAATTATTTTGTGAAGATTACGCTGCCTTGCAAATGTTATTGGATCCTCTTAATATTCTCTTCATTACATAATGTAGATAAGATCAATGTATGCTGTATCTCTCAGGGGTGTCAGACCAGCGGTTGTTTGCGGGGCTTCTCATAAAGTGCGTGGTGCAGCTTGAGCTCATACAGACCATAGACAACATTGTCTTCTACCCTGCCACAAGCAAGAAGGAGGATGCAGAGAACATGGCTGCTGCTCTGGTCTGTCAGTCTATGTGTAATTGTCCATGAGAGTAGTTCACTTAAAGCACTTTGTGTTTCTTGTAGTCTGTATGTATGTGCGTATATACCAGCACAAATCTGACTGATTGATTTTGAATTGAATTTTAATTGCATTCATGCTGATGGCAGATACAAAGCAAATGGTGCTGGTGACTCTATGGTCTGCATCTTTTAATAGAGAGACGCTCTGGAAGACACTGAAGAGAGTGAAGCACAGGCTGAGTCAGAACAAGGCATGTACAAGCACCTCTCTCCTCAGCACCTGTTTAAACTGCTTGACTGCTTGCTTGAGTCCCACAACTTTGCCAAGGACTTCAACTCTAACAATGAGCAAAGGACTGCACTCTGGAGGGCAGGTTAGTCTTATTTTTTTCTGTGACCAAAGATATCAAGTAGATACTCAAATAGATCTCCAGATTGACCTTCAATGGCAAAGTTCTTGATCTTTGTACGTGGAAGATGTTTTACCTCTGTGCTCCTGCAGGATTCAAGGGCAAGTCCAAGCCCAACTTGCTGAAACAGGAGACCAGCAGCCTGGCCTGCAGTCTGAGGATCCTTTTCCAGATGTATTCAGACAGAAGGCTGCAAGAAGCCTGGCCAGACATCCAGACGCGCCTGCTACTGTGAGTGGGTGCTCAGGGCTGTGGGGCTTACCGCAGCAAAGTGCAGCCGTGTGATTTCAGTTTCTGACACTTAGTTGGTGTAATACATTTGAATGCCATAAAATACAAAACATGGTTTGTGCTTCATTTGTTTCATAGTGACAGATTTACAAGACATACTAATCCATATTAGTGAATAATTAATGCATATGGATTTTCTTTTATTTTATGATAGTGATGAGTTATACATTTATTAAGAGTAGCTTGGCTGTCTAGTTACTTATATTTTATTTATTTGTATTTCCCCCCTTAGTGTGTGTAGTGAAGCCTTGGCTTACTTTATTAGCCTAACCTCAGAGAGCCACCGAGAAGCCTGGACCAGCTTACTGCTGCTTTTACTGACTAGAACACTCCGACTGTCTGATGAAAAGGTAATTGCACAAATAAATACACATACATCAAGTGAAGGTTAAAGATAAGGTTATAATTGTGCAGGGTGCCTCAGTTCTTCTTGTGACATGAGTAGATTCAGACATCCTCTCAGGCTCCAAATGTATCATGGAGTGACTTCCAGTTGGAAAAACAAAACTGGCTTGCTCCTGTGCCGCTGTGTAGGTGAGAATAATAGTTTTTATAATGAGGTCTTTTACTGCGTGAGGGCTCCTTATTTGAATATTCCCTTTATCCTTTAGGAGCACATGATAAACCTCTCATGGAGGAAGCACCCAGCTGATAAGACAGTGCAGTGACCTCAGAATGTAAAAGAGGATTCACGCATGCAACCTTGAGTGTGCCCTCGGCTTTCCCTGCCTCATTCAAATAGCCTTTGCCATTCATCACAATGCTGAGATAACATCAGAGTAGACTGTTTCCAGTCCTATTTCAGTTTAGCACAAGGAACAAGGGCTGCTTGGGATGGGTTTTTTTTTAGGAATAACCCCTCAGTTTGAAAAAATATTATTCTGTCTGTGTTGATCTTTAAGTGTCACTTAAGGATTTATCTTGGCTTTGTCCATTTGCATGTATAAAACAATTTTTTCTATACACCCAGTCAAGTTACCATTGTCTGAAAGTTTGGTCCAACGTTTCCGCTATGCTGTATGTGTGCAGTTCATCTGTTCTGTACTGTTGAACACTAAGGCTAAGATGGTTATTGTTTCTATTTGTACTTTGTTTCAAATACCGGCACTCCATAATGTTTATATGATACAGACAGTACTTATGAGGGCTCAGGGTATACTACTAGGCCACCATCATCTGTTGTGGGGTTGTGTTGTCACTTTAGTTCAACATGTCAGTTATATTTGCACTTACCCAATGGCTTTTCCCTGTGGCTACAGATGGCACCAACAAACCTGCAGGGACTTTCCTGGTTTTCTGTTTTGCTATATTCTATATATGAAGGATTGTGTCTTGTTTTCAAGTAGGATCAAACTTGTAGTGGAAAAGTTGTCATGGTGGTATTTTCCCCCAGAAACTTAACAGTAATTACAAATCTCTTGTCTAATGTCTGTCAAAGAACCTATAAATGACCAGTGTTTTTTGTGTTTATTTACTCTGTCTGCGCTGACCAGGGCAAGAAAGGAACAAATGTCTAATTTTTTTCTCCCGTTTCTTCCTGTGCATTTGCTTGAAATCACAAGACTTGTAACTTCACCAAAGCACTGAGCACAAACCAGCAAGCTTTGTCAAATGTACTAGTGCCATATTTGTGTATAAAACTGACTACAGAATGACTCATCTTTGAAGGGCTATAAAAAGAAATCGCTTGTCATAATGAGATGGAGCTTTGAATGATGGTGAAAGGAAACTGAAGAAGACCGTGGTTATTTGTATAAATATAATAGCTGATTTATAGAAATAATTATTCAATTAGTTGCATTAATATGCTAATAGTGGATTTAAAGGAATAATCAATAGCAGCTCTAATGAACACAACCTCTTTCTCCCTCAGTTCAAGCCACATGCCTCCTGTTATTACCCCTACCTGTGTGAGATGATGCAGTTCGACCTTATCCCTGAACTCCGCGCCGTCCTGCGCCGCTTCTTCCTCCGCATTGGTTCAGTCTTCCACATTGCAGCCCCTGAGATGGCAGCTGCAAGAGCACCAGCCTCATAGGGCACAGTAGGGCCTGTGGTGGTAAAAACAATGACTGGAGGGGGGGGGCAAGACAGCAGTGAGCGTATGTGGCCCTCTTCGGGTGTTAAGGACCGTACAGGAGAGGTTGGAGCTGATGCTGAGACTGCTCGCCCAAAGTTGCCCTCCGTGTCTGTATCTCTTGATCTTTCACCCCTCAGCTCCCCCTCAGGGGAGAAAAGTACTGTGTGACCCAACAGGGCTTTCCTCCATTCAACATTGTGGCTCACATTTAGTTATATTAGTTTTACATACTGAAAGTGGGGGGGCGCATTATGGTAACAGTGATAATTTATTGACAATACTGTTCTGGATCCAGATCCTGCTTGTTGTTCCGTTGATTTATTTTTTTTTGATTGTTTTGTTGTATCTGTTTAATTTTGTCCTTATTTTAATATGTGAAAAAACAGCAATATCCAAATGCACAGAGCTGGGGGGAAAAAATCAGATGCGTGTAATTTATAGCAGGTTTGCATATCTGTGCCTATGAAGATGGGAGAGACTTATTAAAGCCCCAGTCAGGAATTGCAGCAAGTTGCGGTCTGGTTTTTGATCCTGCTGTAACAGCTCTGTCATGTCTACTTCGTGTTCATCAGACTGTAGTAATTAAATATATTCCTGGGGTGGCTCTGCTAGTTCAGCAGTTACTGAGCTTTAATGATTGGTTTTTAAATTTCTTCGTAAGCTACGGTTTGGACACACTGTAATTCAATGCCTTGTGGCCTCTTGTACCGGACATTTAACAGTAAGAGTCCTGTGTGAAGGAACGTTTACCTTGCATATCCTGGTCAGTTTGTTTGCATAGTTGGAGGTGAAGCTGTTCAGCACTCTTGCGTTGAAATGTAGCCAGCCTAGTGTTGGCCTGGGACCTGGGTGATGTAACATGGCTGCTCTCAAAAACACTTTTGTTGATTTCATTTAGCATTCCCTCCAGGAGTTCCCACTCGCTTGGCACTACACACCTCTCTCCCCTGCATGTAATGCAAACAGTTTGGCTACACTTTGACAGATGTATGATTTGGAAGCACAATTGTGGAAAGGCTGGGGTCTTTAAATTTTCTTTTTTCCCTTCCCTTCATAGCAGTAACCCTCCAGTTCGAGATGATCTGGCAAACGGATTGTTTCTTGCCATACCAACCCTTGAAATGAGCTGGTTCCAAATTTTGAGAATGAGTCAGTCAGCCTGCTTCATTATCTTCCAGACAGTGTTGTCATATCAGCACCAAGCTAAACCAAGAAAACAAAGATAAATACATATACTGTACACTGAAGATGTGTTTGTACTTAAATATATGACTATCAAGCCTCTGCTATTACCAGAGCGTATGAAGCTCTTGATGCATTTTTATGCAGATGTATTTAATTCTATGAAGTGCTTTTAAATATTTTCTGAAAGCATTCCATCCCTTGCAACTACATGTCCACTTTGCCTCCCTTGAAGATGGACAGATATAAATATAAATATATATATATATAGTAAGATGAAATACAACGTGTAAAGTTTTCATGTAAAATAAAGGAAAAATATGCTCTAAACATATGGTGATGTAATCTTCCAAGAATTTGGTGAGCTAATCAATAAAAAAATCAGTTCTGCACAGTTTGCATATTTTATTATTCATGTTAGTTTCCACTCCGATTTGAAGTTCAACGCTATATGGATGAAAGAATTGGGATGCCAGACCATTACACCAACAGGGACTTCAATGACTTTGCATTCAAATACATAGACTATGGACTTGCAGCTATAACAGCTTCCACTATTCTTGGAAGGCTTTCCACAGGATTTTGGAGTTTCTGTGAGAATTTGTGCTCATTAATTCTTTAGAGCATTTATGTGTTCAGGCACTGGACGAGGCCTGGCTCGCAGTCTCCAGTCTCCGTTACAGTTCATCCCAAAGGTGTTGGATGGGGTTGAGGTCAGGGATCTATGCGGCCAGTCAAGGTCTTCCACACCGAACTCACCCATTCGTCTTTTTGGAGCTTGCTTTGTGTACTTGTACTGGGGCACAGTCATGCTGGAATAGAAAAGGTTCTTCCCCAAACTGTGAAAGTTGGAAGCATGACGTTGCCCAAAATCTCTTTGAATGCTGAAGAATTAGGAATGTCGTTGCTGGAAGTAAGGGGTCATTGGAATTCGATAATTAAGAGGTGAGTCCCAATACATGTGTCCCAATACATGTGTCCATCCAGTGCAGCATTTATATTAAGACGTTTCCGGGTCCAGCCGGTTGGGGGCGCTCTGCTTCGTTATTTAATTGAACGCCATGGAACGCCTGGGGGTAACAAAGGTTTCCATAGTGATTTATGACACCGTTTGTTTAGGTGAACTCTGGGTCATTTTGGGTTTTGTCAAAACTGACATTAAAATTACTAGCGGGACATTTGAGGGAAAACTGACTTCATAATGACACATAAGAAAAGCACACAGAAACACGCCTAAAGCAGCTTGTCCGTTTAATCAAAGTCATCCAAACCTTGTGGAGCGGTGAGTGCAGTGAAATGTTCCGTTGAGTTAGTGACACATCTAAGAAACAGAAAATGAAAAAAACTCCCAAATCCTAGGACAAGATAATCCCTTCGATGCTGGTCACTGACCAGTATAAACCTTAAAATCAATCGTCGCTGCTAAGAAACACTCTGCATGGACAGAAGTATTGGGACAAACCTATGTCTTATTGTATTCCGTTGACCCCTTACTTCCAGTGCAAGGCAAACTTCGTGGACAGTGTTTTTTGGGGAATGCCCTTTTCTATTCCAGCATGACTGTGACAAAGTCACAAAGCAAGCTCCATAAAGACCTGATTGGATGAGCTCGGTGTGGAAAAACCTGACTGGTCCGCATAGAGACTTCAACCCCATCCAACAACCTTGGTATGATCTGGAACGGGGATCGCCAGTCAGGACTTTTCGTTGAACATCAGTGCCTGACCTTATAATGCTCTACAGAATGAATGGGAACAGATTTTCCTAAAAAAAAATCTGAGAAGAGTGGAAGCTTTGCCCTTTGCAAGGGGGCTTTTGCAAGGGGGTGCAGTTACATATTAAAGTCTATGTATTTGAATGCAATGTCAAAGTCTCTATTAGTGTTATGGTCAGGTGTCCCAATATTTTAGTCCACAAAGCGCCATCGTTTGCGCATGCGTACCACACAACGTTTCTGCCTGTCTCCTGAGTCGGAGCTGTCGAGCTAGAAGGATAGTTCACAGTGGATCCTTGGTTCGTTGGGCTGCACCAGAAATGTCGGACTTACAGTCGCTCTCTGGCTGGAGACCCAGAATCCTCGATCATGTAGGGGCCCGGGACTTAACCCTCTTAATTATCTGAGTAAGTAACTCACAGTGTGATCATTTAAACCCTTCATCGTGTTCCATTCTCACTCTCCCCTCTAAATTTCGGCTCTGCTGTGAGAGCCCAGCCCGTGCCTGATGCTAACAGTGTTAGCCTGCCTTTGACGTAGTTCGCTAGCTTAGCTTGGACTGCACAGGAAAAAACGACATTACCTGCTGCTTTTCTGACTATTAAAATGCCTCTGCAAATTAATTTCTATCTGAAATAGACCACGTTTATACCCCGTACACTTATCTGTTAACATCCTTAACCGAAATATCACCTAACTGAGACCATACACGGATAGGTAGTTGCTTTTAAGAGCCTGTAGCCATTGGTTGGAGGCTTTTTAGTGCAAATGCATTAACATTAACGTTACATAGGCTGTCAAATGTAAACGTTTACACCAGTCACGCCAGTCCACTTGTCTAGTGTATTTTATGACCTCTAGTAGAGTGTATGAATTATAATCAGAGGAAATGTCCCACAAATGGTGGCATTTATTGGATCATTGAGACGGCGGGGTTTTCAGGTGAAGCCGGCTAAATTCCATGTGTAATACTAAAGAAACGGAGTACCGATAAAGACATTTGATTATTTTATTAAACGTCCACGGCTGAGCGAGGATTTAATGCTATTGTTATGTAATTGGAATGGGGCGGGGACAATGCTGTTCTAGAACCCAATAGCAGATCAAGGGGGCGGGGCCTGAGAGACCACTCTTCAGGCTGAGTTCTCCCACTTTTACTGTACATCCCCAGCAGAACCACGAGGAGTCTGACCCACAGCTCTCTGATCTAGCACGAAGCCACGGAAACCGTTAGTTTGGTAGTTCTGTCTGAAGTTGTGTATGGTAAGCATATTCTTCAAACTTTGTCATGTAGCTCCCTCATTGACTCTAGAGAGGGAATATCTCGTTGAGATTGTGTGGAATGTCTAAAGTAAATGTTCTACGTTAGTAAATGTTTAAGTTAATTTCTAACTAGTTTCAGGCAGGGCACAGTGACTAACGCCTTCGGGGTTCTCAACAGTCTGTTGATTTTGGGGTTTTTTTATTTATTTTTTAAATACTTGAGATGTTTCTGGTGTGACATGAAACTTGTCTGTCCTACATGACACGCATTCCAACACGTGTTCTTTGGTCAGGATGCTTAACACAAAATCAGAAGCACCACTAACGTTTTTGATCTGTATTTTTCTAAGGCGAAATAGAGATCTGTTCATAAAGTGAGTCTGTGGCAAATTATTTGTTTGTTTTAACATGACACGATCTAGACCACATGCTACATCTTATGTTTTAAAACGCAATACAACGAATTCTACTCCGATGTTAAATAGCTGAGCTTTCGGGTCCGTAAAGGACCCTCTATGTGTTCCCGTAGCTGATTCTGAGCTGTTGTTATTAACGACCACGTGTTTGAGAAGCGACCCTCAGCAGATCTTTGTGTTGCGAAATGCTGCGTGTTTATGTGCATCACGGCTCACGGATTGTAATCTGTTTATCAGGAAATCGCCCACGTTTCAGCAGAGCACGTTTTCCGCGTCACACCTCCTGTCTGATCCACAGCATCCGAAGATCGCAGTTTCATATAAAAAAAGTAAACTAAAAACGCGAAAAAATAAACCTGTTTTTGTTAAGAGAACACGCACAGGCAGCCTGTGTGCTCTGGTTAATTAGACAGCTATTGTTAATTAGATACCCATTGTTTTTAGTATTCATCAAAATAACTTTACAGGGGCGAATTAAAAATACACATGGTGACGAATTACCTTACTTCCTTTTGTTCGAGTTTCTTCTGCTGCAGCCCTCATTTCCTCCTCTCCAGCTCGCATCAAATGAGCAAATCATAATTCAGGCCACGCTGGCTTTTCATGCCCCCTGCTGTTTAAATTCACTCGTGTCAAGGTCAGTGTAGATCTGCTCTGCCACAGGAAAGGGGAGAGGGGGAGACTCTCCCGATTCTCCAGCAGCGGCAGGTGATGAGAGACCACCATCTGCTGCTTTGTGCAGGGCACCCAATTAAGTAAGAGGGGTTTAGTAGAATAAAAGCTGGTTATTTACAGTGGCCCTTAAGTTTAATCCAAACCCCCTCCTCCTCTGTTTATTGGAAGTTGTGTGAGTCCTCACTAATCATTTCTTCATCTTACTGTTCTCTAACTGCAGCTTTTGAGCCATTGCACCATCCTTGATTGCATTTGTTTATGCTGGATAACAAGGCAAAGAAATCAATGAAGATCAGAGTTCAGCCTGGTTTAAGACTCGTGATGAAAGCGCCAGCTTCGGCAGAGGCTTGAGAAGGGACGGCGAGGGGCTGCGCGCTGTTTTGCAGACAGCGACGAGCAAGCGGAGAGTGGGAAACCAGCGTGAGGAAAAGGTTGAGCAGGACTCAATGATGTCTTATAACAGAGAACTGGTTGTGTACTTTATCAAGTACAAACTCTCCCAGAGGAACTATTCCTCTAGTCACATTGGGCTTGTGGAAGACACGAATCGGACTGAGGGGAGTCAGGCTGCTGAGGGGAACGGAGAGGAGACGCCGGTGACGCCCACAGCGGTTGTAAATGGGTCTCTAAACGGGACAAGTCATGGTCCATCAGGGTCACCCACCTCGTCCCCCCAGAGAAGATCCAATGGGGCTGGGGGGTTGGATGCTGTGAAAGAGGCACTCCGGGACTCGGCTAACGAGTTTGAGCTGCGTTACTCGCGCGCCTTCAGCGATCTTTCTTCCCAGCTGCACATCACGCCAGCCACGGCGTACCAGAGCTTCGAGAGCGTCATGGACGAGGTGTTCCGCGACGGCGTCAACTGGGGTCGCATCGTGGGCCTGTTTGCTTTCGGAGGGGCTCTGTGCGTGGAGTGCGTGGAGAAGGAGATGGGGCCCCTGGTGGGACGCATTGCAGAGTGGATGACGTTCTACTTGGACAACCACATCCAGCCCTGGATCCAGGACCAAGGAGGATGGGTAGGTTGCTTATTTACACACACATTTACTCACCTCTGATGAAACAGCCCTCGTCACAAAATTTTGAACTTTTAATAGGAATTATTCCCCTGCTGTTTATCATCCTGTTATAAACATTCCTTATTTTGTCAAGTTTCCCAAATTCAAATTAAGCCTAAGATTGGACAAAGAGTTGACCTTTCACACTCATGGATAGCCAGACTAAGTTTAATCTGTTTTCAAGAAGCCACCTCTTCATCTTAGAATGTTGTTTCTTATTATCTTAGTAAAAGGCATGTTTTGTGATGTGAATGTGATGTTTTGTACTTAACGATGACTGTCTCAAGAACGCTTGGTGCCATGGTTATCTTGAATTTGTGTTTGCGTCCTTGTTCATTCGGTCCTCATGATTAAATCTTTTGATTGTGTGCTTACGAGTTGCTTAAAAGAAAGCAAGAGGGGGCTAAGTGGGTGTTATTGATCATGCTCCGTAATTATCTCCAGCGCTTGTGTATGTGTGTGTTTTGCATTGGCTGATTTGCTGACTCCCCTGGGTCGAGACGCGAGCTGTTTTTAGTGTCCTTTCTCTCTTGGGTTTGGGTGTGGATCTTTAAAGTCTGTGGAGGGGAAAGGACAGGCAGATAACAGTGCAGCCTGTGGTCAGCTGAGCATTGATCATCTCTGCCCCTGTTCAGCTGAATCGAAACTGAACCAAACTGAACAGTGAGCATCATGGGCGATGAATACGTATGGCGGGGGCTGGAAGAGAGGGCTCCACGTCCATTGTTTTCAACGCTTGTATTCTATTGTTCTCATTTTTGCTTTCTGTGTAGTTTTTTTTCTCTTTGGTCAGCTGGCCAGCAGATCAAAAGGCAGGCTGTCAGAAAGGTCATGTGAGGAAGGCTTTTTGTTGTGCTGTACTGATGCAGGCTGTCCTCTTGGTACGACAAATAGAGGTGTGCTATGAAAAACAACTTTCTCTTTGTGGCGGGCACCACCAGACGTTTGGGTGGTCCTTAGGGAACATGGTATGGAAGTCATTGTCTAATAAGAAAGGTCAGTTTGCGACAATTTGATTGGGCGGTGTCGCACGCAGCCCTTTTCCTGATTGGTTGGCTTGCATAGCTGGCGCTGGTTGTGCTAGAATTTTTTGTCCTTTCTTTTATTTAATAATTTCTTTAAAAATCAGACATCAGGTGATGTGAAGCCCTTCCTCACGCACACGTTCCACTCAATTCCCCCCCCTTTCAGAATGTCCTAACTTGAAGCCTCAGAGCACAGAGTGTTCAGAACATTCTCAAATGTCAACACATCCATTATAATCTCAGCTGAGGCAAGGATTCATAGTTAGCCAGATAACTTAAGCTCAAAGTCAAGGTTTTTAAACAGTAGAGCTCAGAGAGGGTCCTATTGTGCAATTCTTATTTTTGACTGAATTTTTAAGTTTAGCTGAAGTTCTCAGCTAACTGAGACTTGAATTAGATTGAAACGAATGAAGAGGTGAACTTGTCAGCAATCAAGTGACAACAAACAAGATTAAAACACTACAAGACAGAAGTAAAGAAATAAAACAAGAAAATGAACTACAACTCTAGAATCCAGACCTAATGCTTAGTGCAGACGTCTGGCTTAAAATATCCAAAGCTTGTAATGTTCTTGGTTTTTTTTTTTGTTTTGTTTTTTTACAGGTACAACGCCTTCAAGCCCTTTTTCAAAGTTAGTCATAATTCCCACTCAAGTGGGACACCAGCTGAGTGACTTCAGTGCAGTGAGGTCATGTTGCTAGTTTTGACACATTTTTTTTCTTTTCTTTCAGTTCTCTTAATGCTAAATGAAGCAAAGAGTGTGGTTCTGATGTCACTTCCTCTGTGGGCCACGAAAGTGGATCTGCGTGTCTGACACATGGTAGATGGCCGCGAATGTGGTGCACGAATGCGCTGAATGTAGGCCAGTGATCCTCAGAGACACGCTCACAAGCTCCTTTTATGACACACACAGACTTGATAATGGTTCTTTTTAACAACAGGCCTCCGGCTAATTGCTGGTTAAATCTGGATCATGCCTGGTACCGATCACCCACCAAGTCAGATGTGCTCACTGGTGAAGTACGGCTTGAAGCAGAGTGTTTTGTACATGAAGAGATGCAGGTTTAAACATGGAGTCTCGTTCCTAATATATATATATATATAACATAACAGCATTCATAGTACTGACCGTCGAAATGTATTGTCTTCAAAGTACTGGATTGTTTGTCTACACTTGGTCCCCACCAAAGCAGGAAAAGATGTATTGTTGCAGTTCCAGTTCAATTTGTGCTAATATTTCAAATCTATCCTAAAGGTGTAAACAAAATTCATATGGGTTTATTGTATGCTTTGTGATCTTCTAAATCACTAAGCCACAAAGTCTGTCAAATGATGTATGGTCATGTGTGTATATACCTCAGCCATGTTTTAGATATAAACGTACTCTTTCCATGTACATGAACAGATGATGAACAGATGCATGTGTGACAACAGGGTCAAAAGCTATGTTTCAGCAGCAAAGAAGCGAAACTGAGGGGAGTCACGGGTTTGTCCCATGCTTGATCCATATAGTCGTCTTTGGTCTGTTTGCATTCTGTGTCAAATGCGCACTAAATCAGCTGTGTTTTCTGTTGCCCTGACCACACTAACAACAAACCAGGGCATTTTAAAAACTTGCCAAGTGTCAAGTCGAGTTCAATTATGGACCACGACATCTATATGGACCAAGCATGGGACGAACCTGTGACTCCCCTCAGTATCGCTTCTTTGCCGCTGAAACAGAGCTTTTGACCCTGTTGTCAATTATCTAGCACATTATTTACACAAAAGTAACTCGACATGCTTTACAGGAATATATTGGAAGTCAAAGAATAAATAGAAAATCAATAAAAGGAGATGCAGTAGCAATGCTGATATTTAAAAGAAGCCAGAGGAGAACAGTGCAGTTGTAGTTATTTACAGCTACCGTGTTTGCAGATCTGATACTGAAGTGTGAATGTGCCTGAGGTATAAAGATGAACCCGTGCAGCTTCCTGTGCACTGATAACCTACTCTAAAATGACATGGATGGAAAACAACTGCTTATTTTTATTGTCAAGTCAACCTTACACTATACTGAGAACATTAACCAGACGAAAATGTAGTTTGTCGTTCTTAACTGTCTTTTTCCTTATTCAGAATGATTTGAATAATCCGCTGACAACATACAACGTGGTTATTCTGTATCTGTCGGTATCTCTGAATCTAAAACTGTGATGTTATTTACGTCATCATCCTTACACTGACCGACATAATGTTCCCACATGCAAATCAGCCCGAATTCGGAACCACAAAGAAAACACATCAGGCACTCCGGTATGCAATCATTCCGAAAGTGGGGATGACCCTACCTAGGGAACTCCTGCACGTGACTAAACGGCTGCCTGTCCTCTCGGTCTGGCTCATTTCACCCTCACTTACATGTACTTTTCATTTCTTCACTATAAATTCTCTCACTAGTAAGCCATTTCTTTTGAGCCACTTTTGTCAAACACACACACACAGGCAGGGAAGGGAAAGCCGTTGGTGGCAGCTGTTCGCTGCAGGTGTGTCTCACTACCTGAGTGTATCCGAGCATGTCTGTGTTATCGCCTCCCCGCTCTCTTTTCCTCTCTCTTTCTTGCTCTCGCTCTCATTCTCATTCCCAATCTCTCTTGCTCACTCTCTCGCTCGCTCTTTCTCTCCTACTTTCTCTCTCTCTCTAATTATTTCTGAATGCATGCAGGTGTAGAGAAATAGCAGAGAGGCAGTTGAATCACAGTGATGGATAATAGACTGAAAAGATGGTGAAATAGAGAAGCACGGGGTGGATGATGTATACGTGTTTTTGGCCACGTGTCGTAGTATTTAAGGACCTTGGTGGTCGTGTCATTGTGTGTGTGTGTGTGTTCTGAGGTAAAATGCCTGGGGCTGGGGAGTATTGGATGAATAATAAGCAAATGTGCAGTGGATAAATGTCTTTGTTTAGACAGGCCAGTATGGAATAAATCTTGCTCTGCCTGTCAGTGAGTTTTAGAAAAATGAAGTGGAGCAGAGGGAGGATGCCGATACAGAGAGAGAAAGTGAGAGGGAAATAAAAATACATAAAGAGAGGGGAGGAGGGAGAAAAAAGAGAGAGTGAAGAAAGAGAAAGAGAGATGGAGACAGAAAGAGCAGGCGAGAGAGACAGAGCAAAGAAAGAGGATAAAATGACACCTCACTTTGAATGCTAACTATTGCCTTTTGCCGCTTTGTCCTTTATTTCTCCTTTAGGGTGTGGGTGTGTGTGTGCGCTCCCGTGGCAGTGCCTCCAAAGCACTCATTAGCACAGTGTCCAAAGAGGTTTCTTCACCCCAGTGTCCCCCTGCTCTTCCCTGCCAGTACTGTGGCTTCCAAACACACAGCCGATGTCATTAATTAAACACACGCGGAGCCGAGCTCATACACTCCGTAACAGACGAGCGGGAACGCACTCAACCATACGTTTAAACAAAGAGCTGTTTTTATAGGCTTTTAATTACTGTCACCACTGCTGCAAATTCCTCCACATTTTATTCAGTTTGAGCTGTTCTGTAGTCTGCCTCCTCCACGGGCAAACACACACGCGTGCGCACACACAAATCTGCACATCTGTCCTGTCAGTGTTGGTTACATTTATGGATGGAGATCCTGTGGGACTCCCTGTATCACCTACTGTAGTTCCCTTTCCTCCACCACTTTCACTTTATCTCCTTGTCTCTATCATTCGCTCTCTCTCTCTCTTTGTCAGTGTGCCTGTCTCTCTGTCCCACGTGGGTGAACGTGTTGCAGATCAGACGTGCAACAACATCAGCACGTCACCGCCGCACAGTCCCTCCTCTGTCCCTCCTCCATCCCTCTATACCTTCATCTGATCCGTTTTTTTTTCCATCGATCTGTCTGACTTGATTGTTGTGCATGGTGAACCGCAGTATGTCCCCAACACGCCTTATAGTGACACTCACTGTGGCCATTAGTCAAGCTGCAGTACATCAGCACAGCCCCTGTGTGTGTATGTGTGTGTTAGTGTGTGTATATGTATACATTGTGTGTGTGTGTGTGTGTGTGTGTGTGTTACTGTAGTGGCTGCCTACATGCCTTTGTATTTCTGGTTGAGTCCATTAGAGAGACCGAGAGGCAGATGGAAAGAGCAGGACAGGGAGGAAAAAAGGAGAGAGAGAGAGAGCACGAGAGAGAGAGAGAGAGAGGATGATGGAGAAAAAAGGGAGGGGAGAGAAAGGTGGAGAGAAAGGGGGAGGGAGCAAAAAGAGAAAGTGAGGGAAGGAGGGGGGAAAGGAGAGGGAGAGATACAAACAGAGGGGTAGCGATTAGGGGCTACAGAGAGAGAGAGAGAGAGAGAGGGAGAGTTTCCTCTTCACATATTTGATTTATAGCCTAGGTCTGCATTATTGGAGAGTGCAGCCCAGACGGTGATCGCTTTAAACAAAGACGCAGAGGACACACATATGGCTGTGTCTGCGCACGCACACACGTGCACACAAACACCCAGCCTGCCTGGTTCAGGTAAAGCACTGTGCTGTAAACAGACTGTATTTGTTAGCTGAACAGGATGGCGATGATGTTTCTCTGTCATTGACTGATTTTTACTGCTTTACACTAAACAGCCATTTAGTAACGCCTCTTTATTTATATCTGTATTTATTTTTCCAACAGGGTACCTGCTGCTGTTTCATGTCTCTATCTGTTTCGCATCCCTGTCCCCAAGGTCAAGGCTTGTCCTGAACCCTGACTTGCAAAGCTGGGCTAAGAAACATTGTAGCTAATCAGAGTGTTTGCCATTGCTGAGATTTGGTATCTGCCTGTCATTTTGTGTGTGTGTGTGTGTGTGTGTGTGTGTGTGTGTGTGTGTGTGTGTGTGTGGCATAAACACGATGACTGACGGAGTGAAAATGGCAGTAAACAGATGGTGGTGATTCAGTCTTCTACAGCCTTCTCGCCAGTGTGTGAAACAGAGGGAGAGAGAGGGAGCGAGGTTGAGCGAGTCAGGGTGCAAGAGAGAGGGAGTGGGAAAAATAATGGTGTGAGGGGTGGGCTGGAGGGCGACAGCTCCTCTGAAGTATACGAAAGAGTCGTAGGGAGGGGCCTCACTTTCAGGAATGGTAGGACTGGTTTATTCCAGCACGGTGGAGGAGGTTTGGGTAGTAAACCAATAAACGGGCCTAAACCAGAGCGAACGAGGATGAGAGAAACACATTTACAATTTACGACTGATCTGCCCTTGTGACGGGGCCTGTATTTTGCTCTGTGTAATGTGGAGCGTGTGTGTGTGTTGCATGCTCACGACCTCACAACCTTGCATGTCACACACATCTTTTTGGTACTTGTCAGGTTTATTTATAAAACGATATAGTATTATAATAAGTAAGGTGTATATAAAATGTCATTAATAAAATTACAATGTCCAACATTGTACAAGTGAGTAAAAAATGGTCTTTTGATATATAGGTCTTGAATAGGTCTTTAATCAGATAAAAAAATGTCTGTATTGTCAGAGCCCTAAATATTTAATGGAAGTTATTGGGAGCAGCAACAGAAAGAACTTAATCACCTTTGCATTTTCATTTGGACGGAGGGATGGACAGAAGCAGAAGATCTAAGGCAGTAATTTGTCACGCAGGAGTGAAGGAGATTAGACAGAGATTGTGGGACTTGTCCATGTAGTGCTATAAAACTTTGAAACTGATTCTGGTTAACCAGCACAGGAGAAGTGCGGTCTCACTTCTTGGTGCCTGCAGCGTTCTGTACAAGCTGTAAATGGGACATTTCATATGATTCACACGCTTGTTCCGCTGTGATACATGTGTTATGTGCTTACCTGCTGTGGTTTTCAGTTTGTTTTTTCCCTTCATTCAACCTGCTTCGTTTTAATATGGTGTATGTGTACCCCAGTGGACCCTCAACACCAGTCTGCTATTAATAGACTGTCATCCACAGAAACAAACATTTTTTTTTTTTTGTCACTGTCTGCTTCATGTGTCCCCGCGTGTGTGTTAGTCAGTCGTGTGGAAGAGTGATCCGCTGCTTTGAGCCTGGCTCTCCTAATGCACTTACGTTGAGATTAGCCAGCATCATCGAACCGCATTTCAATTAGCCCTCAGCACCAGGGAAGAGGCGGCCACTACCCAGTGCTGCTGACCTCGCACTGCTCTCCAATACAACTCCATCAGCCAGGTAATTGAGGAAATTTAGTTCTCAAGAAGAAAACATTTTCATACATTTAACCCCGTAAGCTGTTAGGGCCTGTACGTTTCCCCCCACACATTCCTAGCTAAGTACCTCACATTTCAGCTTCATAGCAGTTACCTAATAAATTATATTAGCTACCGAATAAGTTCTAAAGGACCCGTATAACAAATGACAGAATTTTCCTTAATTTTTTGACATGCAAGGGTTCGAAGTAGCATGACAACACCTTTCGCTCCAGTCTATATTTGGAAACAAAGCTGCTAAAGCAGTCTGTTTTGAACACATGTTATAATGATTAATGGCTTGTTCGGTGAATAAAACTATAAAATTGAGACAAAATACAAGAAAAATGTAGATTGTGGGCCCTGAACAATAAGCCTAGGAGATAAAATGGCTAAATAGTTATAAGGTTGTGGTTCAGGTGGGAGTGGCAGTGCTATCACAATGAAAATCCTGTTTACTTCAGTGCAAGATGAGAAATGTATAAAAAATGAGCACTAAGCAGGCTATCTGTCTATCAATTTTTATTGTTCTTACGTCTTAAGGTGAATATTTCAGTAATAAACCTGAAGTTAAAGGCGGGTTGTTGGTGTATTTGCGTGTATTGTGATGCTGCATGTAAAGCTGTGGACCTGCGCAGCACTACGGTAACTACTGTATTTATTAATACCATGTGACTCCAGTCTGCCTTTGGCTGCGCAGCACAGTGACGGTCATGACTGCTAAGCAGCTGTGTGTGTGTAAGCCTGGCAGTTGTGGGATAAAGGTGAACTGGCGGGAGGGTCTTACCGCTGCATTTTTTCCGATGATTGCTGCCGTTCACCTGAGATAACTAAAGCTGAGTCAGAGTAAAATCAATGTTTTAAGTGAGAGCTGGGCTTCTGGAAATAGCACTGTTCTTCTCGTTCTCTCTCGCCTAAACTGGCTTAGTCTGGAAATCAGGTCATGGGCCATTCCCACCCTCTTTCTGTCATTTTTCTTCCTTTTCCTCTCTGTGTCCCTTCAAATTTGTCATTTGCTGCGTCTTTCTTTTCTCTGTCTCCTCTATTCTCTTATTACTGCTAAACTCTGTCCAGGTTCGCTTCCTGCCACCACCCCCTCTTAAAATCAGCGTTTGTACTACAGTTCATCAGTGAAATGAAATTTTGGGGAAATACTGAGCCCACACTGAAGGGGGGGGGGGGAGTAGCCAGGGATTCTGTGGGAAGTACAATAGCTGTACAGTGCGACTGATGATCTTTGTTGATGGGCAGGGTAATCTTTCTCCATTCTTCCTTTTTGCTGGTTCATCTCTTGGATTGAATATCTCTTATCCTTTTAAACTCTAATATCTTTCTCTTTTCTTCGCTCAGACTGATGGTGTGGTGGTGTAGGGATGTGGTGGGGGGGCATTGGTCAGGGTTAGAGAGTGTTGGTGGCACAGAGTGGAGTTAACATACAATGACTGACCCTGGAACATACACACTCGAGCACGCACACGCTGTCTCAGACTGGCTTTTGTGCACCATTCAATATGCATAAGTCCTGCAGTCTGAGTTTTCTGCTAGACTTCCCTTCCCATGTCTGGGTTATATCTGATACGTCTCGCCGCGTGTTTCTGTATCTTCATATGTGAACTGGACATTAAGCACTGCGTGCGTGTGTGTGTATATATATGTGTGTGTCAAGCAAATGTCCTTTCTGGGAACTGATGGTGACATCTCCCTAGTGAGATGAGGAACAGATTGGAGTCTGAGCCCCACTATCCTGACTCATTAATCTCCTCTTTAATTCATTTACTGTACAACCACACACTCGCACTAAAACACACATACACACATTGCCCTAGTAACACAAAGGCTCACCTCCTTCGACAGACCTCTAGAGATATGACCTAAAACAGCAAACAGGATTTTTGCGGGCACTGTGTAATGGGGAGAGCAGATACAAGGTTTTCAGTCTTCAGTCACTATTTAAAGAGTTTAAAGTAGAATTTAAATTGCATTAAAAGTCTCAACACATATAATTCAGATCCTAGTCTGTACAGTTCATTTATGTTTAAATTCCTATTCAGCCTACGGCAGGTTAACCCAGCCCATGCACACTGACATTACACAGCAATAAAAAGAGAGATCATTTACCTACCAGCTAGGACTGGGCGATATGGCTGAAAACTGTATCACGATATCAGTGTTTCATAGAGGTCGATATCGATAATTATTGATCATTTTTTATGACCCATTTAAAATAAGGACCAGGAGAAAAATATATTACATTGAAACATTTTTATTTTAAACTTAACCTCTGATCATAATCCCCTCAGTTATTAAGAAACTCCAAGCATATTTTGATGTGTTTTGCATTACTATGTTTAAACAAAAATGTAAACTTCAGCAATGTGAAATATAGTGTCTTGTATTGTTTTTTTCATCACAAACCAGGCAATATGATGAACATATTTGTTTTTTACTTTGACCAACTATATAAACATAACGGGGCAAAAATGTGCTTTTTTTTAACATTTTTTGTTTATTCATTTTTTTTAAAGAAATTACTGTCAAACACACAAATACAGAGAGAGGTTTTTTTTACAGCTTGAAATTGTAAAAACATTTCTCCTAAAACAAGATAACTTAACTTTTAGCCAAACATTAGCCAAATAAACATTATTCAACATACAAGCAAGTGCGCCACAGGACCCCCAGTGTTCAGATAGGGTATTAGATGCGCAGAGCTGGTGCGCACTGACCAGCTGCTGGAAGAGGCTGAAAACACACACAAAGCAAGTATATGAAAATTGTACAAACAGTTCACAACATACTCACTCTGGCTGGGATCCGTGCTTTATGTGGGCTAGCTCCATGCGCTCCTCGTGTTCTCTGTCGTGCGCGAACACGTTTATATCGTCTTCTAGTGGAAAAACACAGCTTCAGCGTTTCACAGACGCTCATTCTGGGTTTTAGACTCATTTTCGCAGAGTTATATTTGATTTTAGAAGTAAAAAACACTGATAAACAGCTCCTCCATCTCTGCACACGGAGTTACTTCTGTACTCGCAGAATAAACACCAACCTCCCCCCCTCTCTCTCCCTTGCACACTCCCCCTCTGCTACCGGTATTTTTCCATGTTTTTAAAATTCGTATAACTTTACTTTTACGCGACACATTTATGACAGCTGCGTTTCCGGCATGGATCCAAACTAGTAACCAAACTAGCTTTGCAAACTCTGTTTTCATCTGACGAAGAATAAAAAATGACCATTTATGACAGCTGCGTTTCCGGCACAGATCCAAACTAGCTTTTCAATCTGTTTTCTTGCGATGAAGAATAAAAAATATCGAACACATTTTTTATTGATCTCGTTCGCGTGTCTATCGCGATACTTATCGTTTTATCGCCCAGCCCTACTACCAGCCTTAAAGCCACAATAACAAAACAACTTATTTGTAAGGAATAATTAGAGATTAGATGAGTAGTTTTGAAATGCAAACCAACACAAATGCCATCCTGGGTTTCTGGGGAAAATAATAAAATGTAAAACAAGTGAGGGATATGGGGCTGTTTAAGTTGAGCTTAACTGCCAGAAAGCCATCACATATCATGCTGTATCATCTGGAGATTGGTTTTAATTGGTTTAGTGCATATATTTATGTATGTTTATGAATTTCTTCATCCTGTTTCTCTCTGGTTTGTTTAGTGGAGGCTGTGTTGCAGTAGAACTGCTCTGTCGTTGGGGAGTTGCTTCAGAATGTGCCCTGCAATTGTCAAGTGCTTAGCCACCCACACGCACATACACCAGTCCCTCTGTTCCTTTGTAGGAGAGAGGTGTGTCAGTTTCTACGGATTTGTCAATGAAGTCTAGATACTAGTCTAACTTGAGAAATAGGATATGATGTCAGAGATTGCATCTCTACCTCTAGATGCCTTTTGGTTGTTAACAGCAATCTGATTCATCCTGATGTCAGTGACCTGTGACAGTAAAGACAATGACCAGCACTATTTGAGATGAGGCAACTCTGGTAAACACAGGCCACTTTATTGACTTTGATCGAGAACATACAGAAAGCTTGTGCACTTTTGCCTTTGAAAGAAACAGCTACTGCATGCCATGTTTCATTTTGCAACTGTCTTGCAATTCTTGGACATTCTGTCTTGTCACATATCCTGTTGTGTGACCATAAAGCCTGATGAACTCCGCTTAAAGCCTCTCTTGCTCTTCCGCTTCGTAATTCCTCCTTTGATACACTGCAGTGTTCAAGAGGTTCAAATGACTCAGCAAAGGTTATGGCACTTACTGGGCATTGGGGCCTGAACAAATCCTGGAATGACTTTCCTAAAATCTGGCCTAGGTCATGTTTCCCCTCAAAGCTGTCTGTTTTGGTTCAGATCAGCTGATTTCCTTACAAACTTTGTGAGGCAGCATTCCACGGTGATTGCCAGGAAGTCCAGCCCTTCCTGGCAGCACGGATTGTTCTGTTCAGAGGCCTGTTTGAGGGGACGAATGTGCAATAGAGCTCCTCTTGTTGATCCAATCAAACGTGATGCATCTCAAGGAGCGCCAAAGAGTACTGGAGGCGATAACACCGTCCTGTCGTTCAAGCCCCCTTAACATTCCAGCTCGGGTTTTTTTTTGGAAGCTGGAACTCGGCTTGCTTTGTTTTGTTGCCACGTTGAAGTCGTATGCATTTTGCTTGGCAGTTTGAGAGCTTTCACGATTAGGCTAAATCCTTAAAGGCGTTTCCAGTGACTTCATTTATTCCAAAGCTGCTAAACCAAAGGCTGTGTCTGTGCAGTCTTCAGTGTACCATCTTAGTCACCCCTGGTCATCACTGGCATCACTGCGTTTGGGGTAGTAAACAAGTCTAGCTATACTAGAATACTCAAACAGAAGCCATGCTGCTTCTGTTGTTGAACAATGTGTGAAGAATATGATAAATCATTTCTCGGATGCCAGGACCAGTGTTTCGGGTGACCTCCAGGGCTCAGTTTAGTACAATTCTGGAGAAACCAAGACTGAATGACAAGACTGTCTTATACGCTGTCTAAAGACACACTCATGTGCTCATATTGACTAATGAATGTCCCCAACGCTCAGAAAATGAAAGTGACTCATAAACATGGGCCCACACCCCTCAATAGTAACCATAACCTTGAAGATTTAAGTAGTTTCTTCTTGCCTCCACCCTCTTTTATCTTCTCACCTGGTCATTTATCATAAACTTCAATCTTTCTTATCTTTCCTCTCAAAGCCTCAGGAGCTCTATGCTACATATCCCTACTCTGACTGTATCCTGACATACTCTGTGTCTCATTCAAAAGAATGTGATTAGCTGTGAACAGCGACCGGCGATCGGTTTTAGCACTTTATTCATAGGCTGACATCACCGAGGGTGTATATCTCTGACCGCGCTGTGATACAGTTCAGTTGTTTTGGGAACTGATTCTGTGCCTCATGAAATCCCAAATATGGCCAATATTTGATTGATGATATTTTAAGTACTGAAACAGTACTGAAATGTAAACAAGAACAGTAAATATACTTTAATTTTGTAGTTTCATTTTCCAGGAAAACCAAACCCATTATTTGCCTGTTGCACACCAACTGTTGTGGTGTGTGCACACTTTTGAATGAGTGCACACTTTTGGATTGCTCTCACAATACATATCTAGTTTGCAGTGGTTGAATTGACAAAAAATGGTAGAACCTTTCCAGAATCAGCTCCCCCACACCGAGCCTTTAAATGTGTGAAGCCCCAGGTCTGTATGATTTTGTGCTTTGGAGGGAAGCCTGTGCAAAACACCTGGCTGCGGGCACCGCTGCCTAGCAGCCAGCATCCCAGGGGACCCCTCTCCCAGCCCCCCATTGGGTGTTTGGAGACAGTAAAGACCGAGCCTGGCAGATGTGATGTGCACATTCATGCGTGCCCACTAGCACTGCTTTTGCAGAACCTCTTTTTGCCATTAGTATTCAGGGCTGCGTTCCTGACAACAGGCAGATCATAGAGAGGTATGCAGCAAACAAACGGTGCAGCTTCTCAGTCACCTGTCAAGGGCAGTGTTGTAAATGCTGCCCTCGTAGCTCTGGTGTTTGTATGACTGATTGATGATGTTCTGCGTGTTTTGCAGTATTGACTGGGCATGTTTGGGCTTGTGGAGTACCTGGCTGTGGTGGATGGGGATCAATAAGTTGCTAGTGGGTGGTGGTGGAGGAGATATGGGTAGCCTAAACAATGCTAAAAGGATTGGCTAGCAGACAAACCTGAGTTGTTCACACTGGGGTCTGATCAATATAAAAGTTCAAACTAATGTTAAAGAATGTCTGTGATATGTGATACTTTTCCGTTTTGATACATTTGAAACAAGTCTTATAAAAATAGAAACATGAGGAGTGAGGCTTCTTAAAATTCTCAGGTGTCAATGGTTCTCTTGTTAACTCTTTTCTTTTCATGTTCTTTGTACAAAGAATTTGCATATAGCATTATCCCAAAATGAATTATTTGTAATTATTTATAATTATTTACATTTATGCTGTATTAGCAGGAGGTAGAGCTTGAAAGGCTCTAACAATCATCATCTAGGCAAGTTAGTAAATCATCTAAAGTTTGTAACGAGTTTTCACCAGTATCCTTTGCTTAACTGTCATAAGAATAATTAATTTGTCCTTTTTTCGGTATCGTTGAGTCACCCATCATGGCATCATCATGTGATGGGGGACATACCTGTTTATTATGTGAAACTGGCAAAATTTTGAGGGAAAGTTTTGTTTTTTTCCTAAGAGCCACTTCTCTTAGTAAATGTTATGCTTCCTTTTACTATTTCACTTGAAAGTGATGTCAGAGCAAACTGTGCTTGGTTCTCTGCAAACAAATGTGAATACTAACAACTGAATAATTGTGATCAATAAAAAAAATTGCACTCAAGCAATTAAATAATATGAATATCGACATGGACAGAAAACAAGACCCTATAATTGGTGCTTTATTATCATTTGTAAGACATCTTATGGGCCAATATATCAGTTGGGCCCTTGTGTTTACAGGGGGTTAGAGGCTAGGGGCTCTCCATACAGACCTCTGCTAGACATAGGGATTTTTTTAATAGGCGTTTTGTGATGTTTCAGCAAACCGTGCATCAAAGTGCACCAAATAGCTGTCTCATCATCCTTCTCAGCGAAGCAAAACAGCTCCAACGTGCTGAGCATTGCTAATCCTCACTTTTTGCTTTTCCCATGCCTGTCACACAGACTGTGTTGCCTTATGTAATGTAGTCTTATTATGTGTGCATTGTCTCTTATTATGTAATAAAGTGGCTGCTATAACTAAAATGCTCTATATCATTCTTCATCCTAATGTGTGCAGGCAAGCCTTGACATGCCTTTGATTTATGATCTCACCTGCTGCCACAACACCCACATACTCCTCATTCCAGTTCACTTTGTCCCCTCCACGCCATGAGCACTCACTTCCAGAGGAATGTGTGTTTTTAATGTGCAACCTGGTCGTGTGTGTGTGTGTGTGTGTGTGTGTGTGTGTGTGTGTGTGTGTGTGTGTGTGTGTGTGTGTGTGTGTGTGTG
>JBBJLR010000139.1:19638508-19660304 GCA_037577145.1 Brachypetersius gabonensis | reverse complement strand
GTGTGAGTGTGTGAGTGTGTGAGTGTGTGAGTGTGTGAGTGTGTGAGTGTGTGAGTGTGTGAGTGTGTGTGTGTGAGAGGTTATTGTACAGCGAAGCCCCAGCTCTTATTGTGTCAATATTTGAAGTCTTCACGAAGCAGATGATTCTCCCGATCGAAGCGAATGTGGTGTTCAGTCACGAGGGATTTTACCACCATCTTCCTCTCAGTCAGATCAGAACTGGTCTTTGTATTCACAGCCTGTGAGGGAGTGGCTAGAGAGGTGCCAGAGCACAGGTTACAGTATTTGCTTTCAGCGCATTTTAGCGTTCAGGAATTCCATGCTGGTTACAGAATGATGTGAACTAAGCCTTGTGACTATGTGTGGCTGTGAGGTTACAGTATGGCTGTTTCCACAGTAGTGCTATATTGTATGGACATGCTAGTATTGTGACTCATGACTCATACGCATTGCATTGCAATCGTTCATTCCTACATAACCTTTATTTTACCTGGCAAGGCATGAAGAATGTTTTTTTTTATTGACAATGACAGCCTGGCAGGTGCCAGAAGGCACATTTAAAACAAACAAACCAAAAACAAAACGGATGAACAAAAACTAAATAAATAAAATAAAACACAGCATGGCAACCATAATTACCATGTAAAGGTTGTAATTCTGTGTCATTATTTTTCTATCATTAAAATGGCCTTTGAAAGCCATAACTGATATACATTTATTTAGTTTAAATGAATTTATTATGAATTCCAGCAACAATATGGAATGACACCAGCCTTTACAGTAATTAGGAGACTTTATTCCAGTGTGCAGGGTCATGGAAATGCCCTACTGTGGGTACAATGTGAATGATGTCAAAGTGATTTAAAGATAGCCTGCATTAGTTCAGCCAAAAACTTCTATTGGAAATTTATAAAAAATGCCCACAGGAACTTTAGTCAGGATCCTCTGAATACACAAGTAAATGTGGTTGGTTTGCGGCTCTTCTCTATATTGCAGCCTTCTTCAGTATTGATGGCCAGATGATATATTGTGCAGCAGTACTCCAGGGAACGTTTTTAAGATGTCAAGTTTGATGTTTTTCTTAGTTATGAGTGGATCTAGAGTTATGAGGTCACTTGTTCTGAGAAAGCGCCCCGTGTGCACCCCTTTAACACTTGCGCTTTCTGTTATCAGGCTCCACCACCCATATCTTTTCAGAAACCACTCCCTCTCAGTCATTTCCCGTGAATTTCTCTCTCTCTGTCTCTGTCTCTCTCTGTCTCACGGGCTCATCACCCAACTGCGTACCTTGCATCTGCCTGATTCATACAATTTTACTTTTCCTTCCTCCTCCATCCCCTCCTGCTACCTAATTGCAGCTCTAGTTCTAATTCTTTGCTGACCTTCCCACTGTGGCACGCTCCCAATTTTTATATACAGTGCACAGCTTCTCACCTGCATGATATTAGAACAAATATTTTCTTTCATAGAGTCTCAGTCCTGATGTAAATACAGCAGTGCTTCCAGCACTGCGGAGCCCCACCTCAGCCAGCCTTTCCCAGAAGTTCTAGAGAATGCTCTCTCTGTCTCTGTTCTCGGCTGCCTCCGCTTCAGAGAGAAGACTTGATGTTCAGTGCGTCTGTGCCATAAACTGCCTGGCAGAAGCCTAACACACCATTAAGATGAGATGGATTATGATTCGAGATGCTCGGCAGATCAGAACGGCCAGGAGAAGAGCATTCCACACATCCTCGACGTTCTTATTCAATATAAAATATTTAATCCCTTTGTTTTAGGCCAGACCCCGAGATGACATAATTAAATCATGTAATATGATGGAATTTGTTACTGGCCTTTCAGGTTTCAACATGGAGCCTATTTTCATTCTTGCCTAGTCACGTCCTCCAGAATCTTCTGTGTTTTTCTTTTTGATTTTGTACCAGTGCAGAAAGACAGTATCTGGGGCAGAAGGCAAGGCTGGGGGATGACATCAGTCTGCATGAGCAAAGTGTGTGTGTACATGTTGTCTCAGTAATCTTGGTTCTATGCTCTGAATAGTTTTGCCCTGATTGCCATATTCCACTGATGGCTGGGAGCCCATATCTTCTTAAAAGGCACAGATCAGACAGGACCTTTTTACAATATAAGAACTCTTTGATCAGGATGGAGCATGTAATACAACAAAGGACCGATACAGACAAGGACTGTCTTTACAATGAGTACAGATGGGGCTGAATCATGTCTGTGCTGTTAACTGCCAGGCTCAGCTGATGTGTTCCAGGCCCAGTCGTGATGCTCCACTTTGTTTGCTGTTCCCCTCAGGAAGCAGGTTACAGCATTAAGCCTGAAATCCCCTTTCAGTACTCCAGATAAAAAGTGAGGTTGCTGTAGAATCCTGCTGTGAAATGAGGTTAGTTTATGCCCATGATGCAGGATGAGGGTTGCGCGCCCCCTTCTGGTGATCTGACGCTCAGGAGCTCACACTAGCTTTAAGGGGAAGGGGACGGGGACGGGGCCAGGCCTGTGTTGGGCAGGACCGTCATGGTGCCGTCTGATTGGCTGTTAGAGCCTCACTGCAGAACAATTCCAAGAATGCAATTGGATGCAATGAATTTTCCTGTTCCGTATGCAATGGACAGAATTTTCTGCCTCTTACTGGAATTTTCCACCAGACTTCATTTGGTTTAAGCATTTTTTTGGCTTAGTTTAAGCATGTATAGCATACAGGTTGAGCATCTGTACTATACAAAAGATTCTCTTAGTATTTTGCTGAAGTACCTTATCAGACTCTGTGAAAGCAACTCCCTGTCAGAATCTATGCAGGTAAAATGGCAGTTTGTTGGTTTGTTTATTATATAGGACCCATGGTTGTATGCCAGTTCATTCTCCTAAATATGTATTCAGTATGTTTGTCAGCTTTTCTAATCTTCTTCTCCCTCTCTTGCAGGAGCATTTTGCGGAGATCTTTGGAAAGGACGCTGGAGCGGAGAGCAGAAAGTCACAGGAAAGCTTTAAGAAGTGGCTGCTGGCAGGTGTGACCCTGTTCACAGGAGTTGTGGTGGGCTCCCTCATCGCCCAGAAACGTCTGTAAGGAAAAAGGAGGATTTACTGAAGACAAAGCCTCGCCTTCCCAGTACCAGACCTCGAGCAAACAATGAAGGAACTTAAACCCTCTTTAAAGTTTGTTTCTTTGTTGCATTTTCTTTGCCAAGAATTGTCATGTTTACACCCCTCCCTCCCACGCTGCACTGTGGACTGTGAGAGTGGCCGAAGAACACTTGTAACATTTGTGTATCCTGTCCTTGACTAATGTTGGGGGATATATTTCTACTTGGCCCAAAAACCTGGTCAATATCTGAAGACTTATGATCCATAAGTCCCTGTCCAGCGAAAATAATTGATTGTTGCTTGTTGAAGACTGCCCAGAAAGGTGTTTAACTTTTTTTTGTTCTTTGTAGTTATTTTATTTCTGGCTTCATGTTCAGTCTTTTAAAGATGCACATTATCCTTTCATTTTCAAAGAGGATGGCAAGTAGTAAGGATTTATACTCCTTCAAAGCTACTAGTCGAACACAGATAATGCTTACAAATAAAGCACCTAACACAGGGTTCAGGTGAAGTCTCAGTTCGTGTTTTTGACACTTTGTAGACTGTTAACTGGACTAAAGGGACACTTTCCTCTCTCATGTGTGAAGTGCAGCACCTGAAACTGTGTGAACGGGCTGCCCTGCATCCTTGCTGACAGTGTGGGGGCAGCAGAAAAAGAGGATCCTTTAACCATTTTGTCATTTTCTCAAGCAAAATCTGGGCTACATTACCTTGTAGACATTAAGCCTAATCGTTGCAGTGGTCAGTGAAGAGTTCCTGTAGTTTAGTCGCAAACTAAGTACAGACTTAAACATGGAGACATTGATAAGCTCTGTTGAAGCCTCTCTGTTTTTGAACGGACCAAGTACTCCCATTATGAGAGGTGCTGTATTGATGTAGGCGCTAGTAAGTTATGTGTCTGTTTTTTGTTTTTTTGTTTTTAAATGTTGCGTTATTAAACCTCATTTTGTTAGAAGTGTGGTTATCACCTATAACTTTCTCTACACCATTGGGAGTATTGTAAGGAGAGGCAGAATAGACACAGTCCTCTGTGTTTATTGCCACCTTACACTGCATCATACACACATTGTAATAACTCATTTAACAGACAGAAATTAGATTAAACCACATTGCCACAAGAGTCCCCGGTGTCTTGTCTGGTCTTAGAGATGGTATGTTTTTTATATATATATATATAAAAATATATATAAAAAACACTCAGAACGCCATCAGGGCAGGTGGTGTATGTTAAGGTAAATAAAGCTTAGGTAGTAAGGCTATACTTGCTTTAGTGATCATTAACTTGTCACTGATGTATGGTAAATGTCAATTCTACTTTGTGGTGTGTGTTGTGGGTATGTGTATGGGGGTGTTCCTATTTTAAGTTTGTTCTCATCCAAGATATTTAACACTGAAGCACCAAGTTGGATTCAGCTAACATTCTCACAGAGCTATTTTGAAATCCCAATTTCTACCACACTTCATTCTCCTTGTTATTGGCCCACTGCTCAACTTAAAATCCACAACATGTACTGCGCAGCTTCCAATCTCCACTAGTTACTAGTGCATGCTAAGATGAAGGTTAAACATCTCTCAGTCTTGAGATGGATTTTGAGCGTGGATGTTTAGGTTTGTTCATTTGTAGGCCATACACTAAAGGCTAGAGCTTATTGACCCATACGTTCTGCAACAAACTACAACCTTGTTTTTCATACTGTCCAGAACTGAGATCCAGAGCCAATAAATATTTATTTAGTTGGTTGGCTGGTTGATATGCTCTAGCTTTGAGTAGTATAAACATCAGGTTATTTGGTTGTTTGTCCGTCGTGTCACCTCTTATCTCGCTCTCTCAGACAGGTGCACCATTAAAACCCACTAAATCTGTCATCTCTCAATCATCCTGTCCCCCTGATGTCTCGTCTTTAACTGGTGCGTTAAACTGCTCACTTCTGCTGTCATGGCGGCTCTATCCGCTCGTCACTCAGCGTGGCTCCCTGCTGCTCCACTTGCTCGCTCGTGTCAAACCGTGAAAACAATGGACGAGAAGATAAAACAATTGCTAGGCTTCAAAGAATGTTTAATTAAAAAAAAGAACGCAAAGTCAAATCCGTGTTTTATCCGCTATGGTGTTTGACAAGCGTTTTACTGAGGGTAAAGGAGCCAGGTGGAGGGAAACAGAGGTGACTTTCCCCACTTGAACCTACAGTGAGATCCACTGTGGGAAAATGGGAGAATATGAACTGCTCTCAAATGGCAGACGCTTAACCTAGAAACCCACTCGTCTATTAAAATGCCTCAAGGTTATAGACCCTGGGCTGGTTTCCAAATCTTTTCTCACTTCTGAACTAGCCTATTGCAACAGATTCCTTAAACAAGGGTGGGGCTTCTGGCACATTCACCTGTCCATAATAACCGAGTGACTTTTGTTTGATACAGTTTGTCAGATATAACTGAAGAGATATTTGCTTCCCATCCAACCCAATCTAATGCCACGGTCCACATTTTCAGTATCAACTTGGCATAGCTCTGGGGAAATTTGAAACTGCCCTGAAACCGATAGTAACGCTGCTCTGAAGACACTGATTTTACAAAAATACATTCCACATAATGAAATTTTGCTGCTTGCATGCTGTGTGTATGTACGTGTGTTGTGCTGAACGCGTGTGTACTGCGAGAATAATGCTGAGTGTATGAGAAAAGCTTGGCAAGTGTGCTTCAGAGTAAAATGACCAGCCTTGGCACGACACTATGTAAACTAGTTAACTTAAAAATGACATTTAGAGTAGCATAATAGCGTAGTGAAATTATTTAAAGCCTTTTGATGATTTGAAAATATTATTTATGATATTTGGTGTAAACGCATAGTGTTCTTTCCTATGGCCTTAAACTCCATCATTTCTTTAAAGTGTTTTGTTACTCGTTGTGTTTGTATCTAGACAAGTTCATCAGAAAATAGAAAGACGAAAAGAACTATTTTTTTAAGGCTTTGGGTTTATTTAAGCAACACCATCCCTGAATAAATTGTTTGTCTTAGGACTTTTTTAAATGTCTGATATCATTAAAACTGAATAAAGACCGATTTCAACCCACTAGATTCATCTGAGCGGTGGTCATTAAACATGCGTACGTGGCTTCAGCTGAGATAGCAACAAAGGTGCGGTTGTTGGTTATTTTAACTGGGTGTATTTCAGCTTTTGAAACCTTCATTATCAACTGGCCTTGAGTTCTTTGCTACAAATGCTTAAGGCAAAATATAAAAAATGAGTGAACTGTTTAAGATCAGTATTGTAGTAGGAGATGACAGAATCTCTCAGGCACAGGAACTTGTCATGAATGGTTTATTCCAATGGCTCTCAACCATTTTCACATTAAGGCCCACCTATCACAGCACCCACTTGGCCACATATAGGACCAATGGCCTGTCTCAATTTTACATTTGCGGCCCAATCAAAAGCCTTCACGCCCCATTAGTGGTTGAGAAACCTGGGTTTATTCCACACAATTTAGATCACTGTGTATATGTTCATGGTAATTTCCTCTTACTATAAGTGCAATCAAACAAAGCTTCATCTACATATAAAGTGACAGTTATAGTATGGCCGTTTTTAAATAGGAGTGGCTGTAGTATTCACGCGGACGGTTGGGAATACACTTCGTGGCATCATAAGTGCAGCAGGTATCTAAAGAGGTTAAGACAGGTAAGACAGTCAGCTGCCCTTCCTGCATCTACTTCCACTGGCCCTTCTCATAGTCCCATTTAGCAGCGAAGCCCTCTACTGGATTCATCCGCATGTCCAGCATCCTCTTCACCTGCTTGGCCTCCCACTCTTCGTCAAAGGTACGAGGATGAGGAGGATACACTGACGAGGACGAAAAAGAATCACAACGTTGGCACACAGCTTGAATTTAAACTGAAGTGTCTCATTTCTTAGAGTATTATTAAACCATCTAAAGTGTCTTACACATGTACTGAGATACTGATGAGCAAACTCAAAACACACTTAAAGATGTACATCTAAGAACGTTTAATGCTCACCTGAAATATGGGGATCTAAACGTAATGTTCTGGAAAAGCTCCCAATCTCGCCAACAGATAAATAAAAATACAAAACTTACCTTTCCCCCTTATAATATTGTTTTATCCTGTTTTTATTTAATTTTCAATCAAGAGGCTAGTCTTTTTACTTGAGGTCTACGTATAATGTTTGTGTTTAATTGACCATTTCTACAGGACCATTTTCCAACCACTCTTTCTCCCTTATGATTGAAGAGGCTGGTTTTGTTACTGTTCCTTTAACACATATAGATAACAGCTCTGCACTGATTGTTCTGTATTATAAATTATTTAAGTCTGGTCTGAAACACTCCTTGCAGAGCTAAACCTCTGGGTGTAGGTGTGTGTATGTAAAGTGTAAGTGTGTTAAGTGTCCATTTGTCATACATGAACACCACAGCACACAGTGGGAACAGCACAAAACTGTTTCCCGCATTTAATCTATTCACCAAGTGAAGCAGCGAGCAACCAAGAACTCTGCGCCTGGAGAGCAGTGTGTGGTTACGGTACTTTACTGGTGCCACTAGCAGTGCTGGGATTCAAAATCACAACCTTCTGACTGCCCCATATAGGTAAACATGTTAATTTCTGTGAAAATACTAAATTCCAAATGGGCTACTGTAACATCACAAATCAGCAGATTTGTACAAAAGTGCCCAAAACACAAGATAGTGAAGGTGACCATTCTATCATATGTGAACAACATACAATTCTTCCTCTGCATTTAACCCATTCACCAAGTGAAGCACTGGGCAGCGAGGAACACAGCGCCCGGGGAGCAGTGTGTGGGGCCGGTACCTTACTCAAAGGTACCTCAGAGGTGCCTAGCAGTCTTGGGAATTGAACCTACAACTTCCTGATTGCAGGGTGAACGCCCTAACCACTAGGCTACCAGCTGCCCCAGTGCTGGTCCTACTCACCATAGATGCGCTGCCAGAGGACCACCAGCCCCGTCATTCCGATGAAAAAGAAGATTCCACCTATTACTGTCTTCCACTCGTTGGTCGGCTTCTTCATCTCTGCATACGTCTCTTTAAACGTCAGCCTGTACACTGAGAGAGTGAGAAGAGAGCACACAGTTGCTCAAATGATGTGGGCATGTGAGCAAGGAGGATTTATGGTTTATTTCTGTAAAATGAATCCAAGCCTGCCTTATGCACTTATGTGCTTCAGTGTGCTACCTCTGGAAGAGTAAAATCACTTTTTCTGAAAAACTGACAGGAAAAAAAACCGAATAAATACGAACAGGCAATTTTCTCCTCATCTGAAAGACTATTCCAGGGTCCCTTTTCCTTCTGTTTCAGACTCTTGTCAGCAGCACTAAGGATGTCCTGGTAAGGTTTGTCCGGCAGTGGGGTGTCCCGGCGATCCCAGTACACGGGGGCGGACACGTCAGGCTGCTCCGTCACTTCGGAGGGATGATGGAGTGAGAGACAAAAATAAAACAAAACAGTAATAAATCACCAAACAAAGAGTTACTTTATTAGATCACAAAGGACATAGAGTCCCCTACTGGATGAATAAAGAACACTAGACATATTGTATGTTCACTTCAACTGATCTGTCTGTGGTAACTATTGCCATTTAGCATGATAGGCATAAACAGATTAAAGGAAAACCCAGAAACAATGAGCCGATAAACAGATGCAATTTTAAGAAGTAAAGCGCAAACAGCTATATTACAATGTTAAGGGATTCATGCCAGCCGCCAAGCACTAGTTGACATTTTGGCTACTTTTCGTAGATCTGAAACTATTCATATGCAAAGTTATCCGACCAGCAAATGCTCTTCATTAAAAGCTTCGGATGCTTTATGTATGCTTGTTCTTATGTAAAGTTATCCAATTAGTAAATGCCATTTATTATAATAATTATGTTTTAATGGTCACTCAGAACATTGATTTCCAAGTTTTTAAACAGTGAAAGTGTGTAAACATTTCAATTTATAGGAATATACTAACTACTAATATACGAATTAGGCTCGCACTGCTCCTCAGTTCTGGTATACCTGGGTATTGTATCTGAAGGGATAAAGTGGTATCAGTGCATGCCCTGTGAAAACACGACTGAGAAAATATATTTGGGATGGTGTTTGATGTCTCCAGTACAGTTCCAGACACCAGTCAAATTTATGACCACCAAGGTCTACTGAAGCTGTTCTGGCAGCTCATGATGGTCCAACACCTTACTAAAACACCATGCTGCTTGTTCCTCGTTTTGCCTGTATTTTTATCTAGCAGCATCCTTTTTACCATGTCCATGGCTGGCCATCCTGGTACTGCTAGTGCTGAGAGCTGCCAACGCCTGTCTGGACAACAGGGTCCCGACTCGTGCTGTAGTCAGACGCAGCATCTGAGACACAGAGGAAGAACATGCACACTCACATTAACTGTATTATAAATATTGTTTGTGTGGTGAACCACAAACATTATTTGAAGCGACTGGTGGCTAGAGTGTTGCCCCTGTGATCATAAAGCCATGGGTTCGAACCACAGGACTGACAGTGAATGGGTTAAATGCACAGAAGGAATTTCCCACTGTTCACACTGTGTGATGTGCTGTGGTGTGTTCACGCTTGACTATAAGGGGGTCCCAGTATGCTGTGTAGCACAGGTTCTGGGAGTTTTACCTCACTGCTGGGCTGTGAACATTCTGTCAAAAATACTCAGACCAACAGCAGCCCTGTGGTCAAAAACGGATCATTGCTGAAGGCCAAGCTACCATGCTAAGTTCAGTGTTTACTGCTTTGTTAAATATCCACTGCTCCGCTTGATACAGCTCTAAGTCGGCGTGACTAGGTTATCCTCTTATCGTGCTTATCCAGTGAGTTTCTATGAATATCACCAAACGTGTTCAGCTTGAAAATCAGTAGGCAACTGGCATGTGCTGAAACTCAAAGATGAGAAAAGCAATTACTGAGTTTGTTTGCTGCTCTCATTTGTCTGAACACAAAGTTCAGGTCTCATTGCACTTCTGTGGACTGCCCTACTAAGCGCCATCTTTATTTATTTATTGACCCATACAGGTTACTGTAACTATGTTGACACTTGAAAAAGCACATGTACCAGTGCGTTAAGCCCTGTGTCCTGCACCACATCTAAATCCCAGCTTGCTCAGTCTGGCTTCCTAATCATCTTTTGCTGCTAAAGCCTTTTCCAGACTCATTTTACAACAGCTGGTCCTGTAGGTCATCATCAAAAATGCATATGTACTTTTAAAAAAAAACAAAAAAACATGCAACACATACACACACTGTGTGGACAAAAGTACTGGGACACACCTGTTTTTCAGGGTTTGGGCTAGGCCTTTTACTTCCAATGAAGGTCAATCTTAACGCTTCAGTATACCAAGACATTTTGGACAAAGACATGCTCCCAAATTCATGGAAACCGTTTGGGTAAGAACCGTTTCTATTCCAGCAGGACTGTGTCCCAGTGCACATAGCGAGCTCTATAAAGACATGGCTGGATGAGTTCAGTGTGGAGAAACTTGACTGGCCGCACAGAGCCCTGACCTTCACCCCATCCAACACCTTTGGGATGGACTGGAACAGATATTGTGAGCCAGACCTGCTCGTCCAACATCAGTGTCTGACCTCATACAGGCTCTATAGAATGAATGCGCACAATTTCCCACAGAAACTATAACATCTTGTGGAAAGCCTTTCAAAAACAGTGTTATCTTTTCTAGCTGCAACGGGCGACCAACAAACTTCATATTAAAGTCTATGCATTTGACTGCAATTTCATTGAAGTCCCTGTTATTGTCAGGCGTCCCAATACTTTTGTCCATTTAGTGTATTTTAAAGAGGGAGAAGATGAGAAACAGAGCTTTCGTCCTCCAAGGCCCAGGCTCCACACGGCCGCTGAAACGGGAGGAGTCTGGCAGACAGTCAGAACTGGGGCTCTGCACAGATAAACCACCACTTTAACACTTTCCTGGGCACGTTTTCATACTTTTGTAGATTTTATGGAAAAAATCGTTCACATGATAAAATCCAGGACTATTCCTGACACCGTGAGACACTGCAGGACAGACCCACACTTTGCACATTTAGCATTTCCACCGCGTTGTTGACGCACACGCCCGATTCACTGAAACGCAACACACTTCACAAGAAATATACAACTTCATTTCTTTTATACCGTGCAAAAAAACGTGCATCCGAGCCCCCGCTTCTCACCGAGAGACTTGAGTTTAACTCTGAACTGATTTTTTTCCTGCATCTTCTCCATGCACAGCCTGAGTACCAAGGAGCCATTATCTCAACTTCTCGGCTAAAGAGAAGCTCTTCCTTAAACTTTCCTCCTCCTTCACTCGATCTGTGAGGAACACGAGTGTGGATGTTGAAGTACTCACGGTTTATCTGGGAGAGAGAGAAGAACCACACTTGGAAAAGAGCTACAGGTCAGTGAACAGCTAAAGAAAAAAATCCTGATTTATCCTCTCGGCCTCGCTCCTCCAGCAAATCCTGCAGCGAGAGAGCGAGAGCGAGAGACACCGAGACAGACAAAGAAAGAGAGAGAGAGAGCGAGAGACAGAAACAAGCAGAGAGAGAGAGAGAGAGAGCGAGAGACACAGAGACAGACAGCGAGAGAGAGACTATCACCCGGACATACACTGAAACTTAAACACATCCTAATAATAATACTAAATTTGTTTTCATTATCATTTAAAAAATGTATATTTATTTGTCATGTGTCTATTTTATAGACTCACTAGAGACCTACTGATAATAATAAAATTGGCCTTCATTATTTATTATGATAATTACTATTATTAGTAGTAGTAGTAATAGTAACAATAGCAGTGGTATTGGTATTACTATTTATTTTCAATATTACTTTTATTAGTCATGTGTCTATTTCATTACTTTGATCAGCTATATTTCACATCATTTCATCATTAATCTTTAATTTACTTTATTGCTTTCTTTTCTCTAGCATTGTCAGTAACTTTATAATCACTGTTGGTTTCACATTAGAGAGAGAGAGGTAGATAGAGAGAGAGAGAGAGAGAGAGAGAGAGAGAGTATAATCTGTGTTACAGATCCAGATCATACTCCATAAAGATACTCAAGCGGAGAGATGACTGACAGACTTGTATTATCAATTTTATTTAGTTTATTTCTTTCACTTTCCTCCTTTACTACCGTTAGAGCATTGTGATGGACCACTGTAACCTTCACTTTGCTTTATTTTCATTACAGGAGTCGCCATTCTGAGCAAGTGGCTGAGATCCCCAAGGAGGAAAATTGCAGGAAATGTGAGGAATAATGAAACAAAAATGAGAGGAAACCTGGAAGAATTCAGGTCGAAATGGACTGAAGGGACAGTCCACTGAATTTCTAGAACTGAGGAGAAGCGACAGAAATCCCCTTACAACTATGATGGAACAACACTTAAATTATGCTTTTTAACTTATAGCAAATAAACTAATCTAAATTAAACTAAATTAAATGTCATTATTTTAATTTAATGTCATTTTATATATACAGGAAATATGATGGGATTATTGAATGAATACACATCACAGTATTTATTTGCTCCTCTTTGGGCCTAAATTCTTTGAGGCATGGCCTTCATAATGAAAAATGATATTCTGCTTAATCACAGGACTGCTAGTGGCACCACAGAGATTCACTGAGCAAGTGGTGAATGGGTTAAATGCAGAGTACGAAGTTCACACTGTGTCATGTGGTCTGTTCACATATGACAAATGGACACTTTACTTACTTTGCAGTCCCTGATCATGACTGAATTGGATTGATTTCCTCAAGCAGTCGTCGTTGTGGTTCATTAGGATATCGCCACATAAAAGTTCCATCTATTTGGCCGATGCAGATTTACAATTTATCGCTTAAGATCATCCACGCTTTGTGACCCTCCCTGACAGTTTTCTTCTGTTCAGGGGTTCATTTAATTCAGCCCATTTTTTACAGCTCTGCTACAAACCTGCCTCCTCTTTCTGTTCATTTGTTTTTCATTTCTTTGGTGCATTTTCTATTTTTAAAGCTTGATACTGCTCAGATCATTCATGATCTGGGGTCGCTCTGCCACTGCGACATCCTCCCTAATCTACCTGTTTCCTTTAATGAGATTCCCATGTTCTTTATTTTTGGACACAGCTGACTGGGAACAACCGACAGCTTCTGTCACAAACGGTGCTGGATTTCGTGCTTGAGGGATTTTCAAAAATCTTTTCATTTGTTTCATTTGACAATTCTCCTGCTGGGGTCATGTTTCGATTCAGTTGGAGTCCAACAACTCGTTAAGGGCTGCAAGCACTTTCTTTTAACCGCAGGCTCATTTGCATTTTTATGATTTCACCAGTATGTTTCAGAAATGCTAATTTCAAGGAGATTCTGTATTTCTTTCCTCTACATTGAGTGATACCATTTTTGTCCCACTGCTTGATCTGGAATTAATGTCATTATTTAACATAATGAAGCAATAATACTGATGTTTTGTGTAATTTCAGTGATTTGTATATTTGCTCTGAAGAAAGAAAGGAGAGTGAATGTACTGTAAATGTAACGATTCCATCATTTTTGGCAAGGACTTGTAGAGAAGCTGACCAGCGCCGGTGCTGTTACAGTGGTGGTGAAGGAAACCAGAGGTCACCTGTGATAGTCATTTTATTTACTGTCCAGACCCAGGGAATCTATACGCTGAATTTTAATGTAATGCTGATGATGGTAAATAAGTAGAAATTTTATGGACTATGTTGCCTGCATGGTATACCTCTCTAAAAAGACAACACATGCTTGTCTGTTTCAGGTAATAACATCCAGTGATGTAGCTCTTAGAGTCATTAAATGAATGGGCTCACAATAGTGACGTCCTTTTTCCACTACAACACATTTGATCCAGTCACTCTGAATAACGCTGTTTACATAAAGTCTGAATTATGGAGTTTTGCCGGAATTCCTTTTGAGGTGTATGTAAAGTATAATGCCATGATACTTTGGACAATGGAACTTTGGAACAAACAAAACAACTGTATTTAGTTCAGTTTTACTGTAATATGTTTCATCAGTTCTATCAGAGTACAGTAAAATTTCAGTTCATTTCATATTCAAACACTTAACACAGCAATAAATGTAGTTAAACAAATAGAATTTTGTGTTTTATTTGTAAAATTGAACCAGCATGTTTTTTTTTATTTTGTTTATGACATTACTTTCAAAACAAGGCACTACTGTTAAAAAAATAGGTAAATAAATATTAGGCATCGCAATGTGTTTGTGAGGTACCCAGTATAGAGCAATACAGAGCAATCGGGTTAATTATTATGACTGCATGAAGATAATACAATTTATCTTCTTCTAATTGACCTCTGCCAGAGATGGTAAACAATACTTTGCATGGATGAATGGATTTTGACCTCTAATAACCCAGCATCAAGTGTCCTGTAATAGAAAATGACCTGTGCTGGCTATGTTGGTCAGCTGGTTAGAGAGTAATTATAGATGTTTCAACTGACTTAACACAGAGCATGTATGAACAACAGAAACATAATTATTATTAGCCTATTGCTTTTTAACCTTCATGGCCTTTGTTATGGTCATTTATTCCCTTTCAGAGAAAATAACCCAAATTCTTTCTGACAATGTGACCTGTGTTTCAGAGCTGTGGTAAAAATAGACATAATGGCTCAAGGCAAATATGGATGTTTTTCTTTTTTCGTTCCATTGTCTACAGTGTCCTTTTGGACGAAATCTTTGTGGAAATGAAACGTTATTGTGTAGCCTGAGATATGGTTAATTACAATTTTTTAAAAAGCCTTTGATAACCAGAAGAAATGTAATTTTCTTTCCGTCTTTCAGTCAAAATACAAAAGCAATGGATTCACTGTGACGCGGAAGATATAATATTTCGAAATTAATAGTTAATTTAAACTGAAGAGAAAAAGCGAACTCATGTTTTATTTTAATTATTTGTAGAGAGTTGCCGACACCTTGTAGAACCTCTAGGGGGCAGCAATGAACCTTTTTAATGTTTTGCTCATAGTGTATTGCAGCTAAAACACTGCCATAAGGGGGCAGCAGCGAGTTAAACGAGGTTTTCTTTCCGGGGGCCTTTTAAAAAAACAACAAACAAACAAACAAAAAATCCTGGCTTAAAAACGGGGGTATAACCACATCAGTGGAACATCTGGATGTAGAGGAACCTCTACGGTACAGTGTTGCCCGATTCAGTGTGTAGTTCTGTCAAAGACAGTTCTCACTAGCGATTTTTTATACATTTTGAGATTTCAGAATCAAAGATCTAAAGCCACATTCATGTGAAATCAGAATTAGAAGAAATCAGAATTAGCCAACCCAAAGGATAATTTGTGGGAAGTGGGTCCAGATATAGACTGGATATCTGATTTTCCGACTCCAAACGTGTGCCTTTACAAAATAGTGAAGATTAGATCGCTTTTTATCCTTCAACTTTTTTGTTTTAGTAGTCACTCTATAGGCCATAGACCAGTGTTTCCCAACCTTGGTCCTGGAGCCTCCTGCCCTGCAAATATTTGTACCTTACCTGCTTTTATACCCTATTCAACTCAACCAGGAGTTGCAGAAGCAGGTTTGGGAACTACTGCTATAGAAATTTGTTTAGGTCCTTTTACATTTTAACAAACGCAGAAAAATAATAGGAATGTACCTTCATAGATCAGGTTAGTTAACAATGTAAACATGTTTTATACAAACACATGAAGGCTGCATAAGGTATATAAAAATGCTCGAAATGTGTTGGAAAATCATTAAATGAAGTGTCAGTCTGTTAATCTTGTTTAGTGTGGTGTGGACAGGCTGTACTTTTAAGCTTGGTCTGCTGCTTTTTTCACTGTAAGTTAGTCTTTGAGCTGTTTTCATTAAGCTCTCAGGAGAAAACGGGTGTTTGATCAGATCATTGATGTGTAGTTGCCACATGGGCTGCTGACCGTGACACCAACAGCTGGCGGAACAAAACCCAGAGCCGCCTGAGACACAACAGACCCCCAATCCCCCCAGCACGGCACGTGTCCCCACCGACTGAGCCCCCAAACATAGATTAAATCGAGTGTCCCCCACCTCTCTCTTGTCGTTACCCCATTGTGATCTTCTTTCTCCCCCATGTCTCCCTTCCTCCCATCCCGCCCTATTATAATCTCAGATTTAGCATTTTTAGCTCTCTAGAGGACACACGCTTGCCATTTGTCTTCTTCTCCCTCTCCTCTCTTATTGTCCTGTCTCTTCACACAACAATAACAGCGTTGCGATGAAGATTGAAGGAGGAATTAGCCCCTTGACCGAGAGCTTGAAGTCAATCTGGCCCTCAGCGATGTGTCTGCCCATGCATGCAGGCCCAGCAGACACGGATCTTCATCGGCTGAAACCTCTAATGAAAGCCGCCCACTTTCCTGCAGCACACATATACATCTGACAGCCGTTTTACGTGATGAGTATTCAACCGACTCTTAACCGACACGGCCTTCTCTCAACCATGGAGGCCTTTACCTCTGCAAGGTCTGTCCTAGAGAAAAGTGGTCATTAAAACATACGATGCGTGGAACTGGATTTTGGCATACTGACTATAAAAAGTACCTAACCTGTCTTTCAGACAAAGCCCCACTTTTAGAGATTACATGTTAAGTACCCTATTATAGAACATGTATCTTTAGGTTACATATTAAACAACCCTATTTATGCTACACGTTTAGACAGACAGTGAGAAACGGGACAGGTATTTAATTGTGTGATAGCCCAGAAAAATGAGGACATGGTCTTTAAATGCTGCAGGACTTCTGTTCTATACCTTGTAGATCAGGAATGCTGTTTTTCTGTTCTTTCTGAAAAGCTGAAACACTGACCTCACACTATGATAAAAGAGGCAGTTGGTAATGGTTTATTCCTAGCGTTGGTCTGACATTAAGACATGTTGCAGTATTTTAAGAAAGCATGCGGTTTTAACCAACGCTTATGCCTGATGTAAGGGAAGCCCTAGCAGGCCTGAGGAAAAGATCTCCTTGCTGAAGTATTTTTGCATTATTTAGAGCCTTCACTGTCTGATCTCACATTGACAGAGAGATGTCCTGATGGCCATGGGTGCAACAGTAGCAGGACGCTAAGGGTTACAAAACTACATTTATGGCTTTTAGCAGACTTTTCCATTCCCTAACTGCAGGGAACAGACTCCCTGGAGCACCTTGGGTTAAGGGTCATGCTCAGGAAGCAGGTATGCTGAAGGTAGGATTTGAACCAATGACCTGTATTTTGGGTATTAGTAAAAAATATTTTGTTAGTAGTTTGTTCTGGGCTTTGGCAGCGCTTTGAGGACAAAGACATGCACTGCTGAACAGTGTACAACTTTTTGTACAACTTTAATTAGGCATGTAAACTGCATGCTAAAGCACCACACATTTCAGAATCATCCCATTTACATATTATCTGCCCTTACAATGCTTTCATGAATCCTGTGGTAATCAAACAATTACACACAGCTTGTTGCGCAGCCTGCTATTCTTGCATAGCAAAGATCATTGAGTCTTTCAAAAAATAGTTGCAGCACTGAAAATGTTCACACTGTCCTGATTTTAGGATGAAGTCAATCAAGAATGTAGCTGAAACTTGTTAGGAGCAAGTACACAAGATACCTCAGAGGATATCGGTATTAGACACAAGCTTGTTTTGGTCATGTGAATGATTGGTTTGCAGCTAATCATAATTGTGCTATATTGTTGAAGGAGGCAGTTCTCGAGATGTACACAGTATGGTTTAGGCGACAGCATGGTTTTACACAGCTGCCAGTAGAATTGGTTTCCTATTCTGTTGTATTTCCACACCAATAAAGGTATTGTGTATAGCAGGAAAGAAACATTTTCTGAACTTTCCTCCTGGATACACACTGATGTTTTGTCTGCTGCTATATTTTAGGCTTTGACTCAATTAGTCTGTGCAACAAAGACCGAATGAATATATCCAGTAAGCGGAATGCACATGCCTGACATACATGTATACCTGTACTATAGATGTTCTTTTTAATCCCTGAGGAGGAGATTTTTATATTTAACATATTTACATATCCACAGTACTGAGACATCAGTGTGCAATTACGACAGCTGTAACATTCACACTGAGTGTATTCTGGGTTAATGTGAAATTTAGTAGTGTTTATTGTTAGTAGTAATTTGTACGAAAATAAGGTGAAAGCTTTTCACTGGAGAAGAAATTCTACCAGTGTTACTCTCACCCCTGCATGACCTCCGGCTGCCTAGTGTCAGCTTGTGTGTATTCTCACGAATCTGCCACTGTGGTATTTTGGCACATTGCAACACTTTTACAATCTACCAGAGTCATGAGTACAGGTCTGACAAGCACTGGTTTCCAAAACATTGTGGAGCGGACAGCAGGCATATGGTTCCAGCCAGCCTGACCCAGTCCTGTCTCTGCTGGTGTCACCGATGGCTCTGACAAGTTCAGGCTTGCAGGACAGCCTTCGTCTCTCTCTGCTCCTCTTTCTCTTCTCCCTTCTAGCCCAGCCTGTTTGAATGCTGGTATCACAAAGCAGCCGCCGTCATTCAGCTCCCCTCGGGGCATGCTGGGTAAATGGGTCATTCTCTCTGTAGCCTGTGCCGGGAGACTCACACGCTTTTTTGTTGCCCATTTCGCTGTAGCTTTGTGCAGAGACCCTGACTCTCTTCTCCTCCTCTAGCTCTCCTCTGATAAGAGCATGGCACTGACAAAGACTGGGTATTACCTCATAATCATTAAAACATGAGTTCATTTGAGCCTGCAATTAAGTACTGTAGAGAATATTGGAAGCGTCTGATCTTGCTCCTCATGCTGAGCTAAGTGGCCATGTGTACGGGTTTAAAAACGGTGCCACAAAGACTTCTTTTCTTTGAGTGTGAAGAACCTTTTAAAGATATAAAGGTGCACATAAAGGTTTAGAAGTTCAAGGGGTCTTCCAAGATCCTGGATTATGTGTTGGTTTGTTAAGGGAATGGGTTCTGAAAAAAATACAATTCTCCAAGACATGATTGGCGTCCAAATGTTGCTTCTTTCGTTTAAAACTGAAGCTACAAGGCTAACAGTCTTTCTTTATTGGATGATCACAAACCACCTTAAGAGTAGCAGTGCTGATCTAGAATCAGTTTTGTGGCAAAGATCTAAAAAAAGATGCATAAACTGACTTCCAAGTTTTCATACAAACAGGTAAATACTGCCTCCATCAAATGGTTGAACCAAATTACCAACAAGTGTTCATCATACATAGTATATTCAACAAAAGGCACTTCTTCAAGCCTGCTGGAAAAGCATCCCAGGTGGCTCTTCATGAACCATGTGTAAAACTGCATCAAGGCACCAGGAGAAGATTCTAATAAGGAAATTTGTAGATTTAATTATAGGCACTTGATAGCTAGGTCTCCCCAGTCACATGAATCTTCTAAGCTGCCAGGGTGAAGCCACGTCTTGGAAGCGCCAAGGATCAAACTAATGATCTTCTGACGATAGTATCATACTATTACAACACTCAGAGTCTGAAGTGTGCTTATTTGTTTTAAATGAGAACTTCTGTTGTCTTTCGTAAGCCTAAGCAATTACTATGTACACTGCACTTAGTTAATATGACAATGACAATCATATTGTTCAAGTATGCTAATTTATTCACATGTATTTCTTTACAACTTAGTAGCACTGCTTTATAATAAACATAAGCTGACATTTCCATCAATTATGCATTTGTTTTTTTTAGTTGCATTTGTTTTAGTGTGCTTCAGTATAATAAGAAGTTATTGAAAGTATACTGCTTGAATAATTCAAAAAAGTATATTTCCACAAAATACAGGAAATAAAAAAAATACTTTTAGTATATACTTCAATGTTTCAAGTATGCTATTGATGTACTAAAGTATCCTTCTTTTCATAAGAGGTGACACATAACGATAAATCACTACATCCACCAAATGACCAGGTACAGGTCACCTCGTATTCTAGAAATTAATGTTACACTTTTTCTATTTTAATTTATAACCATGTCAAATATGCCTGGGATATGACTCAATTTGTATTAAAATAGCAATGTGTACCAAGAGAATAGTTCAGACCCGCAACCAGGAGGCTGTTCGGCCCCATTAGACAATCCTGACTCATTAAAGCTCTTTTATCTTTGTTCTGAATTTGCTCCCCTGCTATAGAAGCGCTGTAAACACAATGTGAATCCACTCACAGTGATCATTCAGGCATAACTACCTTGTTTTACATTTTATCATATTCTCACTAATATGCAGTGAGGATATGTAATGAAGCAAATTAGGTTAAGCGTGTTGGCCTCCGGGGATGACAGCAGTGCCCTGCCCCCTCTGTTGGCACAGTCAAGCCCTGGTCAACAAGTTCAGCTTCATACAAAAGAGTCTTTGCCTGCTTAGATGTGGTGAGCAGACTTGTTTGAATGCCAAATTGCAGTGCACTCTCACGCTCTAACGAAGTATCAGCATTTCTTTGGGATCATTAATCAAAAAAGAAGTGTCAGAACTTTGTTTTGCTCTCTAACGTACTTTCTGGAGACTCTCCTGTGCAGTTTTTATTGTATTCTGTTTCAGGAGACATGGAGCTCCTGGACATCAGGATCAAACCAGCAAGTGCTAAAGGGACAGGACCAAACATAACTGAATCCAATAATTCACTAATTTAGTTGTAATTACTGATCTCCACACCACTTTTGCTGTTTCTAAGCAGGCATGAAGCTTTATAGCTTGCGTAGTGCAAGCAGGAACCTGCTTATGCTGCACAGTCACACAGAGACAAGAACCGTATAACATATACGTCTGGAAAAAAACCCCAAAACAATAATAATAAGAATAATAATAAATTTTATTTATATTGCACTTTACATTTTACAAAAAAACAGTGTCAAATGTCAAAGGGCTTGTAAAAATATTCTGTACTAAATACTCTGTGCTATATGCACATAATGCTAGGGTCTAAATATTGCTATACTACTATGTATGCTACTATAAATACTACTGCTAAGTAACCTGCTAGTAACACATGTAGTGGTTTGGAGTCCGTTATTGCATGTAAGAAAGATAATTTGTTGATAAATAGTAGATACGATCGGTAATACTGACATAAGTAGTGATATTGCACCTGATAGGCTATTGCACATAATTATATGTGCATGCAATGGTAACGATTTAAACCCAGTAAGATATAGCACATCTGAGTAGCAGCGGGTTATTGCACAGATGATTGTCAGGGAAGGAATTACAGAGTCTGATGGTGATAAAATAAATGTCTTCAGGAGTTTTCCGTAAGGTTGCACTGAACAAACAAACACTTATACAGTAAATCTGACAACTCACTGTATGTCACTGAGACAACACACCTGACTCAGTATGACTGATGAGTGTTTGTTGAGCAGACCTGACTTTAAATAACCTGGGCCTTTTCATTTTTTGAGTGAACAAACACCAACAAAATCGAATCGTGTGCATCATACCTGTATGCAAATTTCAGGATGTTCTCCCATATTCACACTGTTCTAACGAGTTCACCCTCATTCACACTGTTCTAACGAGTTCACCCTCATTCACACTTCTAACGAGTTCACCCTCATTCACACTATTCTAACGAGTTCACCCTCATTCACACTGTTCTAACGAGTTCACCCTCATTCACACTGTTCTAACGAGTTCACCCTC
>JBBJLR010000139.1:19624256-19638408 GCA_037577145.1 Brachypetersius gabonensis | reverse complement strand
TATATATATATATAAATTTTCTTAATACATAACATTAATCTGCCTTTATCAGCATTAAAGATAAAGAACTAATAATACAAGTAGAATCATTGGTCATATACAGTAAAATGGCTTTGTGTTGTATATATCACAACCCCTGGTCTCTATCTCCACCAGTGTGAAGGAGTTTTTCAGTGCACCATCTCCTGTCAGACCACTTACAATTTCGTTTTGCTTTATTTATGTAATGTTTTTTTTCCAAGTGAGCTCCTCTAAAGCTCCTCTGGTTTGATGACATCCCAGTGCTAAACAGAGACAAAGTAAGCTGCTGAAAGCTCATGAAACTAACATTTAGAGCCCAGAAATCTCCCACCCCAACAACCAGGCCCAGTGATCCTGACTTCATCCACAATGGTGTAGTGCTCCACACACTTGTTACCATGGAGACCTGCCTGCGTCTTCCAAACTTGAGAAAGACCAATGGCTGGGCTCGGACCATACTACGTTTTTAATAGGGGTGTCCCACGCAGTTGGGTTATTTACTTTCCCTAATCTAATTATTTTTAGAATTAACACTTTCTATATATGAAACAAACACCCTATTATAAGTTGATAGGGAACTTCATTCTAACGGTCCGAAATGACATTTATTTTCATTTTCATTAGTCACCGTGTTAGTGGTATCGCCCCCGCAGAAATTGAATCAGACAAACCTGGTTGGATTTTTAAAAAAAAAAAGAAAACAATGCAAAACCATTTTGTCACACTGGTGCTTCTTAAGTTATTAACAGCCTCAGTGTGGACATTCTCATAACTGCTGCAGTGCTCAGCAGGTAAGTTTCTCGGGGGTTATTTAATGCCCCCCTTTTTAGTCATAAAGTCCACCAGAGTAATGTTAGACAGCTAGAAGGTTTATAGCTGAACTGCTAACTTACTTTCTTGCTAGCTGCCAAGTCAACAGATCAACTTTTTCTTGCATGTTTAAAGGCGAATGTTAATGAATATGGATGCTTGCATACTAAATAACGACCAGGTTGGCAGGAACTAAAACGAGTTGCTTTGCCTAGGTATGATAACTTGCATAATTTTCTGTTTTGAAATGGCTTAGTTACTGAGGTCTGAAATCAAAGGAGTTGCTTGGCGAAGGATTTCAGTAGACACGCTGCTTTTACCTTCAGTTTTAAGACTATGTCCTAACACACTAACTGACAACTACAACGTTAACTGCATCTGTCTCTCACTTTCACTTTTCCTAAACTTTTATATAAACAAATTGGATGCCTGACCATTACACCAACAGGGACTTTAATGACACTACATTCAAATACATAAACTTGAATATGTGAATATGTAGTTGGTCCCCCATTTGCAGCTACAACAGCTTTCACTCTTCCACAATATTTTGGAGTTTCTGTGGCGATTTATGCCCATTCATTCTGTATAGCATTTATGAAGTCACTGGCTCAAAATCTCTGTTCCAGTTAATCCCAAAGATGTTGGATGGGGTTGAGGTCAAGTCTCTGTGTGCGCCAGTCAAGTTCTTCCACACTGAACTCATCCAGCCATGTCTTTATGGAGCTCACTTTGTTTATGGGGCACAGTCATGCTGGCATAGGAAAGGTTCTTCACCAAACGGTGTCCTCAAAGTTGTCCAAAATGTCTTGGTATGCTTGAGACACATGTAACATCAATGGTTATCAATTCAAAAATTGAGGTGTGGCCTAATACTTTTGTCCATATAGTGTTTGTTTGTGTGTTTTTCTATGTATTCAAGAAAGCAGAACAGACAGGAAAGATCTCTGGTCTTCCTCACTATTAAGGAAAAGTGACCTTGAGGGCATGAGAACTTCCTTTATTAACCTGCTGGTTTTCCTCTCTCATAAACTAGTCTATATTTAAGGACCAAAGCCCTCAACTACATATGTATATCTCAAAACCAATAGATTCCAAATGTAAAGGTTTCATATAATTATTTTCATTTATGTTATTTGAATCAAACAATTCACTGAGACCTTTGTTAAGTGTAAACATGTGCCTTATATTTGAATATACCAATATTGACACTGCATAGTCACTCTTTCTGATGGGTTAACTGTTCCAGATTCATAAGATCTTTAGGTCTTTCTTTAGAAGCAAACATTTTATATGTTGTGCAAACAGTATGCTAATGAAGTTCATAGGATATGAGTAACCAAGGATTTTCCATTTGGTGTCTTTGCATCTTCCTAGGGAGAACGCCAATTAGCCATTTTCATTGACGCATTACATATTGACCTGTTTAGCTCTGCTTCAGTATTTACTGAAAAATAATTGTGTGTGTATGTGTGTATGTGTGTATGTGTGTATGTGTGTGTGTGTGTATGTCTATGTGTGTATGTGTGTGTGTGTATGTGTGTGTGTGTGTGTTGTAGAGATATGTTCTGTGAAAAGGACCTGCACTGGTGCATATATATACTCATTTTTTGTATATATATATACCTTTACACAGGCCCTGTGTGTTCCTCCTTGTGAGGATGAGACTGTTTTTTGTTTTTTTTTCACTTTTCTGATAATCTGGTGTTACTCCGATTACTCTTTGACCTCCCTAATTTGCTTTTGGAACAAAACAATGAGACTCTCACCCCCTCAGACTGCATTGTTTAATATTAATGGGAGTATTTTTTAGGAGGGAGGCAACGAGGCAGAGACGTTGTACACTGATGTGTAAGCATTTAACCTTAAATAAAGCAGTGATGTAGGGTTAAGCTTGAATTGTTTAGCACTGATTATATATTCACTGCTGGATGAATAGATTGGCTTTTATTTTTAAAAAGAACAGTGTTTATTTTTATATTATTTAGCCTAAACACTGTTTAGCAAAGGTTAAAGGGCCCAAGCCCTTTATAAATGCTTATCCAGAATGAAGTTCTGAAGAATCCTGCACTGCTTTTTGCTCTTGTAAAATAAGTTTGTACTGTTCTTGGTAAATAGAAACACACAAATATAGCATAAGGGCTCAGTCTACACTAACTGAAAATGCTTTTTAAAAATTTACCCTGAAAATGAGACCACTGGCAATAATATAGTTTATTGCTCTGATCGTACTTAACCATTAGACTCTGTGACCTGTTTTTGTTTAAAAGCACTAAACTGCTTTTGGTGACCTGAGTTAGAAAAGGTGAGGTTAATATTCAAACACGTGCTGCTGCGTAGTGGATTTAGCTAAAACAAAAATGTTGAACATTGAACGCTTCAGAGAATAGCTGTGTCTGTTTGTTTAGGGGCCAGGCCAGTTAGTGTATATGGCAATTTCCAGGATGTACACAGCCTGTAGTTAGACCTCGAACCACAAGAGCTGTTTTTTAGGAGAAAAAATAGCTTTTCCATGGCTTTACCGTTATCACTGTTTTCCTCAAGCAATACCATTTCGTAATCGCTGTGTCCATTAAGATATTCCGGTGATTTCATTTTATCCTAAAAGGCATTTTGAAATCAGACATTTAGTCATGCTCTTATCTGTCTGTAAGCCTGCCTTTCGTTATTTTGCTCAGCCGACTGTTCGCTTATGGTGTTGACGTTGCTGTAGTGCATATCTGTGCAGCTGCTGATGTCACTATTTTGGAGATGAGCCTCCAGCAATCTCAAGGCCTTGTGAAATGTTGGATCTTCTGCAGTTCCATTATCAGAAAGCATTCTGCTCCTATTCTTGGAGACTCTTCGTGACCTCACTCTCCCCCTCTCCCCCCGTGTCTCTGCTGACTGTTGTTTATGATGTCTGATGAAGGCCGCCCCACTGTGTTGCAGCGTGGAGTTCCCTCAGGGCGTTTCAGCTGGGGCCAAATGTACAACGTAGACAGAACTGTGGGGATCCCAAGATTACAGTGTGGACTATTCCCTCACTTCCTTCAGCCCCTCCAGAAGTATTCTGGTCTTTAACACACACACACACACACACACACAAAGTGACATCTTTTTCCTGCCTTTAGGTTTGTCTTCATCATATCGGGCTGTCATTAGGACATTGATGGGTGCATATTTCACTAAACTGAGATGTTACTGGGGCTAACGCAGCTGTGTAGGATTAGGAGTTCTGTTCTCAGACGTGGTAGCTATGATAGCAAAACTGGACCTGTTTTAGGATGTAGTGACACCATGTTTTATTTAAAAGCGTTATCAAACAAAAATGGTGCATATCATGTAGGTATGTAACAACACAATATATCATGCAACCTTAGTGTATTGTGAAAATATCTTCTAGCATTTATAGATGTATGATTAACACATCCCTATCTATCACAGTTAAAATGAGTGTTTGTGGGAGAGTATTTTGGTTTACGAAAAAGCTAAGATGAAAGTCTAAGATCCTCACAAAACTGCCACCAACAAGATCCAGTGTGGACTTACATGTACCTTGCACGGTATCACATGCAGTACACAAGCCACTGCCTACACAGCATCACAGAGCAGCTCAAACCTGCATCAAGGTTCTGACGAATGCTTTCGTGTGTAGGCCGTTGTAGCTCCCATCCTACTCCTCTTCTGAAGTGTTTCTCCTTGTTTGACCCGATCAATGCTTTGCATGCGGTTCATGCCGAACTCTGCAGCCGCATTTGCTTTAGGCTGTAAATTGCTTTGATGTCATTTTGCTATCAGGCCAGCCAGGGGAGGATCATTCTGCCTCTAATTTATGAACAAATGGCTTTTATAGTTGTCTGTTGACAGGGTGAAATGAGGTGACGTGGATTCTGAAGAAAAGACAATTGTCTCGATGACAGACAACAGGATGGTTTCTTCTACTCATACTCCCCAGACTCCTAACAGCTACGCTTAAAGGGATTTTTTTTAATTGTGCATAATTCAAATGCATGGTCAAAGTCATCCGGAGTGGTTTGATGTGAAATGCTGCATTTCAGTGGTTATTATAGGACTACTGGCTTTGCAAATCCTACAGTATAAATGTAGACATTTTATTTGACAACCAAAACGACTGGTGCATGTGACTTGGTAGTTTTTGTATGTTGATAATAGCAAAGCAGTTCTAAGTCCAAATAAATAAGTGACACAATGTTGGCTAAAATCTTCATTCAGAACTCTCTTAAAACAATGGCATTTGACTTTTTCTGTGCTGACTGTCCCTAATGTAGGTGCATAGAAACAATTCTGACTTGAAAAGTTTCTCTAGAGCTCAGCATTTCACATTATACCTCTCAAAATAAATCTTATTTACATTGTAATGATTTCGTTATGCAGAAATTGTGAAACTTTGGTAGAATTCCCACTTAAATATGACTTGACTCTTGCCTATATAAGTGAGTAATCTTATTCAGTTGCTGACTTCACTTGTTCCTACCACATAAGTTATGCAGGAACTGCCACATGGAACTTTTTCAGTCATGGAATGTATAAGACTACTGAAACCACACCATCACTCACACACGGTGCTTTCTGCAGCCTTGAGGTTTCCTTGACAGGATTTGTGGAATGTGAGCAGGATGCCACTTTTCTGGTGAGGTCCTCCCTAGATAAACAGCCCATTCCCAGCGCCCTCTCTACTTAACTTATACCCAGCTAAGCAAGGAAGCCGTGCTTCTTCAGTATTAGTGGGTTCAAGCCTCTCTGTTATAGCCCAAGTACTGTGACTGAGAGTACACTCAACCTTACCCCATGTGTGTATTCGTGTATTCACTCAGAAGCAGTTGGTTGGACCTGTTGACCGTGTGTGTGTGTGTGTGTGTGTGTGTGTGTGTGTGTGTGTGTGTGTGTGTGTGTGTGTGTGTGTGTTGTGGTGGCTCACATGCACGTGTTTGACCTCAAGAGAAGTTAAGACTGTCTGTATTTGTAACCCCACTAAAAATGGTGCACTGGTCATGTAAAACTAATTTTCTGTTTTAGTTGTTTTGACAAATTGCCAGTAAGCAAAGATTTAGTGCACACTTAAATGTAATACAGTGATGTGTTTAGAAATTCCTTTTTCAACTTTTCAGTATACTCTACTGTGCAAATGTCTTGGGCGCCTATGCTAATTGTTTACTGCTGTTTTTTTCAGTGTGTGAAACGTGTCTTTCTACTAGATTTATTCCACATTTATTTCATATATTCAGTTATAATAATGTAAAAAATCTGCTTATCTAAACAGTATTTTTTTAAATATTAGTTTTGCAGATGCCTGAGACTTTCGCACAAGGCTGTAGGTGAGGCAACATATTATTCATAGCATGATTCACACTGGGTGACTGTGACTGCATGAGCAACCATGCTACTGTTTTGTAGGCTCATGTGCAGGCACTGAAGAGCTGGGTGTGGGAGAGCTGATTTAGAAGTGAGAACGCCTGTTTGGACATGCCTGTGTGGAATCTAAGTTGTAAACGGAGAGGTCCGTGTGCAAACGAGGCTGGTGAGCAGCCAGGACTTACGTATGTGTCTGTTGTCACAGCCTAAGGCAAGACCTATGATCTGCCATATGAAAGATGGGTTCCTGCAGTAATCCTGCACCCATAACATTTCTTCTCTAATCCCCTCACTCAAAGAGCCTGCCACTCCTGCCTAGCTCAGATGGATGGCCGGGCAGTTCACTGCTTCTGGGTCTAAGAGCAGCTGGCAGTGACAGACGGGTACTCTTGCAGTAGGATCGGCTCTATGAGGTTAGCATCAAATCTGTGGACATCTCAGCAGCTTTTGGAGAGATGAAATTACAGCTTGTATGTGAGGAGTCAGGGAGGTGGAGGTTCAGAGGTCACTGGAGCTTAACCTCCACCTTGGAGAGAAAGTTTACACTTGAGTTCCACGGAACTGTAAGCTTGTAGCTTCTTGCATGAAACATCTTAACTTGCATTCTTTTTTTTTTAAACTTGCATTCACTTTCACATCACACACATTCACTTTAGGGAAAATAATGAAGTGAAGCAAACTTTAAAAAGCCCCTGACTCAAAACTGAGTTAAAATATTACCTTACATTTAAAGTTTGGCCTTGAAGTATTTCACGCAAATGTTAAGGTGTTTTATACAAGTGGTAATTGGTCTCTTAAGGAAGAAAAGAGAAACATTTTCCAAAAGTTGTGGTGTCCTGCAAGAACCAACATCCTTCTGGTACGTAACATGTTGATTTGACTGTATTTCATCAGACATACTCCTGTTTCCAGCACCACCGCTCTTTTCCTGTTTAGCTCGCTATGCTCTGTGGCACGTCAGGAATGTGCTGCTCTTCTGCCGTGCTTCAGCTTATACCACAGGTGGAATCAGGCACCTGCAGGGCTTCTAACCTCAGTGTGGACAGAATTACAGCTGTTTCTATAGAGGTCTGTCACTATAGAACTAATGGTATTAGTTCTATAGAATTGGAGCTCATTGTGTTGCTCAGGTATGGCCCCCTGGAACCGGAGGTGTAGGTTTCAGTTGGCTTATGTCAGAGGAAAGTTTAAATGATCATCACCTACACTTGACAGGGTTGATTTTTAGGCCCACTGTGCCACTGAGTTCAAGGTTATTGTAGGAATTTTGGTCTTTAAGGTTACTAGAGCTGTCACTTTTGATTTATATATGACTACTCAAGTAATGTAATGATTATTTTAACAGCATTCCACCACTTAAAAAGTCCTACATAATTCAGTCATTCAGAGTGTTCGGTTGTGAAATGGTGCATTGTAGAGAAACTACCTTACTACTTACTACTTAATGTGGATGAATAGTTCCTGCTACCTGCTCTGAATGGTTATTTAAAAATACATGGCAAAATCATTTCAAACATATATTAAAATATCTCCTAAAACAAAAGAATTATCCTAAAACAAAGTCTATACAAAATATGCATAAGACAAGACCAATTTGGAATCTCTTTTTCACAAGTATATTTATTTTTTAATCAATTACTCATGACTGTCACCACTGTTTGCTTGTATTGACGGACGCTCTTTATAATGAGGCTTTCTTTTGTTGATCTTTATTCCTAATTAAGTATGGTTTCTTCAGTGGGAGCTGACTCCTCGTGTAGGAATTGTGCTGTATATTGACTGATATTCAAGTTTGTTACTGTGATGGCCTGCAAAACACAAGAGTCACAGGTATGTTGGCTTTCTGGGATTCAGCTTCATTTGTTAAAGCATTCATTTCGTAGTGCTATGACTTTTCCTCTCCATCCTCAACCTCTTTCCCTTCTGCTGCTCGACCACTTTTGGCTCCGCAGTGGGATCAGACTGGGCACTGAGAAAACTGTAATGGTCTAATGCTTGTTATGTGGCTGCCTCTTAGAATGGAAAATACACAAATACACACGCCCAGACTCAAATGACTGCTCCAGTCTCTTTCCAGGTAATTCCACAGAGAAACCAGAATGCCTAATGACAGGATATCCTTATAGCTACACTTCTAGTGATTTGTTTCTGTAACCCCCCACCCACCAACTCTTTGATGGGGCAGACTGACTCTGTTATATCACTTCCTTAACATTTAACACAGAGGTGGAAAAAAAGCTGGAGGCGTTGGATGGTGTGGAAGAGCTGGAAATGACAAGTACGAGGTGTTTTAACAAATGACTGCTTAGACTAACCAAAAAGTAAAAATAAGAGTCTGTGGAAAATCAGTTTTAGGGCTGAATAACAGGCCCAGAAGCAGGACACATTTAATGTGTTTATTGTGTATTAATGAACGCTTCTTGTCATGAGCCCACTAGGAAGTGTTGTTCTTCCTGCCTGCACTTGAACAGTGATGATTGGACATGCTGGGTGGAGCCTGGGAGAGAGAGGAGGGGGTATTTGAGTTGTTGGCTCACTCACACACACACACTCCCTCACATGCGTTTTGCCTCTTCAGAGTAGCGCTACTTACTCAACCGGCATTTGCTCTCCAATAGGACGTCTACACTTGTTTTAGAGCTCAGTAGACTGCTCTTCATGCCTTATTGGTAAGTTGCTGCACAAAAGTAAATTAGTGTGTTAGAAATACCAGATAGTATATAAAACTGTTCATTTGCAAACTGTTTAAAATGGTTATAAATTATGCAGTTGTAGTCAGCTTTCAAGTAACTATACTTCTCTTTTTCTGCTGACACTTCGAATGTTTTGAAACCGTTTCCTTTTGCTTAAACTGTTAGAACAATCCTGCTATTGTGTTTTAGTCTTGAAGTATCTGTTGTTATTTAGACTAGAGCACGTAGTTGCTTCACGGATCAATGTTGTGCTCAGAATGTTAATGAGTGTCTGAGTTGTGGATCATTGAGGGGGTTCATTACCATTTGATGAGTGACCATAAGCTATTGCTCATTAAACAGTGCTTTGAGTGAAAGGTGACAAAAGCTTTCTGTCCTTGGCAGTAATCTGTCCTTGGAATTTTCCTATCTTACAGTCTTAAACAGTCATTGGTTATAACAGTGGATGAATTAACATGCAGGGTGGCAAGAAGCTTGTATTGGTAATTAGATTTTCTCATTTTTAGATGCTTTCAGTTCATACTCATATATCAGAGTTGCCCCAGATGAGTGTCAACAATGTCCGTTAACAAAAGAAGTGAAAAGTCAGGACAGGGAAACTTTGTAGAGCTGCCTGTGTGTCTGTCTGTGTCTCTCTCTGTCTGTGTGTGTGTTTTATTGACATATCCTCTTGCTCACATGGCCAGGAAAACATACGGAAGCCCTCTCTATCAGTACGGCGTTAGCCCCTGAGAAATTCGTTGTCAGAGGTCCACTAAGACTGACATTCCAGGGTCAGTCACTGGATGATGACTAAACACTGTTAATAATGGATCTGGGTGGCTGCTTGTAGGTTTTGCAGGCATGAATGTTTGTGTTTTCTATGTCCCTGTTTTTTTGTGTCTCTTGGTGTAGTGAAGTTATTCCTGTTTGTGTTTGTGTTGGTGAGACTGTGGGAATGTGTGGTTGTGGTGATTGCGGTGGAAATGGCTAAAGACAACATTCAGAACCAGCCGAGTTTGCTGTGACGCCACCGGGGCGCTTGCAACAGCAGCATGGCTTTGTGATTACACTCTGACTACAACAGGCCGTGTGTCATTATGCTCATACGTGTGTGTGTATATTCCTGTGAATACTTGTTTTTGTGATGATCCATCACTCAGAATGCAATTATGTCTTTGTATGAGTTTGCTTGTCCCTTTCCTTGTTTTTTTTTCCTGCTTTACGAAGCTTGGCTAGTGTTGTACAGAGCCTGAGTGAAAAGGGTAAAGTTATAATAGATGGACCATTTATCTGCTGTCTTTCTTGATCAATACTTAGAAGGGGATGGTCTCATTTTTCTCCTGCTGGCAGTGGTCAGGCACAATTGTTGCTAGGCTGACGAAGAATGGACCTGAGCTATAGTCATGTTACTTTAGAGTTCAGACTGACCTCAAGCGCCTCAAGCGACCTACACTGAATGGACTGCAAAAATAGAGCACACGTTTGAAACACTAACTTAGTAACAGTCTTCTGATGGATCACCCAGGTCTGATCCATCTGTTTGAATGGGGTTGTCCTCTCCTGAGAGCTTTCAGGTTAGATTACTACACAAATGAAGAATGAGACCCTGGTGGATTTGGCCCCAAAGACCCTGAATCAGATGACTTATCTGCAGCCTCAGATAGATGGCTTGGCAGTGTGTGATAGGAGAGAATGGGAGACATGAGAGGAATGTGTGGCCGCAAAGCAGCGGGCCAGACTGTTGGAAGGGTTTCGGGCTTCGAGCTGGCTCATGTCTGCGTAGTCATAAGAGAATCTCAAGCTTAAATGTTCTTATTACTCATTGAGGATGTGGTTTTCTGGGGTTCTTTTGTTCTGGTCTTTTGCTGAGTCTCTGAGTAATGTATTTTTCTTTTCTAATATGGACAATGCCTGTCAGGGGCAGTTTGTCTACAAGAGGGGTCTTATTGAGGCCATGGGGGCAGCTGAACTGCCTTCTCTGATCTGATTATCTTATTACAATCAAATCATGAGGAATTGATGTGTACAAACAAATACTTCCTGCTCTTCTCCATCGTCCCAGTGACACATACAGTGTTTTGCAACATTTGTACCCTCTGCCCTGGGGATTTTCTTAAAATTGTTTGGAATAGCGAATTAAACAAACTCGCACAATATGGACAAAATATCACATTGCAGTTGTACTGCTGCATATTGCAAATGTGGTTGCAATATATTAACATCACATTTGAGAATTGTTCATGTAACATGGTTAAAGATTGGCATGTAGTTTTTGATTGAAATGAATTGTGTTTGTTTGGAGTGACCTATTTTCAAGCAAATGCACTGATGAATGTCTGTGATTGGTCCAGATGCACACAACATAAAGTAAAACAATCACTGATTGGTTGAGACTCATAAGCATGCTGCAAACTTTTGCAGTAACAGTATTTTGAACGATAGTGAGAAGGATTATAAATGGTATATTGTGCAGACTACACAGGCTAAATGAGTGCAGGTGTCCTTGCTTGGCACACTAAGAGGTTAATGGCAGTGAGCGTTGGTGTGTGCTCTTGTTCATAGCAGTATGTAGTGGATGAATGTCTGGATGGTACAGATGTAGACAGGTTTAGGCCTCACACAGACTGTGAGCTGCTTGGAGAAGGCACGGGGTTCAGGGTGCAGAGTGGTTATAGTACAACAACTATATAACGCTCTAATGGCTCCATGCTCAGAGTTGACTTTGTCCTGCGCTGGGTGTAAGGAGCATCTGTATTGTCCTGCATTTTGGAATGTGAGAATGGGGACATTTAGAGCCTTTTATATCCCCCGTTCATAGAGGACTCTTGTAAAAATAGACTGAGCCCACAAGCCCAGGTTTATCTGGTTGACTGCTTGAGTCTTCAGGGGTAATTGTTGTAGTAATATTTGTGCCCTCTGGGGCAACAAACTGTCTCTCAGTGACCTTAGCAAATGTAGGAAGTCCTCCTGAGGGAGCGCTCTTGATCAGCTCTAACTGAGCCTGACACAGTCGACAGTGCTTAATGTTAAGGTCAGAGCTTTCGTCCAGGCAGAGGTAGAATGTGTGGAGGTGATCAGTCAAGCGTTTTTTGGATACTTTCACACGGTGTCATTGTTTCTATACCTTTTAAAGAACTGTTGATCATTTAATGAGAGGAATCAGTTTACCCTGGATTGCCTTAATTCCCATTATAATGACCTTAAAAAATAACTCCTTATGACAAACTTTATTTTTTATTGCTAAAGTTAATACAGCCTAATACTGATTAAGCAACGACCTTTTACAGTTTGTGTTTGCTTGTGTAGTCCCATTATCTCTCTCTTGCAAGACAGACACAGGCTCCACTTGAGTTTAATTGACATGTTTCTTATCTCTCCTACTTTGCTCTAGCTTTTATTGACAAGCCCCATCATCAATCCTATATGGACCCTGTGCTTTTCCAAAATGTTGCTCATTTCTTCTACAAAAATAAAAATTGAAATAGCATGTTTGTTTGAGGGCAAATGTCTGACCTGGGTCTGAGGGACAGGTAGTGCTCTACAGTGGCAGCTTGTCTTTATGTGCTTTATCTCTCCCAGCTGGGGGGAGTCCTGTTTGTTTAGTCCGGAGCCCACCAGGGAGAGGTCAGCAGCCAGCCTCCAGTGAGCAAGACTTCTGGTAACAGATAAAGCCAGGGCTTACATGACTAACCCCAACTTCAAACCAACCTCTCTCTCTCTTACCACCAGGAACCCCTCATCAGTAGTCCCCGCCTATAGCTTCTGCTGAACAGAGACATTTTATTTTAAATCCTCATCATTTAGGGTAACTGCCTCTAGCAACTCCTTTGTGAACTATAAAAACAACCAGCCAGGTCCAGCCATTTTCCTCTGTCTGTCTGTCGGTCTGTCGCTCCATATCTGACTCTCTCTGTCTCTACCTCTGTAGTATTACCGCTTCAGTGTGTTATCTTTCATTTGATCTCTCATGTTGTACTTTCCCCCACTTTTCTCTCACGTGTCTGACTCGCTTTAGACTGTAATTCGTAGATATTGTAAAAGCACCAGATTGCTTGAAGTCACAACATTCCCCTATAATTACAGAATCTAGTTTATCACAGCTGTATTTTCCTCCTCTTTTCAGCTGTGCATTGCTATGGGTTAACCCACAGTCTCTCCCTGCTGTTAGTGGTGGTTTTAGGGCCTAATGCTAGTGACGTCACTTTTTCCCAGTTCCTAAATACTGTTAAAATGAGTGAACACTCAAAAAATAAACATTTGGGAAGCTTCTCTGTTCATTTTGGGGGACTGAAGTTCAGTTAAACAGCCTGAAAGGCTACTGCGTATATCAGCAGATGCATTTCAACCAGTCATTTGTGTTTAAATTTTAGGTTGGAGCTATCTGTAATATATGCCAGGTGCAACAATTCTGTGCTTTTCCTTGATGCAAACATATATTCACATGTTAATAGTGCAAGATGTCAATTATCACGTATCTTTCCAGCTTAGTTTCGTATTCATAGCAAATACTTCAGGTACCCTTTTATCTGCGTGTGACTGTGTGTGGCTGTGTGCATGTACCTGGGTGTGTGTGCCTGTGTGTGTGTTCATACCTATCTCTCCCCAAGCTCTCCATGCACTGCCCAGATGGCATGTTGCTGAAACCCTTGTGTTATCTGGATCAGTTCACTCTTCTATTCATGCCCAAAGCCGGCCTGTGACGTCATGGATCGCTTCCGTCCAGCACGTTCCACGGTGTGAAAGTCTGTGCTTGTTTGACTCATTCTGTGATGAGTGTCTTACCTGACCTGTGCCTCTAATGCTCACAGAGTCAGGAACAATGATTAAGGTACATATTGCTCAATAAGGGATTTGTGATGGTTGTAGATATGGTTGCTATTATCTGAACTTCTACATCTTTTAAGCAGCATTGTTATTGAAGGATGGAGACAAGGAAGAGGTTGAAAATAGTCTAGTATGGCTGTTTTGTGTAATCATAAACCTATACATCACATACTGAAATATGAGCTGTCTGTGTGTGGTATATATTTATTATGTGCCTGTACTGCACAGGCAGATTGGTGAGTTTGCCTCTTAAGCTGTGTTGCGCTCAAAAACAGAATCTAGCCTGGAGCTTTTCCTTCTGTGTTTATAAGCAGGTTGTGTAAGTAGCCCTGAGACTTTGTGTGTGTGTGTGTGTGTGTGTGTGTGTGTGTGTGGGTGTGTGTGTGTGGTTGTGTGGGTGTGTTTGTGTGTGTGTGTGTGTGTGTGTGTGTGTGTGTGTGTGTGTGTGTGTGTGTGTGTGTGTGTGT
>JBBJLR010000139.1:19586783-19610573 GCA_037577145.1 Brachypetersius gabonensis | reverse complement strand
ACGCTAATTCCTTCCTACAACCCTGGAGGCTAAGCCCCCCTTGTCTTTCCGTCCTAGTGACGTCCCTGTTTCACAGTAGACATACACTCAGGTTCGAAGACTCGTTCTCGCCCCCTACAGTGCAATTCAGCTAGGTATGCATCTGCGCTAAAATATTAAGGTGAAAGTAATCATAGCTTGCGTAGTATAGACCCAGCTCCCAACCCAACTTTTTGAATAGATTAACGGCGATATTTTTTTTTATCACATGATAAGAGTCTCGCGTTAACGCAGCACGTTAACACCGATAACGGCCCACCACTAGTGTAAACACATTCATTTCTTGAAGCTCTTACTTTTACTATGGAGACCTTTCCTTGTCATGTGCTCTGTTAACATGAATTATTGTGACAGGTTTGTTGAAATGGCTAATGAATAAATTGATCATAACAATTTTGTAGTTTAACAGTTGTGCAACTAAACTGCTGACAGCTGTGTATGGCAGACACTTCTCGGAAGCTCTTGTAAGCACATTTTGCTTGGGAAAATCCTATGGGAACCAGTTGGAAGAATGTTTGTGTCACAATCGGTGGATCCTGCCCACATCTACTGGACACTCTTCCAGTACAGGTATTGATTTATTGCCTGTCTTCCCCCAGGTTCTTTGCTGGTGGTTCAGAACGTAGTGGTCAGCAAATTGTTGGCCCCCCCAAGAAGAAGAGCACAAACGAGGTCGTTGAGGACTTGTTCAAGGGTGCAAAAGAGCATGGGGCTGTTCCAGTAGAAAAAGCTGGCAGGGGGCCTGGAGAATCTAGCAGAGCTAAGGTATTACTTGCCAAGTGCTGTAATTAGACACCTATTGATCATACATACTTGCTGTCTGCACTCAATTTGACTAGCAAATCCGTTCTTACTTATTAATAGGGCTGCATGATTTGGACATAGTGCTAAGTTGCAATTATACTGCTATTCTGATTGCAATACAACAATTTTACAGATATGAGTTGTTTGCTGAGTTGTGTAAATGTTTCAATTCATCCAACCACAGAACTCACTTGTAACATCTCGGGTTGGTCAAGGTGCAGAATGTGCTCAATAACAACTTATTTGATTTGTTAACTGTGCTCTTTTGCATATCGCAGCTTTCTGCGATGTCAGTATATCACCTGTATATGTTGTAAATGATGGTGACTCTCACCTGCTCCTCCTGTGCAGCCGTTTGTAGGAGGTGGTTATCGATTGGGTGCAGCACCAGAAGAAGAGTCTGCCTATGTAGCTGGGGAAAGGAGAACTTCCGGTAGTTCACAAGATGTGAGTTAACATGAAATAGTAGGGTTTGGAATACAATATGCAATGCAATTTCTTACGTGCTTAGAGTAACTGTTGCCATTATACAGGTGCATGTGGTGCTGAAATTGTGGAAGACTGGATTCAGTCTTGATAATGGTGACCTCAGAAACTATAACGATCCTGGGAATGCCCTCTTCCTGGAGTCCATCCGCAGAGGGTGAGTTCACTATAAGGAAAAGTACTTGAGTGAAGAAAAAGGGCAGTTAGAACGGCTTAGGTGAACACTAGATTCATCTTGGTGCGTGTTGAAAGGGGCCACATGCTACATTTTCTACCCATACAAATCTTTATGCTATTTGTTTAGTTGTATGTATCAAAGCTGACTATCATTCATTTTTAGGTTTCCCAATCTCTCTTAAAATAAAGGAAATGTTTGTAATACATTTCCTTTAAGGCAGGCATTTGTAAATGGGCCATGCAAATTGCCCTATTCAAAATCAATCCAGAATAAAACAATTTGCATAACTTCAGTGTGAAGGATTAGGCTGAATGACTGACCTGAATGGGTAGATGTATGTGAACGAATTTATTTATTTATTTATTCTTAAATGCTTTTTGGGACATGCGTTTAATTCAACAAGTAGATTGAGCAGTGAATATGTTTGAGCAGTGTTTATGCACTACTTGGAAATCAGTTAATTTCTTTCCCCATGATATAGACCTTTGTAATATAAACCAATTGTTGCCAAATGATGCTGCTTTCCCTCTGGATACAGCTGTCTATTCTTGCTTTCTAACCACTCCCTTTCCATCTCTCAGGGAAATTCCCCTGGAACTAAGGCAGCGCTCTCGTGGTGGACAGGTGAATCTGGATATGGAGGACCACAGAGATGAGGATTTCTCTCGCCCCAAGACCGTCTTCAAGGCTTTTGCTGGTGAAGGACAGAAACTTGGCAGGTGAGCAAGAGTCAGCACTCATTTCACTTTAGGCTTTCAGTCAAAGGTCAGTTACCCATTAAACAAAATTAAAACAGTCTTTGATCATTTTGCAGTCTGGCCCTACAATAAACTAGTTGTAATTACAAAAAAGTAAGTTGAATCAACTTAATGCAGATTTAATAGTAAATATTGTAAGTGAAGCAAAAACACCTCAAACAGTTTAGCTGAGGGAATCAAAAGGAAGCAAATGCTTTTTTCCCCCCCAGGCCTTCTTTCTGCTGAATAGCTAGCAGCTATGCAGTGCACTGGTATGTGGCTTGTACATCACCTAGAACTCACATGGACAATCCCACCCAATCTCACAGTCACCCCCATAGGACCCTTATTCTCTCTGCACTTTATTGATACTGCTGTGAAAAGGAGCATGTACAGTAACCTGGAACTGCTCACTGTGTACTGCACTGTACTACTGACTTGACTTCCCACTCATCTCTGTGTGGTGTATGGTACTGTTTATACTACGTTATTTTGTCAATCTCTAATGGACATAATGTGCATTTGTATCATAGCATATTTTGTTGTGTGCATGGCATATAATGGTGTACCTATAATGCTGTACATTTGTGTATGATGATAGTGTACCCTGAAGGATGGTGTACAGCATGTATAATAATAGGTATATGTTGTATTTAATGCTGCATTAATGTTGGGGACTGTGTAGAAGCAGATTTGACTTGTTTTCACTTGTGTAAGTGTGGTGTGATTTGCTCTGTTTTTTGTTTGACATGATAAATGATGAACTGATATGCTTGCCTATAAACTAGATTAAATGATGTGGGAGGTTTTTTTTTTATTATTGCAAGATGTAATTCTACCCTTTGACACGTGATTAATGTTCGTTCTACTTTCTCCTACACCCTCTTTCTCTCCCTTTAACTCTTTTTTTCAGTGCAACACCAGAGTTGGTACCATCCACAAGGATGGGTCAACAGGAACAGGCTGCCAGTGAGGCTCAGGCCAGTGCCTCCATCAGTGTAGACGACTCTCAGCCTGTCACCAACATCCAGATCAGACTGGCCGACGGAGGCCGTCTGGTGCAGAAGTTCAACCACACCCACAGGTAAGAGTCAAATTCATAGTTCTACATGAAAATCTGTTAGATGTGTAGCTTTGTTGGTGGCACTCAGAAAGACCCCCCCCCCCCCGCTTTAGCATCATCTTAATTTCCAATCTTTTCCCCTCAGGGTGTCCGACCTGCGTCAGTTTGTGGTGAGCGCTCGGCCAGCCATGGCTGCTGCTGAGTTTGTTCTCATGACAACCTTCCCCAACAAGGAGCTAACAGATGAGAGCCAGACACTGAAGGAGGCCAACCTGCTGAATGCTGTTATTGTTCAACGGTTTAAGTGATTGTGCCCTCTAGTGGCTTGGCTTTATCGTGGCACTCCGAGTTTCCTACCCATCGGAAACGCATGGACTAAAGGACTTCTAATTACTTTTTTTTTTTTCTTCTTTAGTGACATTTTTCTTTTTTTCCTCTTCAGCAGTTTGTGGTGTGGATGTGTGTACAAAACGGAGCTATGGGGGAAATAAACAAAATTGTGAGATGCTTTAAAGGAAGGAGAGAGAAATGGAGTGGAAGTTTAAAAGCAAATTTTACTGTTTGAAGATACTAGGTGAACGCTTATCCAAATTTGAAAATAAAGAGCTTTCTATAGAGTTTTGACACGCTTTTACCTCAGTGTTTGTCAAACAGCTCTGCTGCTCTTCCTTGACCTTTTCATCTTCCTCTCCTCTCTGTATGATTCCTGTCTCACCATAAACTCCACTAACACAACTATCTCTGTACCAGTGCCAGTAGCCTTACATCCCAACACCCACCCTGATGGCTTATCACATTCAGCTGCAAATGTTGAAGATGCAAAAACATTAAACTTATTTTTCCCAATAATCCAATACCCCACCCCCCCCCCCCCCCCCCCCTTTACTTTGAGATGAGTGACAGTTGTATATTTTAAGACTAAAGTGGTTTATTTTGAAGTGATGGCTATCACACAATACTGATCTTTTTGTTCTGTTGTTGTTGCCTGATTATATGCTGTCAAGAAAACTAAATACCTGGTTGTGAGAACCATTTTCATATTTGGACTCTGCTGCTGGTTAACATATTGGCAGCCACCTTGTACTCTATGCAGCGACTTCTTGTACTCCTGGAGACACTGCGTGGTTGTGTGGAGCTGTGGTAAACCTCTGATTAAAATCCCTCTGTCTGCTGTTGTAGAGAACTTTCTTTTGCGACACACCTCTGCGCTGTTTGCTCACAACGTTGTATCTAAGCGTGGCGCCATGAAGTAACCAGAGAAGAGTAAGCAGCGCTATGCAGGGGAAAGAGACCCTATGAAAGAAGCAGAATTGGGCTGCTTTCACATGCTTTTGAGTGGTTTATTTGTGAGGTCTGTGCTCTGCAATATTATGCATATTAGATAACGTGATGGAAGTTATTAGCGCAGAACCGCAAGTCATGAGTTTGTCATGCCTCACAAGGTCTCCGGAGTCAGTCCTCTTAGTTCACCTTCCTGCTCACTGTAGTCTTGAGTTCTGGCTCATTTTACTGCTTGTTCTATTTTGTTACCATCGATGATACGTTTTCAGTGCTTCCAGTTTTTGAATACAGTCAGGGGAATCAAGTACTTTTTTTTTATTTTGTTGTTGAATATACTTCTGGTGTACTCACCCACTTCAAGTTTACAAACAGTGTATTTTGACTTTATTACTAATAGCAAACATTCAGAAACAACATTTATAGGAGCAAATTTCCAAACTGTTGCTGGCAATTAAAGTTTTTAGATTCCTAAAAGTGCATCGAGATTCCTTTAGTGCATCTTTTTTGTGGATTTTAGGAATAAATATGATTTCTGTACTGTTAATGACTTTGCTCTCTACAGAACTGGTGTTCCTCCTGCTTTTGAAACACATTTTTGGCTGCTGACTTATCTCTTACCTTATCATTAGTAAGAAAGATCTCTTTTGCTAATAGTTTTTTTTTTTTTTAAGATTGCAGCATTAATGTGTAGAACTACATTTGTCTTTTTAGCGTTTGTTTTCTTTGTTCTGCTTAAAAGCCATTTGGATTCCGAAATACCAATTTCCAGATGAATGTTCTCAATACAGGGGGTTCTTGGTTTACAACAGTCTTGAAATACGTTGTTTCAAAATTACGACGCTCACTCCAACTCGACTTACACTGTTAACCTTGTACTTGGGGACTACGTGGTTGTGCGCGGCGGAAGAATACGTTGTAAAGCAGTGCGAGAGTGAGGGAGATTTCCTTTTTCTGTTACTCAGTTGTGTTTTTATGATTTTACAAGGATCGGTAACTAGGGTGTGTTTTGCCTTACACCAAAATTCGGGTTACATCACTGTTGAAGGAACAGATCTGTGGCAAGGTCCACCTCTATAACTCAAGGTCCGCCTTTAGTGGTTCTGCATTATAAACCAGTCAGTGATAGCTGATTGAGAGTTGTTTTGAGGACATCCTTTATTTTTAGAAAACCATATTCACTCCTTGTGGTGGTGGTAGGAATCAGGTCAAACCAGTTTTGACAGGCAGTGTTCATAGGGATAGATAAAACAGTCAGTGCCCTGTTTAAACCGCTCTGGCAAGAAACAGAATTTGTTGGAATCCCCAATCTTTCCAGACTGTTTCAATAATATTTTCTATTTCTTTTTGTGTGCTGCTTTTGCCTACTTCTCGTACGTGGAAATTTTTATTTCTGGAAGTACTTTGTCAATGGAATTCAGCCCCTGAATTTTACCCCCAACCTTACAATAGTAAACAATTACACATGGAGCAGTGGGCAGCCTCCAGGATTTCTTAGCCAGTGCCTTTGTCAAGGTGGCTGACAGAAGTATTAATCCTAGCGTGCATTGTCTTGTAGTGAGAGGAAATCAGGGTACATGGAATCCCATGTCATTATGAACAGAATGGAACCCATGAGTGTTGTTTCCTGTTAGGAAATACTGTTCACCACTGTACCTAACCCTAGGGGTGTCTAAGCTAATTGTTCCCAATGATCAATTAAAGTTGGTTAATTATTTGATTAGGCCACTTGGTGTTGGCTAACCTTCTTTAGTAATTGGAATAATCGTTTGTCTTTACCTCCTAGGCATCTGAAAAAATCAGTTTAATATTCAGGGGAAACGATGAGGGACAAATACCATTTTAATGGCACCACTTTTCAGGGGCTTTAAACATTTCATAAAAGTTTTATTCATAAAAATACAGCTTCTCTTTTAATACAAAGATTATCAGTACAGTATAGAAAAGTATCACTCATACAAGAAATGCAAAAGAATATGAAGCCTCCTGTTTCTATATAAAAGAAGTAATATCCACATTCTGCTTAACTGTACCATCAAATGCAAATATAGGCCTTGATTATTGACTGTATGGATAGTCTTATATGGTCCAGGTTAGATTTAAATATAAACACTACTGAATGTAATGCTGTCAACTAATTACATCTCTTTTAGCTGACTCAGCAGGCAAGCCTACTCCCTTTTGCGCAGATGGATGTACATGATTCCACTCCATATTAGTAAAGGCACACACACCCATGCCAAAATGAAGCAGTAACCGAAGTGTCCCAAGCTCAGTTCTCGGGAGTCCTCGAGGATTTCTTTGTTGTGCAGCGTGTAGATGAGAGCTGCTGTAAAGGTGGTGAGACCTAGAGGGCAAATGTGAAGATAGAAAGCACTGCAGAGCTGCAAATGTTTCAGTAAAGAGGCTGCTGTGATTACCACCTCTGTGTGCACTTGATAAGACTACACAATATCTACAAATGTGCACAAAGTAATACAATGTCTGATGTATATGTTAATATTCAAGGACCTCATTTTACTATATTTGTTGAAATAAAAGGTTTGGTGTAGCATTTTCAAAAATGTACCATTCGCTTGCCAGTCCATACAGTCCATTGATAGACACCAATCTGTGAAACTGTTTTGATTTCACTGCTTACTGATGCTATGTAAACCAATGTATTGACAAATTGTGAAATCTCAGCCCCATCCATTCACACTGAAGATGCATGGAGTGTCTCAGCCCAAATTGTGTTTTTCAATGGGTTGAAATTCAGGGCAGCCAATCAGAGGAGAATCATTTACATATAGAGGCACACTAACAGCCTGTTTAATGATAAGGTATAAGGAGTCAGGGAGAAATGAACTACGGCAGCTTTAGTTACTTAAACGCACACTAATGTATAAACGTCTTTATGGGGAAAATATTATTGTAAAGCACAAGAAAAATGTAGACTTGTTTTTACAGTCATTATGTAGTTTGCTCTGTCATTCAGTTCTAGTCTCTTCACCTGTGCACACAAATTTAGTGTTTTTGATCCAGATCCTCCATTTCCTCCATTTTCCGTTCATCTTATTGTCCTATACATCTGTGCCTCTATTTTTCACTGTTCACCAATGAACATCATCACTGAATTATTGTGTAAAATGATGTTATTTGATAATCGTTTTTCAGGGTTTGGTCTAGTCCCCTGACTTGATTAACCAGTGAAGAGCTTAATCTTAATGCTTCAGCAGACCAAAACATTCTGGACAACACCATGCTTCCAACTTTGTGGATGTTTTAAGAAAGCCCTTTTTTATTCCAGCATGACTGTGTCCCAGTGCACAAAGCGGGCTCCATAAAGACATGGCTTTGGCACAGGAGAACTTGCCTGGCACAGAGCCCTGACCTCAACCCCATCCAACATGAACTGGAATGGAGATTGTAAACCAGACATTCTTATCCAACACTGGTGCCTGACCTCATAAATTCTCTACAGAAACTCCAAAATCTTGGACTTCCAAGAAGAGTGGAAGCTGTTAGAGCTGCAAAGGGGAACCAACTCCATATTAAATATAGAGTCGGACGTCCCAATACTTTTGTTTATATAGGTTATGTGTTATCCACCAAAAGACCATTTACAGCACCTCAAACTTAAAATTCTGTGGTCACCAAACCCTAATGAGCTTGCAGTAACATCACAGTAACATTTATAGGAAAGTGTACACGCAACAAAACAGCTTTGGAACAATTCTGTTTACTATGCAAATGTGGCTGTTTTCTTTCCCATAGAGACAAATTGCAAAGACCTGGACATCCATGCTTGTGTGCATTCCAATGACATGAAAACACATCTTTTAAAGTTCTAGGATCAATATTAACTTTTAGACTCATATCCTCTTAATCCAGACTCTCCAGTGACATTACATTGGAAAATATATGTATGGTAAAAAACTTGTTTGAAATATTTTTTTGCCCAAATACTTCCCAAAATGGCAATGACACTAACTGCAAATAACACATCTTTAGAGGTCTATATGAAAATGTGTTGTTTTTTGTGACATCACAAATCATTGAACTCAAAACAAGCTGAAAAATGGCCTGTATGGAATGGGAGACAAAAATGTTTTACTGATGATTTTGTGCCATAAACAGGTAACCTGAGGAGTGCTATTCTTTACACCTTTGATTTTAAGAAAATTACTGCATCACTTTGAGATGGAAACTTATATAACAAAGAAAATAACACCCCATGCCTATGCTTCTAGTGTCCTCAACTAAAAGCAAAACCAGAAAAAAACTATAAGAGATTCAGTTTTACCTGCAAATGCCTGGCAGACACCAGTGAGGTAGAAGAGCCCACCTTTGGACATGGTGAAGAGCTGGCCGAGGAAAACGAGTAATGAGATGCAGGAGAAGACCACAGAGAGGACCATCAGAACCTGAACAGCTTGGAGCCACTCTGGACAAGAAATAGGAACAAAAGTTTTATTTTTAATCCACAACTGAGAAAAATAAATGAGCTCATCACTACGAAACCAAACACCTCAATTTTACCACTTAAAATGACCTAAATTTTGCCATTTAGGAAATTAAGGGAAAATTAATTTTCCCCATTTTCCCCTTACTTTTTCAAATGTGCCCCTTTAATAATAGAACCTGCTGAAATAATGCCTTAAATTTAAGATTAAGAGTTTTCACACTCATGCCTTAAAATCTAGTTTGAAGGTAAAATTAAGGGGTCTGTTACTTAATTCAAATGAAGGGGTTTGGTGTATTTTCAGGGGTAAAAGGGTTAAGCACATTTTAAGTACATGTTTTGTGGTGCATCTCAGATTTCCAAATATTCCAAATATAAAACGAGTATTAGGAGATGGGATGTGATCTTTACTCAAAGGACTTCTGTTTGGAGCATTCTTACCTGTTTCTTTTGATGATTCACAAAACCATGCCTCTCTTTCATTGTCAAATTTGCAGTTGTACCACAGGTCTGAGCTTTCAGTGTTGGACCACACCCACCAGGACTGAGTCAGGAAGAGAATAAGAAAGGCTTACTATAGACTCATGAACACCACATTGTTGTAGATTGTTGTAGAGTGTCATGGTGTACATGGTGCAATGCCAATACAATCAAAACATTAATAGTTTCTAGATTACAAATGATATACATCTTTTCTGTAATTTTACAGCTATTTACAGTAAAACTTCCAAGCCAATTTGAGTCATTTGTTCATAGTCTGAACAAACAAACCAACCAATAAATAACTGAATCAATACATCAGTAAAACTGAGATATTCTAGTCGCATTGGTTTGTTTATTTATGATTCATAATCATTGAAGTTATGTATATTTCATTATTTTATTTTGATTCAAATAACTGCTGGTACTTTTTGGCCCTGTATGTAAGGAAGAACTTTATGAAAGCCTTTTTGTAGTCAGTACAATATACAGCCAGTTTTCTGCCTCTGTTTTAGATGCATGAAAAGTCCTTTATCCTGTGAAAACGAATGAAGCATTTGTCCGTAGTGTGAGACAGATTAGAATATGTTTGCTACTGTTTGCAGTGAACACAGTTCAAAAAAGGTTCTATTCTATTTAAAAAGATGTTTTCTTTTGAACTAAAACTACTTTTGCTGTGGTCAGGATGTCATGTCATGTTAAATCCTGAGTTCTTGTATTCCCTGAGCTTGGACTGGTACACTGTAGGCACTTCTATGGGATTTATAATTATAATTAGAGGAGAACAAAAGTCAGACGTGGAAAGATTGAGTCTAAAAAGACAGGCAAGATGGTTCAAAAGATGCAGATGATGAATGTCATGCACTTCATAAAAGTTCATGTTTGAAATCATTCTTTGCACTTCAGTTGTTGAATTTCTCATTCTCCCTCACTCTGTCTCTGTCTTTCTCTCTCTCTCTCTCTCGTTTGCACTCGAGTAGTGAGCGTCCAGCCAGGACAGCTTTATGCCAATCCACACACTGAAGGCATTTTAAGGCATCGATACCATATATACCATTTGTATATATGGTAATCAAAAATACCATTTTGATTTGATGGTATTTTTTATTGAACTAGTGCTCACACAGTTCACAAAGCAGTCATGCATGTTTAGACTGACAAGTTCATTTTGGAGGCAGTTCAAAACATGAAATATTTACAACGATGCCATTTTTTGCAGTTTGTCTATAACACATTTTACAGCAATGAACCTTTGAAATAAATTACACAAGTGACACTGCAAATATACAGTAAACTGTTCTGAACACAATCCTGAGAAAAATCTGTGTCACTGTTTGCATGCTGCGGTGACAAACATCATCCATCCAGATTCAACAACCTGATGAAGATCTGGAGCTAGAGTACAGCAAAAGATGGCTGGAATATATTATTATTTATTATTTTTAATATCTGTAAATAGATTCACTACAATTTGGTTTTCATAACATACTATTAAAACATGAGCTCAAAATAAAATACTGTTTGTAATCAGTGGTAATCCAGAAAATAGCAGTACTAGATATTAAAAATGACATTTGAATGATGTAGACAGATGCCTGATTGTCTTTAAGGTAACCTTTTCCATGGTGGCAATGAAAAGAACAGCCAGGGTAATGAGATGGAGCAGAGTCACAGACATCAGCAGGTAGGCCATGGTGCTGGTCAGTCCCTGTGGCTCGCTGCGAAAACCTACAGTCACAAACATTCTACTTAGAAAATGTAATATATTGATACAACATAATACCTATATCTGATATGTTTCATCCTCCAAAAATGCTTACCTATGATATTTTGGACTGTTAAAAGTTTTTTTACACTATTTTAACACTATTTTTTCTGTTACTACAGAACATTGTACATATTCAGTATAATTATTTCCTTTTCCTTTTTCTATGGCTTAGGGGGGGTCGGCAAAACCTGACAATTAACTGGTGAGGTGAACCAGGTGTTTCTGAGCAGGGAAATCACAAAAACGTGCTGGACCATGATCCTCCAGGACCGAAGTTCAACACCCCTGGACTAGATTATGATTTTACAACTGTGTTCAGATCGGTAAGTGACTTATATTATGTCACACTTGCTCACACACACACTTCTCCTTTTTTAATCTGTTATAATTTCTATAATTTCTTCTAAATATTTCTTCTCACCCTCAGACCTTTCGCTCAATTCTTCTCAGCTTTTAATGTGGTTTGGATGAAGGCCTGCAAATAATAAAAAGCCTGGCAATCAAGAACAGGTGCATAACTTTAGTGATTAGGCGTGAATAAAAAACTGGACGAATTGAAAGGACACATACTTAAAAAGAACAGCACTGAAACATGACTAAAGTATATACATTCATTTTCTGTAGCCACTTAATCCGTACTAGGGTCGCAGGTACCCAGAGCCTGTCCCGAAGTCTACGGGCGCGAGGAAGAGACTCACCCTGGGTGAGGCACACATACATACATACAGACACACACACCCGCCTCATTCACTCATGGTCAATTTAGCATCCCCAAGTCACCTGACATGCATGTTTCTGGACTGTGGGAAAAATCGAAGAGCCTGGAGGAAAGCCACATCGACACGAGGAGAACATGCAAACTCCACACACACAGGACCCGGATACAAACCCCCAAGGTTTGAGGCACAGTGCTACCCACTGCACCACTGTGGGGCCTAACTAAGGTATAATGCATATGTTTACTAACATTTGTGGCTGAATTGCCTAAAAAAGAGGGCAATATACTTAACAGTTCTTATGAACAGACTATAAACAATAACTCGCCGTCTTTAAAATGAAATGATCCTATAGTTTACTGACCCAAATTTCTTAAAGTGATGGTTATAAAGTTTTCTCTCTAATTTCTTAAAAGTGATGGTTATAAAGTTTTCTTTCTAATTTCTTAAAAGTGATGGTTATAAAGTTTTCCTCAGGTTCTGTTTTTGCTATTAAACACACTGCATGCGCTTGTCAGTTCTCAAAAAATAGCCTACACTTCAGACGTCTGGTTCCTGTCTCGCTGTGAACAGTTCATCTAGAACGGAGCGTTTCACATTAGCCACTGAAAGACAGATGTTTACATCCGAACCAATCAATTACGCAGAATTGAAAAAAAACAGAAAGCAGCGGAATTTCCCTTTAACTGTACATGATCCTGAACTGAACTGTTTCTGTGCTGGGAGCAGAAAGTGGGCCACTAGTAGACCTCCTGGAAGGCTGGGTAAATTCAAGCTGGCTCTGGGCCAGCAGCGAGAACTAAAGGCGTTCTTTCAAATGCTTTCCAGCCTCTGGGGATTCTGGGGTGTGCTGCCTCTCATTATAATCAGAGGAAGGGATTTAATCAGCAAACTTAATCAAAATCACATTATGGCCCACACGACCGCTTCAGTGGGGACATAGGATGTAGGCTGAGGCTTTTCAGAAGGAGACAAGCACACACGGAGCAAATAGTCAGAAATCCTTTTTCAAGTTTAACAAAGCTTAAGATGATTTTAAAAGTAAAGATTGTTGAGAACAGGAACAATAATGACATTTCATTTTGTGCAATATCTTGTGTACAGTAGTCTTACCATGTGAAATACCACCATTACTCATATACTACTGATCTCTATCATGCGCAGTGACTATGTATGTATCATATTGTGTTTCGAATTGAGGTTTTTCTTCTTGCTTTACTGGATTTATTTAGACTTCATATTTCATATTGTTTTTGTCTCTGTGTATCTGTGCAATCTCCAGGATCAATAAAGTTTTATGATTCTGACTATGATTCTGAAATGTTGACATCTCTGCAAAACCCCAGTGTGAATCTTCATATGAAGGTAAACCTTTAATTCTTATTAATCACATCAACCAGAGAAGCACAGCAGTGAGAGATGTGTTTAGGTGAAATTATAAATATGCAGATAGCCTTCATATTGCCTCAGTCATGAAGGGCTTCGGACCATCTATAAACTAAGCATTGTTCAGTAATGATGCTGTATAAAGTTATAGCTCAACATCATTTAAAAGAATAAACATTCTTACTTACCTTAAGTGGTTCTAGTCAATGAAAACACAGCTGTAGTATCACCAGCTGTAACTGTTCTCCTCTATTTTCTTTCGTTTTTTTTCTTCTTCTTTTTGAGGAAGGGTTGTTTTTTTCCTTGACCGTCTAAATGGCTGTTTCCTTTTGCATGAACAACACTCCCTTTGCTCTCCTGTGCTCCCCCACGTCTGCAGAGATACTCTTTAACCAGTCCCACCCATCTGGACGAAAACACACGAAAGCATCTACAAAAAAGTCTCTTTTGTCCCCACCTGATCTCCTAGGCCTGGTATATCGCTCCGGCATCTCTACCATGTGAATGAAGCCCAGGGCCATGGGGTTTGTTTCACCATGTAAAATTGAGAGCACGCTTCCTGCATTACCCTGAATATTAAGAAAAGTTACTGAGTGAGAAAAAATTAACTGCACAACTTGATCAGAAGTTACTCAGAGAAGTAAACAAATTACTTAAAACCAAACCGAAGCCATCACTTATTGTTGTACTTCTTCACGTCTTCTCTTTCAAATAAGTTAAGAGTTGCTTTATAAATGGTGTTCACCAGATGTGGAAAATGTTGTTACTATATATAAGCATTGTTTTATAGGAATACTGTACTTAAACTTGTAATTATACTAGGGCAGTGGTTCCCAACCATTTTTCCTTGAAGCCCCCCTTGCCTGTGTCCAAGACAAGCCCCAACCCCAAGTCCTACCCACATAGGCGCACAAAGAGAGTAAAGTGATAAATTACAAACTTTTATTTGCAAAAAATAAACAGCGATTGTAGGTGTTTGTTCTTATACACATACACACTTTTATGATTCTCAGACATTGGGATTTTATGAATTTAATAAATATAATTAAAAATATAATTGTGGTAACCTCAGTACAGACAAAATTGTGACAAAAACTGCAAAAACTTTCACGCCCCCCTAAGGGGGCCCGGACCCCTTGTTAGGAACCACTGTTCTAGGGCATTAACACAAAAGTCGACAAGTCGACATAAAAGGGGTGGTACCGTTGGTGCGTGGGGAATCTAAACACGAGACCACAACAACACGAGAGACATGCGTCAGAAAAGACAGACACACATCATATGGAGACCTGCACAGCCTGCAAGCCGGTGTTAAAGTACAGTAACAGTACCGGTGTTCTGCATCTGAAATGGTCAGCTAGCTAACATGGCTAACGCTACCATTGCAGTGAGTCGTCCTGCTGGCTTCAACAGTTCCCACTCGCAGTTATACAGTTAAATTTACCAGAAAATTGTCATGTTGACTGTTAATATTACAGAGAACTTAATATAAAAAGTTGCTCAATGTTGGATGCCTGTGTTGACGTGTGATGACGTCATTAAATGGCTATTCGGCTGACTTAGACTTTGTTGATCGACTAGTCGACTTGAAAAAAATTGTTAAATTGTAAAAAGTCATTGATGCCCTAATACATCCACACACACACACACACACACACACACACACACACACACACACACACACATATACACATACACATACACATACACATACACATACACATACACACACACACATTTTTATTTAAATAAAAGTCATATATATATATTTGACTTTTATTTAAATAAAAATGGAAGTCTGAAGTGTGTGTGAGAGAGTGGCAGCTTTCATTTTTAACGGCGGGTGAGTCGTGGATGCTCCGGGCCGACAGGAGACGGTAGTCTGGCCGTCGGGTCGAGTCGGCTCGGATCTTAAATCTTCAGAGCCAGAAAACAGATGCGACGTCAGAGGAAAAACAATGGCGGCTAATGGGCAGCGGTTGTCCCGAGTTCAGACCAAACGAAGAAACAGAAGCAAAAACATACTAACTAAGATCAAATATGGTCAGATAACAGGCTTGGGGATGACCCGGGGCACTCAGGTGAGACTCTACTGAATATTTTCAGCTGTTGTTCCAGTTTTTCCTCCTTGTTCAGTACTTTTCAGACCAGCAGGCCTTGCGAGGCCCGACTGTTGCTAAGATGTAGCTTAGCTGCGTCGATTTTTTTCTACTCGTGGTTTTAAGCACATTTTTGTCGCCAGATTAAGTCAGATGCAGAATTTAACTCTTAATTAAACGAAACACATTATAAATGTGTACAGCATTTGTCAATATACCCAGGGTTTAAACACCTAACTGATCTATGCTAACTAGCGTTAGCAAACTTATCACCGTATTTTTGCTCCCATGTTTTGGTTTCATTATTGCTCTCGCGTGTTTATTTAGACACTATTTTCAAATTCTGCTCATCTGTATACTAAAGTATACTATCTCTAGAACATATTAAGCATATTATATCCCAAGTAGGAAACAAATTGCTGAAGATAATCCCACGGAGAGGTTAGATAACGCTACTGTTTTTAGGCTGGTTACCTAATCCAGCACCTCGTTAGTTCCTAGTCTGCACTTCCACTATTAGCTGAGTAATTTAGGACTTGTTCTGTACACATGCACTATTGTTAGAATGGGTTTAGTTTTCTACCTATATTTAGGATAACAATTACTTTGCAGTTGACCACAAATCAAACGCGCACATCCAAACTCAAATGACAGATAAGTTATGTAATATCCCCTGTGTGCAACATGTGCAGTTTTTCAGGTAAAAGATTTCTGTGTGCAAATTTTCTGGTGCATCGCTACTGTTTTTCTTAAAGTTTGCTGCTACCAAGCAACTGAGGACACTCAAATGTGTCTGTGTGTATATGTATGTATATATAGTTAATAGTATCTTCCACCCACCCACAGTGTTCATATTGTGCACACATTTTTAATTGCATTTCCAATTTTATCCCTATGCACAACTGCTAGATCCCAGTGGACCTTCTTGAGGAGAGAGATAAGAAAGCACGATGGCAAGGAATACCACTGTTACTGAGGAGACTGCATGAAAGCAGCCACATAAACAGTGACCTGTCTAAGATACACAGTGTGGTTAAGGTACCCAGCATACATCTCTTGACCAGTTTACGCTTTTGCTGTTCACGTCGAACCTCTTTAAGCTATTACTCGCAATAAATTGGGATTAGAAAGTAAGGTTTTCGTGTATTAATGCAGGAACTGTCATCATTGCTCTCCATGGAGGCAATGTCATTTGTCACAGAAGACCGGAAGACGCCTCAGGAGTCTGTGTCGCCTAACACTTACACATTCGACCTGTTTGGAGGAGTGGATGTAAGTGATGTCTAAGATGATGCACTGATGTACGTTGCTTTGGATGAGAGAGGCTACTAAATGCTGTAAACGTAATATTTTAGCATACTGTTTGTTTATCTGAGTAATGTTTAAGGTTTTGAATCTTGGAAACTTGGGGATCCCTCCTGCTCTCACATAGGATTATACTTACAAATATGCATATTTCTATTGTTTTGCGTTCAGTGTAGAATGACATTGCAAACCTTTCCCCCCCCTCTCAGTTGTTTGTGGAGATTTTGATGCGCCCCACTCTCTCAGTACAGAGAGATGTACCTATAAGTAAGTACCTAACAGTGCAGCTCTTGAGTACTTTTTGTACATTAAAAAAAAAAACAACTAAGGTTAATACTTTTAATTCATTGTTGTTTATCACTTTACTTAATCTACAGCGAGTGACGACCTCATCAAGGACTGTTTAAGTGTTCTTTACAACTGCTGTATATGTGTAGGTATCTTTATACTGTTCAACTAGTTAGAAGAGCTTACTTTATGTTAGGCCTTGGATTTCTGTTCAGTCTATGTAAATGTGACTGTGTTTTTTTTCTGTTTTGCAGACAGAGGGTGTTACAAAAAGCCTTGCGGCAAGGGATGACTTTGTCATGTTCCTTTTTAGTCTCATGTCAAACAAAAAGACATTCTTACAGACTGCCACACTTATTGAAGACATTATGGGGATTAGGAAGGTAAATCAGTTATTTTGCTATTTTAGGACTTTCAATGCGTTATAAGTCAGTGTTATCTGTGTAATTGCCTTTTGAGTGATGGATAATGTGTGTGTACTATATTGTTCAACTGTAAAAGGTAAACAACTCCATGCATTTCATTAATGTGTGTTCATAGGAGGTCATACACCTGGAAGACATTCCTAACCTGGCAGGTCTAGTCCAAAGCTTTAATCAGCAGCAGCTGGCCAATTTCTGTCGTATCCTGTCGGTTACCATATCGGAGCCAGATATGGGGGTGGATGACAAGCACACTCTGCTTGCCCGCAATGCCCAGCAGAAAGTTAATGCTTTGCCTTCACGTGCTGAGAGTAACCAAGGTTAGTGTGAGCCTCTGTGTTGCTGTAGTACTCTGTCAATTGATTCTGTACAGCAGTGTTTAATCCTGCTTGTAATGATGTAGGTTTAGTTGTGTAATATCTAATTTTTAAATTGATGAAGATTCTGTGGATGTAAATGAAGTACACCATCTTCTTTCTCCAGTGGCTCTGCTGAATATCCCAGGCTTCATTGAGCGGTTGTGTAAACTGGCCACGCGAAAGGTGTCAGAAGCCTCTGGCACCTCTGCCCTTTTGCAGGAGCTGGAGGACTGGCATAACTGGCTGGACAATGCGTTGGTTCTTGATGCTCTCATGCAAATGGCCATTGAAGAGGCTGAGCAAAGCAGTACTGGTGAGGAAGGCCATGCTCATGGACAGAGAACTTCTAGAGCAGGAGGATCAGACCCAGGTCCTGACCCTCTGAAGTCAATGCACAAATGTTTACTTTTTCAGTTGGTAAATTGTGTTGCTGTCAAATATTGAGGGTCCACAGAATTTCTGAAGGTGTGCTGTGGTATCTGACACCAATATGTTCACAGCAGTTTTTTTAAGGTGGGGCGCCGTTGATCATACACTAGTTGATCTCTTCACTAAGCAATGTAACTGAATGTAATTCATAATTTTTTTCCTATTGTTCCATGGGCCAGTTCTGATTCACACTTGCCATTTTAATGGTTTTCCTGCTTTTTGACAGCTTTTGGTAGAAACTAACCTATTGCATGATGGAATCACAATACAAGATGTGCTGTTTTGGAGATGCGCTGACCCAGCTGCCTTTGCAATCACAATATGTCTCCTGGAAAAGTTGTTCAGAAATTTCCTGCATCAGCTTTGAAGAACTGACTATTCACTTACTCCCTAATAGACTTGTCACGATACTGAAATTTCAAACTTGATACTATTTTCGATACTACAGGGGGAGAAAAACAAACATGGGATCTTTTTAATAAAAAAAATTAGTGTGAGTACACAAACAGAATGCTCTGTTTTCTTTGTCTACTCAAAATTGTACAGCATCTTTGGGTATTTTGAAAAGGGCTTTTATAAATTAAATTTTATAATTATTAATCTAGTAAAGTTTCAATGTCTAGCTTTAATCAAAGTTGTATTTTAGTCTGCTTTTTTAGTAATGCAATTCTATTAAACCCAGTCAATATAGTATGAGTGTAGTAAATAGTAAAAACAAAATCTAAATTTTCTTTGTCAAAACTATTTCACAATTCAAACAAGGTTATCTTATTATATTATTGTTACCTTACAAACTCAAGAATACTGTACATCCATTCCAGACACGGAAGAGACATTTGAATTTACGACATTTATTTGGCCAGGATCAGCTTTTTTGCATGCTTTTTCTCGCACACACTATATTGGCGCCATTTGATGTGAAGGTCAAGCATCTCAATACTTTTTTTTTTCTCCTCATACAAAACTGGCATTTGAGTATCGATACCAGTGCCAATTGATATCGAACTCGATGCTAAATTTTGGTATCTGAGTCTCTTTTTTTTTTTTTTACTCCCTAATATGTTCCAGCCTTTGACTGTCACAATTTAATGAAACAGTTCATGTTATTCACTTCACCTGTCAGTGAATTTAATGTTGTATGGGGATGATTGGTATGTCTCTCCTGACTAACCTTATTCTTCTTGTTTTCCAGAGTCGTCTGATGAAGGCTCACTTTCTTCAAGTCCTCTTAGGCATACGTTGCCTCAGTCCATGAAGATAGTGCATGAAATCATGTACAAGGTGGAAGTCCTTTATGTGCTGTGTGTTCTACTCATGGGCCGGCAAAGAAATCAGGTAGAATTTGTGCTGCTTATCCAAAGGGAGGTCATATTGACAAGTTTTTGATGGTTTTACACTTAGAAATGTTAATGTGCTGGTAATTGTAGCACAAGTTCAGAGTGTGGGAGATAATATATGATTATGTATCAACAGTAGCTGTAGAGGTTACATTTTGCTTTACAGGTTCACAGGATGCTGGCAGAATACCGGCTGATTCCTGGCTTGAACAACTTGTTTGACAAGCTGATCTGGAGAAGACAACCGTCCAGCCACACCTTACATAGACCGAACCAGAACTGTGACTGCAGCCCAGTAAGACCTAGCTCATTATAATTTGGTCAGTAGCTTTACACTGGACCACACCTATAATGCATTTATTCTGTCAACAGGAGATTTCATTCAAGATCCAGTTCCTTAGGCTACTGCAGAGCTTCAGTGACCACCATGAGTGAGTATCAGTGGAAATGTGGACATTAAAGACCCACATTTTCTTTGAGTTTTACTTGGTCTTTGTGAGGCTTCAGTGTGTGATGTAATTTTCTTCTGATTTAGAAACAAATATCTCCTCCTGAATGGGCAGGAGTTGAATGAGCTCAGTGCTATCTCTCTGAAAGCAAACATCCCTGAAGTGGAGGCACTGGTCAACACAGACAGGTACTGAGCAACGAAAAAAATCAGTGCATATCAATGTTTAACTCACTATATCTTGGCTTTCTCATTTTTACACCTGCCTCATTCACTTTGTGCAGGAACCTTGTGTGTGATGGTAAGAAGGGGCTCTTGACCCGGCTCATTTCAGTCATGAAGAAAGAGCCTGTTGATTCATCTTTCAGGTGAGAGCAGTAGCTGAGAACATTTTACCCCTTACCAAGTATAGATGAAGTTGTCTTTGCACTGCCTCATCTTGCTTCTTCACTACATTGTAGGTTCTGGCAGGCTAGAGCAGTGGAAAGTTTTCTCAGAGGTGCTACATCGTATGCGGACCAGATATTTCTGTTGAAAAGGGGTTTGTTGGAGGTGAGTGAGTTTCCATTCCACAATACTTTGCAGATATGTTTGTCATAACCCAAGTAATTTTGTCTACATGTGCACCTTCCTTTTTGTTTCCCTGCAGCACATCCTCTTTTGCATCATCGACAGTGGCTGTAAGTCACGTGATGTCCTTCAGAGCTATTTTGACCTGCTGGGTGAGCTCATGAAGTTCAACATTGATGCCTTCAAGAGATTCAACAAATATGTGAACACAGAAGAGAAGGTAAATGTTGATAAAAAAAATGCTTTTGTCCTTTTAAAGCAGATTATATACATGAATAACATCACACTAAATAACTTCCCCTGACAGGGGGAATTGTTTATCTTGGGGATGTACCAATACCACTCCTGCTAAGGACAGACTTTATATCTGTTCCTGAGTCTTGATTCTGAGACTAGCATTATCCAAGCTAAAAACTCAATAGGTACTTTTAATTAATGATATGTAAACCATTTCACTTAAATATTTGTGATCTTATTTTGGCAAAAGTAGTATTCTCTCATCACTAATAAAATATACTAAGCTTGGAGTAAATAACAATAAATGTTTTACTTGGCCCCACTAATTAATAGCCTAAAAGTAAGATAGCTGAAATATTATACAATTAAATATCTTCTCTCATAAAACTAGTGAATTCAAGTGCATTTTAATATTCTGAAGGAAGTGCATGAACAAAGTACATTCAGAACAAGTGCTTTAAAAACTGTTGAAAGATAACATTCTCTGTAAGCCTAAAACAAAAGTGTATTAAAACAAAGACTGGCATTGCCCATATATTAACTGTAATCACTGGAAAACATTCTTGCCTCTTCAGACACACAGATGTGGTGTGCTAGAAGGGTTTTGCCTCTTCTGTGCTCAATCGGGATGTTTTGATTTTTATATGATAAATTAATCCCAACGTTGAGAGTCTTTGGAAGCACCCCTCTAGAAATTTCAGCATTGCGCACTTTACAAACGACTTTCCACGTGTCTTTCTTATGTATATCGAAATGCGCCCACATGGCAGACATGTTGACTCTAATATAATCTGGCTCGTGCAAGTTGCAGTTGCTGATTGCGTCATCACTCTTTCGGGTGCATTAAAAAAAATCGGCCAAAACCGAAAATTCATTTTTTGTCGTTTTCAGCTGAAAATTTTCGGTGGCCGAATATTCGGTGCATCCCTAATACTGCTATTTAAAGTGGAACGAAAAATCATAATAAGGAGCTGCGAATAAGGAGCATCGTGAGGGATCAGTACCTGCTGTCCGTGACAAGTCAGCAGATGAGTGAGATGTAAATACTTTTAAATAATGACTTTTGTGTTTCTATCGCAGTTAAGTATGAACTAGCTTGTTCATTTTGTTTCATAAGCATGGGATGGGTTGGGCGTGGCCAACAACAGCTTATTTGCATAAAAGTCACAGAGCACTGAAACGGCTTGTTTTGAAAGGGACTGAAACTGTGAAGAATAAAGTTAGTGAGATCTCTTTATGTGATTTGTGATTTTGTGCAAAGAACTTCAAGAACATGTTTTGTAGACCATAGACCTATTATATCTAAAGTGACTTTTGCATATGTCGCCTTTACGTAAAATAAAATGCCATTGGACCTGTAACCTGCATAGTAACCTGCGCATGCTCTCTACAAGTGAAGAGGAGGAGACCAAAGTAGACCAAAGCCAGAGACTTTTTTCTTTTTCTTTTTTTTTTTTAAAAGCGTGAGTACTTTATGCTTTTGTCTTTTTAAACAGTGTCCTTAAGCTAGTACATCCCTGAAAATAAAAAAAAGTCTATCATTCACTCAAAGAATAAAAGGCTTACAGAATATAATGACCAAAACAGGGTTGGTTTTTTTTTTAAAATGATAATTGCTTATGTTGCTGTCATTGTCGGGTCTCGTGATGCATGTTTCAGCCTCTAAGCCTGTGATTAACTGGTTTGTTTTTTTTGTTTGTTTGTTTTTTTGTATCGTCCCTATCACATCACAGCTCTCAAGGGACACAACAAAGGCACCTGATGCTTGCTTACAAGATCACAAACATGATTTGTTCCCTTCTGTATTTCAGTTTCAGATGTTCCTGAGCCAGATCAACAGCTCACTCGTAGACTCCAACATGCTGGTGCGCTGCATTGTTTTGTCTTTGGACCGATTTGAGGGCCAAACAGATGACATAAAAGGTACTTTTCAAAAAGTGATCAAAAATTGAGCTGTATGCGTACTGTTCTTTTTCGAGCAGGTTTGCAAACTGAACTATTTTTCTGTCAGTGGTAGAGGTGCTGTCCGAGTGCCGTCTCTTGTCCTACATGGCTCAAGTAGAGAACAGACTTTCCTTTCTCTTCAGGCTGATCAACATCATCAATGTTCAGACCCTAACTCAGGCAAGATAGTTCTGTTTTTTATTATCGTTCTGCCACATGGACTTGTCACAAAATCTGAGTTTTCTCATTTGTAAATTTGTCTTTCACGATTCCAGGAGAACGTGAGTTGCCTGAACACGAGTTTGGTAGTGCTGATGCTGGCGCGATGGAGAGGCAAGCTGCCATTTTATCTGAGCGCCCTTAAAGAGAAGGAGTATGCGGAGAAATACCCTGGCTGCTTACTCAACAACTTCCACCACCTGCTGCGCTTCTGGCAGCACCACTACCTCAACAAAGACAAGGACAGCACCTGCCTGGAGAACGTGAGCACAGCACTGATCTAACATGCCTGCAAACACACTACTAATTTAGCTTTAATTCGACTTATTAATGTCTTCTGTCTACCTCCTTTTACAGAGTTCCTGTATTCCTTTCACATACTGGAAGGAGACAGTGACGGTGTTGCTGAGTTCAGATAGGAGCTCCCTCTGTGCCATTGCCACATATATAGATGAGGCCTACAGGGACCTGGACAGAGACTTTCTGGAGGTGTGATTCTGGAGGCTTGGTCTCCCATCACAGGACTGTTCTGTAGGGATGCTGTAAGGAGTGTGTGTGTGAATATGAGAGAGTGAGTGCAAGAAATTAACTGGTGTGAAAGTGCTTCTGTTTTTACAACTGCGTATGAACGTGCTGGTTAAAGTGAACCAGTGCTTCTAAATCTTAGGTGTAATTATGAACTTGTGTGTGTGTGTGTGTGTGTGTGTGTGTGTGTGTGTGTGTGTGTGTGTGTGTGTGTGTGTGTGTGTGTGTG
>JBBJLR010000139.1:19567049-19585409 GCA_037577145.1 Brachypetersius gabonensis | reverse complement strand
TGTGTGTGTGTGTGTGTGTGTGTGTGTGTGTGTGTGTGTGTGTGTGTGTGTGTGTGTGTGTGTGTGTGTGTGGTGATAGATGCTGGATGTTTTTCTCCAGGCCTGCATAGGCACAGTTCATTTGGCTGTAGTCTAAGGGCTCTCTCTTCTTTCAATATGTGGGAGTGTTGTGATCTGATTAATAAACACAAACAAAAATCCAGAGATGCCCATGAAAAGAGCCCACTCCTCCAGGACAAAAGCTGAAATTTGGGGCCAATGCAATTGTTGATGGTGGTTTGCTTAGGTTAAGTATGCCTCTATATTAAAGAATATTGTGTAGCTCACTCCTAAAGTCAAATTCTAACTTTACATCCCAGTGGCAAGACAGTAAATAAAAGTAAAGATGTAACATGTTTTATCACAGTTGTCTTATGATTACATAAACTATCATTCACAATGCAGTTTGAGTTTGTGTTTATGTGAGGTCTATGGCTCATTTGTAAATATTTTATTGATTTCTAATCTTTAGGAAATTGTGATTAAAGGAGTAATTATTGACAAGTTATTTGTTAGTCTATGTAGTATTCACTAGCACAGCATTGCACATCACCGCCTCATTGGCTTGTCCGAATTCACAATTTTGAATTATTGTATCCATTAGTATTGTTTTACCACAGTAGAGCATTTTACACATACATCACACAACTGCTGGAAAATCCCTACAAAGCCAACAAATCCTGATGACTAGCCACTGATCTGCTCGCTAGCATTGGTAATATAGTACTGTGCCCAATTATCATCGAACATTTTTTTGTTAAATGAATAATTACATTGATGTTTTGTGTTTTTGGGGGGGCTGTGTCCTTTTTACATAGTTTTCTGTGGGAACGCTGAATAACTGTAAGGCCAAGGTCACAGTGTATCAGTAGCAACACGGAGATACATGGGGTAGCCTAGGACTTGGGGAGTTGCCCCTGCTATCAGAAGGTTGTGGGATTTAAACCCAGGACTGTTGGTGGCACCACTGAGGTACCCTTGATTACAGTACCGTACCCACACACTGCTCCCCGGGTGCTGTGTTCCTGGCTGCCTGCTGCTTCACTTGGTGAATGGGTTAAATACGGAGAGAATTTCACACTGTGTGCTGTGCGGTTGTGTTCATGTGTGACAAATGGACACATATTTGTCAATAGGAGAACTGCATCATTGTGTTTCTGATGGCTAAAACCAGCTGAAGGTGATCGACTCCTCTTAAGGTTTGTTGCTGCAAGGGTCACCAACAGATCCAGGCAGCCTGCAGTAAACCTTGTTAGTGTCACAGTTTAAAATCAAAGGCCACCATTCCTATTGTTGTAATTTTGAAAGCATTGTTTCATTTTTTTCCTTTTATTTCAAATTTCCACAATCACTCCTTTTAAAAACAGTCATAATGTATGCATGCTCTACTCCTTATATTATAAATGTTCTTCACATTGTGTAAACCAAAACTTAATGAGAAATAGATTCACACATCTTAAGTTCGACAGAATTCTTTGCTTCTTCATCCCTCTGTGATCTGCAAGCACAAACAATTTTTGTTACCAAAAGTCTCTCCAGTTATTTGCTATTGTTTACCTTTTATTTCACTTTGTCCCAGGAAATTTGGGCCATTTTATGTAATCTCATGTAAATCTTTATTTTTTCTCATCTACCATGACACGTCTGACTTTTGATTCCAGTTTCTGGACCTGAATTTTGAAATCTTTGTTAGAGAACTGAACTGTTAATGGAAGACAGTCATACTGTAATATCAGAAGTCTTGTCATATCTACCAGAAGATCAAATCCAGAACTAGAATCTGGATTTGAAGGCCCTGTATTTGTTGTATTTTTAAACATGTTTACCTTGACGATGTGTGTTTCTCTAGTGCGCACACGCAGTTTGTTGATCTGAGTCTCTGCTATGTCTGCTCTCTCTTCTGCATCATCTAGCTCATGCTGGACCTTTTTGAAGCGGGTCATGTTGGAGTTGGCCTGCTCCTCCTGTCGCACACAATGGTACACCAAACACAGTCCTATCAGCTTTGAAGGATTTTTATTTTATAAAACATGTTGCACAAACACTGACAGATCTGTTTGTGGTGCCCATGTGCGCACAGACCCTTTCTGTGGAAGAATATTTTCTTTGATCTGTCAAGAAATTTGTCTTGAAATGATTGAGGTTTTAAAATATTTTGTAGTTCACCATAAAGATTTTATAATAAGAGTAATATACATACTGCGTCCTCGGCTTGTCTCTTGTAGCTCTTCACTTTAGTCTGTAATTTATCTATCAGGTCCTGCATCCTCAGCAGAGTCTTTCTGTCCTCTTCTGTCTACAGACACAAGACTACCATCTCAAAAAGGCTGTTATTAACAACACAACTTCACTGTCGTTGGCTTTGTATGTAATACCTGATATGTGAGCTCTTTTATCCGCCTCTCATATTTGCGTATTCCTTTTTGGAATTCTCCACTCTTCTTCTGCTCACAGTCCAGCTCTCCCTCCAGCTCCCTAACCTGAGTGTACACATGTTTAAATGTCTCCGATATTGGATATAAAAAAAATAAAATCTTTTTTTATTGAATAAGATCCCTAAGGCAATGCTCACCCGTGTTTCTAATTTTTGAATTTGTTTTTTGCCTCCCTTCAGGGCAACCTGCTCTGCCTCATCCAAACGGTTCTGCAGGTCTTTGATGGTCTGCTCCATGTTGTTCTTCATTCTTTCCATATGAGAGCTGGTGTCCTGCTCTTTCTTCAGTTCTTCTGCCATCATGGCCGCCTGTTTTTGGGATAGGTTTATGTTATAAGGTTTCTTTTAAGCTTACCCATATTCAAGAGCGAAGTCACTGTTTGCATAATCTTTGTATAGTTGAGGCTAGAGGTGGGTGCAATTGATGGTGTTCTTGTTGGAACTCACATCAGTAATGGCCTTCTTGGCCTTCTCCTCAGCATTTCGGCACTCTTGCAAAGTCTCATCCACTTCACCAGCCAGTGTGGAGAGATCACTTTCCAGCTTCTTTTTCTGGTTTAGTATGCCTGTGTTCTACAGAAGCGACAAGGCCATTAGTAGATGGCGTTCACAGAATGCGCAAACCATAATCAGCTGTATCACCTGAATGTCCAAGAATAGTATTTTCTTACTTGTGCGTGTAACAGGTTCACTCTCTCAGCGGACTCCAGCAGCTCATGTTCAGCAACTTTTCGCATTCGGTCTGTTTGCTCAGCGACTGTGCGAAGTTCTTGCACCTCAGCCACCAGAAGGGTGTTTCTGCGCTCTGTCACTGTGACCTGCTCCTTCAGATCCTCACACTGATGTACGGACTCATCGAGTTCCAGGTGCAAGTCCTTAGTGCCATAAACAATTCGGGTCACACCATTGACATAATGGGCTCTTCTGAGATGTGTATATCTCATACCGATTATTTTTGTTAGGACACATTTTCCAAGAGTAGGTTAAAATAGAGCGACTGCTATTTCCTAACCGTTCACTCACCTTTATTTGAGCCTGCAGGTGGCGAACTAGTTTCTGGGACTCGGCTGCCTGTTTGTTAGCATAGCTGAGCTGGATCTCCATCTCATTTAGATCACCCTCCATTTTCTTCTTTACCCTTACAGCCTCATTTCTTGCTCTGGCCTCTGCTTCCAAAGAAGTCTGCATGGATTCCACAGTCCGCTGGTGGTTCCGCCTGCAGGAGTTCATGCGAGTAAAGAGCTTTACATGCCATGTTTATTCTGGTGTGGGTAAATATATTGATGAAGGAATCACTGATCTTTCATGATTTGAGTCCATCTTTTGCAAAAGATCCAGTCCGTTCATTTATGAACTGTCTTTCATACCTGAGATTTTCAATGTCTTCCTCCTTTTCAGATAGCTTTCTGTCAATCTCAACTTTGACCTGGGTGAGCTCCATCTGGACTCGCAAGGTCTTGGTCTCCTCATGCTCCAGAGTACCCTGTGGCCAGTAAAAAAAAAATAAGGCCGCTGTCAGCACAGGCATCACAAATGGATGATATTTGTTGACTGACTGAGGTGTGACCTACTTCAGCTTCTTCCAAAGCTGCTTGGATGTTAGTCTTCTCTTGGTCCAAGACCTTTCTTGTCTTCTCCAGTTCATGGATGGTTTTGCCTTCTATACTGATCTGATCAGTCAAGTCAGTAATTTCCTCTGCAAAAGTAAAGGGTGGAATTGTTTATAGATATCCATACTTAGGACCGTTTCATTAAGCCAATACACTCATCAAGGGCTTTACCATACCCTGCAGGGTCTTGTTCTCTCGGTTAACAGTCTCCAGGTGCTCAAGTGCCTCCTCATAGGAGTTCTTGAGCTTAAAAAGCTCAGTGCTCAGACTGCGGGACTCTCGTTGGGAGTTCTCTAACTCTGCCTGTGTCTCCTCAAACTTTTGCTTCCACTCAGACAACACCTGGACATTAAAAACGAATGAAAATTAATAAGACCTCCAAGTGTTACATGAGCAATATAAGATGTTTTTCTGAACTGCAAAACTTCTTTGAGCCAAGCATAGAAATTCAAATAATAGAACCTTGTCAAAATTGCGCTGTCTTTTGTCCAGAACAGCAGCAACTGCATTGGAGCGTTCTAGGTCCACCATTAGGTCCTCAATCTCAGTCTGCAGCCGGTGTTTTGTCTTTTCCAGGGAGGCACACTTGGCATTTGAGGCTTCTACTGCCTCCTCTGAACTCTGCAGTCGAGCTACAAGCTTCTTCCTGATTGGAGTGTGAATAAAGTAGGTTACAGATCAACTGTGTAGCTGTGGAAAATATATGGAATGGGTACAATCAAATATATAGAATGCACAGTATGGAACGCTTGGTCAACCTATTATTGAAGTTTAAGTGTACAAACGTCAATGGCACATATTTTATACTTTATTATGAATGTGTAGCTAAAGTTCAGTCTTGAGGACAAGACTTAAGTCATGCTGTTTAGACCCAATGGTGTTAGCAGACCCTCCTGTATCAGACCAGAGGCTTTTATCTGTACCAAAATCAAAATCAGAGGCTTTTGCAGTCGCAGCTCCAACGTTTACTCGCTGGCTTTCGACCCACTGTGAGGTTGTGACTTATGTGTTTTTTGTATTTGTCTTATTCTGTTAGTATAGATTTTTAAAAATTTATTTGTATTACTCTCTTACATGTTAGTGTTTTGATATTTTATTATATTATTGTTTTACTTAATTAGTTTCTTTTATTCATTGGCCTGTGTGTCGTCATGTTTTATATTTGCTTGTATTGTACAGCACCTTGGTCAGCCTCGTTATCCTCAATTCTCCATCCAGGATAATTTAAGAATTTTACGAGAACACTTACTTGGCCTCCTCCAGTTCTTCTGTCCTTTGAATAGCATCGGTCTCATACTTTGTCCTCCACTGAGCAATCTCTGCATTGGCTTTGGATAAGGCCCGCTGCAGTTCTGATTTGGCTTCCTGCTCTTCTTCAAACTGCTCTCTCAGCAGGTCATTGTCATGCCTGGATGTCTGCAATGCGTGAGCTAAAGCATTCTTAGCCTAATGCAGAAAAGAGGGCAATCTTTATATTAATTTTTCAACTTATAGAATCTTTTTTTTTTTCAGTTTATAAATTGGATGTTTCTAGGCCTTGATGTGATCCTCTCACCCGGCACTCCTCTTCCAGCTGTTTCTTCAGGTCCTCCCCATTCTGGGTGAGAGAGGTTTTGGTGCGCTGCAGCTGCATAACCAGGACCTCCCGCTCTTCCAGTCTGCGACTAATCTCCGCTGCAGACAGAAAGGCACATAGTCATAAAGATGTGGGGCCCTGGTGTTAACACACTATTCTTCAAATTAAACAAAACTCACCACTCTCTGTCTGAGCCCTGGCTTTTTGAGAGGTGACGTCCATTAGCTGCCTTTGAAACTCCTCCACTCTGGTCTTAGACTCATTCAGTTGGTCCTCAAGCATTCTGCACATTTTCTCTGTTGCAGCCTAAGACATTTTTGGGGGTGATTTTCATATTTCAGTAAAAAAGATTTTTCTTAAACTGCAGGGTAGCACATCAATGCTCATAGCAGCACATCAATGAGATTTTCTTGTACTACTGAGCAGAAAAGAGGGTCTCACCTTGGCCTTTGAGAGATGCTCCAGATTAGAAGCCAAATCGTCAATCTCCATCCTGGCCTCTGCTTTTTCCTTCTCTAATTTCTGTTTGACCCTCTGCAGGTTGTCTAACTGCTCGCCCAGCTCGGCCACGCTGTCTGCATGTTTTTTTCTTAGCATAGCTGCTGTGGCCTCGTGATGTAGGGAGGCTTCTTCCAAGTCTCGGCGCAACTTGAGAAAGTCTGCCTCCCGCTTCTTGTTCATCTCTATCTGAGCCACAGTGGCTCCCCCTGCTTCCTCCAGCCGCTCACTCAGCTCCTCCAGTTCCCGGGTCACATCGGTGCGCTGCTTCTCTGCCTTCGCTCGATTCGCTCGCTCTGCCTCCAGCTCTTCTTCCAGCTCCTCAATTCGAGTCTGAAATCATCATTTCATTAGTCACACTGTTTATTTGCTGTGCTGTCTGGAATGCAACGAGATACAATTGGAGCTGTTTTAGTCAATTCACCTGTAATTCCTTTGTTTTCTTCTGCAGTTGAAGAACCAGGGCCTGTTCATCTTCAATCTTTAAGCTGAGGTGACTTATTTCAATGTCTTTCCTGAGCAGAGGAAGGGAGGACATATATAAGGTTTACAAACAGCAAGACAAAGACTGTAACTGAGATTCATTTGATACTTTTTGAAGGCAGAAAGGCCATATTTGAAATTAATTTCTTACTTCTTCAGCCTGTCTTCTAGCTGCTGTTTTCCATTCTCAAGGTCCATGGCTGCCTCAGTAGAAATCTTTAAATCTCCTTCCAGCTTACGCTTGACTCGCTCAAGGTCCATACGCAGCTTCTTCTCTTGTTCCAAAGAGCCCTCAAGCTGTAGATGAGAATAGTGAAGGTTTCACCAAACCAGGACCAGCGTCAGTGTAGTTTGGCGATTTTCCTTCTCTATTGTGGCAAGTAACGCTTGTAATGAACTGAATCAGTTGAATCAAGTATTAATCCCCTTGCTCTTTCAAAATTGCACTGTATATGAACGTATACACTGTCTGAAAATCTAAATAGGCTGGTTCAGCCAACTGTTGTTGAGTTTGCTCAACACTTACATCATCCACCTGCTGCTCCAGTTTGATTTTGGCCTTGGTCAGCATGTTGACCTTGTCTTCCTCTGCCTGCAGGTCCTCTAAAGCTTGCTGATGGGCATCCTGCAGGGCTTTCTTCTCTTTGGTAAGCTTGAGGATGGTCTCATCCAGCACTGCCATCTCCTCTACCAAGTTCTTCACCTGGAAATCAGAGAGAAAGAATAATGAGAGGTGTCCATCCAGAGATGTGCCAGGGACAAGTGGGAATCAGGAAGTCGAAAGGGACACAGAATTTCCTTTATGCTCATATGGTGTGAGCCTCGTTCTTTGACTTTTCTTTCCACTTGCCTTGTTCTCAGTGGCGTGTTTCTCCTTCTCCACCTTGGCCAGTGTCATCTCTATGTCATCAAGGTCCTTCTTCAATTCCACACATTCATCCTCTAGCTTGCGTTTTTTGGTGAGCAAGCTAGAACTGATCTCCTCTTCATCTTCGAGTCTTTCCAAGAGCTCCTTCACTTTCCCTTCCATCTGGATCTTGGCCTTGATCAGCAGGTTACACCGGTCTTCTGCATCTGCCAGATTATCTTGCTCCTGCAGGTCGAACGTAAATGAAGTGTGAAGATGATTCTCTTTAACTGATGTGATTTATCATTTATATATTCATTTAGTACAGGTCACTAAATCATTGGATTGACATGTAAGTGTTCTGTTGAAATATCAGTTAATGCTTCTTTCAACTATTACTTTTCTCTCTGTACCACTATTCGTAACACTAAAAGCCACTCCATATGATCAAGGTTTTAGGATTCAGGCACTTACAGCTTGAAGTTGCAGAGAGAGGTCATTTTTCTCCTGTACCAGAGAAACCTGTCGTTCTTCCAGCTCCTTTCTCTTGGCCTCTGATTTCTCCAGGGCCTCCTTTAACTTCTGGAATTCCTCTTTTAGAGTAGCTAGTTCTTTTTCTGTAGCTGCACTTTTTAAGAGCGGCTTGATCTTGAAGAAGAGACACATCCACGGCCAGTTCTTGACTGCATAAAATGACCGGATGTTCCATTGAATCACCATTATAGCGTCCCTGTAAAAGAATTTCAGTGTTACAAGGTTTTGAAATGATCACAATATCTTTATTCAGTGCTAGCATATTTAAGTGACTTATGTGTGGACACTGGACAAAAAATCATATTCATTTGACCCGTTTTCATTGGATTATATTTCAAGGAGCATGGCTATAATCTTTTCTATCCACTGAAATCATAAATCCTAGGTAACAACACAAAACACAGGTTTTTATTGCCCTTTTGTTTGAGTATGAGGGGAACAGTTTCCATTTTGATAGTGTAACCCATACTCTGCCCCCATTGTTCTAAATTAGCTCAGCAAGGCCAACACCAAATAGGGCCAGAGCGCCACACGTCCTGTGTCCTATATCAGTAAGCCTGTGGTGACACTGAACATGGTTGGAAAGTAAATCAGTTCCGCATTGCTGACATGGCACCACACTGTAGGGTAGTCTGAGGTTGGACAGAGGTCATTGATTATCTGCAACCCAGCTCTCTGGTGAAACAAGAGGAGTTAATCCTTAGTCACCTGGGTTGGCATTTCAGCGATGTGTCTGCTCTCAACTACAACCATTCCTAACAAAGGGGTTAGAGAGGTAGCAGGTGCGTCGACAGAGGTTATTTATAATTGGGAAGCCTGTGTGGGGAGGGGGTGACACTGGACAACTGGCCTGGGGTTTGACTGATGGACATATGAACAGTCCCGACACCTGCTTTTGTCAGTGCTTTTTCTTTCGGAGTGGAAAGGGTTTAGCAGGGTTTTTCCACAGGGACCACACACACACACACACACACACACACACACACACACACACACAGTCCTGTCTGTTTGTGCATGGACACACGTCTGCCACACGCCTGACCTACTCCATGCATTCTCTGCATAGGTCTATAAACCTGATCCTACACTCACACATTCAACAGTTTAGCACTATGGTTAGGAATAGCTCAGGGGCAGAATAAACATCTCAAAAGATTCCTCACATGAATCTAATAAAATTGATGGATAAAAAAATGACTAAAGAAGGGTGTAAGTGAATTGTTGGTATGACACTGACAGTGTGACAGTGTTCCAACATGCAATGGTTACTATCAGGTTAGTAACTTTGTCTCCTGAAGTGCATCAGACAGTAAAGTTCTTGCGCGGGGGCCGTACTTCTCTAGCAACATCCTTTTCCGAACCATCCTCATAAGTTTGCCTCTGCAGAAGGCCTGCAGCATGGTAATGATTTTTGCCAGTCGCTCGTCCCTCATGTCTTCCAGCTGACCCAGCAGACCAGCCTTAAAGAAAACCTGAGGATTACACCGATTTACATTTAATCAGAGTCAAGACACTGCACCAGAAAGACAGAGATGGAAAGAATTTTTTTCTCACCTTGGTGTGGCCGAATTTGTATTGACTGTGGTCAATGTCCAGCGAGCCAAGCAACTTCTCTGCAGACTTCTTGCTGTCCACATATGTGTCCTCCGGAATGGCTGAAGGGTTCAAGATACGGTACCTGGAGAAATAAAAGTTCAATTTCAATCCTTCTCTTAGAAACCCATGCCTCAGGGATCTCTTTAAAAGACAAAATTATATGGAAAGATGTGTTGTGGGGTTTGTTTTTTTAATCCACTGGGATATAAAATGGCCATTTTTATTTATGGATTGATGAAGTGCACAGATATATCTGTTACAGAGAGCGTTAAGGAACCTCACCGCTGTTTAAACTCTGCATATAGGATACGATTGGGGAATCCCTTTCTGCAGATGCGGATGCCCTCCAGAACTCCATTACAGCGCAGCTGGTGCAGGACCAGGAATGGATCCATCTCACCTATGAGTAACAAAAGGAACACCAAGAGACACACAATTCATTATTTAATAAACAAGGTGGATGTAGGAGGTGGATCTGGCTCTGCTAGTGGCTAGGACTGGAGGTCTGCCCTGAGATTACTACTTCTGCATACCTGGAGTCTTGCTCTCATTAGGGATAATACAGCGCACAAAGTGGGGCTGAGTGCTCCTCAGGTTGGCCATCAGCTTGTTGAGGTTTTCCTGTGAAGAGACAATGATCTTCATGTTAAAATGTTTGGTGAACACTGAGTTCTTGAGAAGACCTCAGTTGTGCTTCTGCTGCTCTAAAGGGGTGAACTCCTACCTTTCAGATCTTCAGCGCTGCATTCGAGAGTGGAGCCAGCACAGACTTAAAGTGATGTTCATGGGTGAAGTTACCTAAACATCACTGCAAGTCTTAACTGCCTCTCTCTCCAACATCAGTGGTGTCAGGATTATGGGTCCATATAGCTTATGTTCATATTCCTCTTAGATATATATTTAATATTTGTTTTGATTTGATTTGTTACATTTCCATCGTCACTCATGACTGATTTCCTGTAGGAGCATTCCAATAGCAACTCAACATGCAGCATAACCCACCTTATGAAGCTGCGACACTGTTTGGAATGATGCTCCTTTCTTCCTCTTCTCCTTGCCTCCAGGTTTTGGCTCTGCACCTGCAAAATAGCAAGAAATATAAGTACTTTAAAGGAATGTAATAATGTTCGGAAATAGTCATTTTTACTAGACTTTTCACTTTTATTTTCATTTTAAACAGTGAAGAGACAGGACAGGACAGGATTTCTGCACCTGCATCTAAGCTGACAAAGTGCTCAAAGAGGCTTGACATCAACTTATTGGATGATTTTTGGAAGATGCCCACAATCGTCTCATTCAGAGGGTCTTTGTTCTTCTCCAGCCAGCCACTGATGTTGTATGGCACCTGTCAATGCAGTTTTGAAGGAATGTTTAAAAGGATGAGAAGGTTCAACACTGTAGTTAGGTAGGTATGCAGTTACGTAGGGCACTTGGGCGCACTCACCACACCAGCATAGTGAACCAGCTCAAAGTGGGTCTCGTACTTTCGTTTCTTGTCGGGTTTTGGTTTTAGGAAATTAGGAGACTTGCCAAGGTGGTTGTCATAGAGCTTAGCTTTGAAGCTGCTGTCTGTGGCTTTGGGGAACATGCACTCCTCTTCCATTATAGACATTATGCCCAGAGGCTGCCATCAACAAGAAGAACAGAAGGGAACCAATCATATGTATAGACGAACACGTTTAATAACGCTTTTTAATTTGTATTTATTTTTTAAATTCTATTTTGCTGTTCTGTCCACTTTCTGCTATGACAAAGCAAATTTCCCACTTCTGGGACTAATAAAGGTTTATCTTATCTTATCTTAATAATATTATGTTTAGTTCTACACTCAGGCCAATTTCTATGCAAAATCTACAATTACAAAATGAGCCCACCTTCTCAATGAGATCAATGCAGGCTTGTAGGTCCAAGCCGAAGTCAATGAAAGTCCACTCAATGCCCTCTGTCTTATATTCCTCCTGTTCCAAGATGAACATGTGGTGGTTGAAATATTGCTGCAGTTTCTCATTAGTGAAGTTGATGCACAGCTGCTCAAAGTTGTTAAACTGTTGAGAACAGAGAAAGGAAACAGCAGGATAAGAACAGCGCATAGAATAACATCCTTTATTTAATGGCCATCTTGCCGTTTAAACCTTCATAAAGCAGGGGTGTCCAAACTTATCCACAAACAGCTGTTATAGTCACAGTTGTGTGAAGACTGAGACCAACTGATTAAACAGGGGGAATTAAACTCAGGGGTGATTTTTAATGTGTGACGGGGACACACTGGTGGGAGGTCTGGACCCGGAGGGGTTGCTAGCTGCATTTCCCTCATACAACTCTCACAATGTTTATTAGAGGGCTAATCTGTCATTTTTCTGTCGTGGATTTGCAAAAATACAGAACAAAGTGGGTTCCGTATCAGTTCAGCACAGAACACTTCTGTTATCTTTCAAATACCGAACAGTTCCGGATTTCCCAAAACATGGTTGGCAACCCTGTTTATGGCGAAACAGTGCTGGGTGGGTAAGTGTTGGGATGAAACGACTGAGTTTTAAAAGTGTTGGGGGCTCCAGCACCCGTGGTTCTGCTGCTTGTTTTGAATGAAATCCTACAGTCACCCTGGTCCTTTGCAGATAAGACTGGACACCCCTGCCCTAAAGGATATTCTTAATCTAATGCAGTCACCTCAAAGATCTCGAAGCCGGCGATGTCTAGGACTCCTATGAAGAACTGGCGGGGGAGGGATGTGTAGAGCGTCCTATTGATCCTGCTGACGAGCCATTTAAACATGCGGTCATAAGCAGCTTTGGCAAGAGCCCCAACAGCATAGGTCACCTGCAGATCCATCACAAATACTATTAAATGTAGAGACAGATCCAGCTCTGCTTTATGACACCTTCATTCATCTTCTAGCCTGAAAATTACCTGTTCTACTGTCTGGCCTCTCACAATGTACTCGTTGCCCACCTTCACTCTGGGGTGAAGAAGGCCTTTTATAAGCTCTGCTGAGTTGATTCCCATCAGATATGAGGCTTTGTCAGCACCTAGACACACACACACACACACACACACACACACACCCCAAATCACAGTTTTAAAAAGGCATGGTTCGTTGGTGGCTTATTCAGCTGTGTGTGTAAGAATACTGGTCATACTTTCCGTGCCGTCAGCTTCTGCCTGCTCTTCTCTCTGCTTCACTTTGAACCTCATGTTACCAAAGTGCATAATCCCACCCACAATTTTATAACAGCCATATTTTTCCTCAGGAGTGAAGCCAAGGGTGTCCATTGCATGCTAAAATAAGAAAGTGAGGATAAAAAGTGTTCAGACAAAAATGTACTCTGGTATGCAGTCCAATCATCTGCAAAATGTTTGGACATCCTGGTCAGGTTATGGTTTCAAAGGTAGTAAGTACACATCCTCTACATAAAATACACATTTATTGTCTCTGCTGATATGAAGAAATGAGGCACAATACTGAATGTAGATATTTTTTTCCAATATGTTAAAGCAGCAAATAAAGAGAAATGGTTTTCTGTAGAGCACGTGTTCTTACTATAAATAACAAAATCTGAATGTGTTTCTGACAGGGGTGTTCCTGATTTAATTCAGTATTTTAAATATAATGTGGCCTGAGTAGAGACTTGTTACATCTAAAATACAATATCTCATCAAACAACATTGAAATTATCCTTCACTCGTCAATGGTAACACTTAAGGGCAACATGAAGTTGGCAATATGTCCAAAATATGATATCACAGTTCTTGAAAACTTAGAATTAGGTGTATTTTGTTTTTCTGAGGGTTGATAAGTCCCCAGCAGTGCCACATTTAAACTCCACATTGAGTCCAGCGATTTTTTTAAAATCTTCATATTTTCCAGACATCTGATTTCTGTGACCATATAACCAGCACATGTAATTATTTACATAGTTGCAGATGTACTTACATCGGTTGCAAGAAGTTCTTCCCCATCGTCCAGATTATCTACTGTGGTCACACCCTGAGAGCAGAAGTGGTAGTCAAAGGGATTTGATGACACCAACAGCATGTCTGCGTTTGACCATGAAAGGAGTCAGAATTAATTTGTCATAATACCAAAATGGAAAAAAGATTGATATTCCATCCAAAGTGCAATTACTCAATTATTTTCCAGCCCTACAGACTGTAGGCTTTCATACCTTGAAGCTCTGGCTTTCTGTGAGATAGGATCTGATAGTAGATGTGGTAGCTCCTCTCTCCGGGCTGCTGAAATACCACTCTGGACTTTTCTAGAAGATCTACTCAGCAGGAACATATGTAATAAAGATTGAAGCATATAAAGCACTTTAGCATTGGAACAGCATTTCCAGTCATTCTGACAAAAATAACAATTCACAATAGTGTCACAATAGTGTCTGAGCTTCTTACAGATGTCAATGTCAGCAGATGCCAGCTTTCCTGTGGGACCGAAATGGATTCTGATGAACTTGCCCTGAGCAGAGAGAAATAAAAAGAGTAACATGAAGGAGAGAGACGCAATAAAAGCTGAGAGCCATTTTAAACGTGCCTCGTTCGTCATTGACTCACAAAGCGGGATGAGTTGTCGTTCCTTATAGTCTTAGCATTGCCGAATGCCTCCATGGCCGGGTTGGCCTCTATGATCTGGTCCTCTAGTGTACCCTGTGTGGGTTTTGGGTGGACAGTGAGGGACACAGTCAGCAGGGACACAGAGCCTATTTTTTTCAAAAAGGGGAAAAACTCCTGGGGGAAGGCGGCACAAACTGATGGATATCGATGGACATGAAATATTATTTATCATGATGGAAGATGATGGGTGAAAACAGGACTCGGTCGTATAAATAAGGAAGGAAAAAACGTGTGTTATTAGAACCAAAACTGGCTCTACAGAAGGCAACAAGGACCAGGTGGAGTAAAACAGTGGTATAAAAAAGGGGTTGACAAAAAACATTTAGGAAAATTTTGCTTCAGGACACTGTAGGTGTTAAAAATGTTTCTGTGTACTGCAGCACCGGAAGGGCAACATTCAGGAATGATTTAAAAATTCCCCCAAAAAAAAGAAAGAGGAAAAAAAGAAAACCAGAAAGGAAACATTCAGGAAAGATTTAAAAAAAAAATCACAAAAAGGAAAACTGGAAGGGAAACATTTAGGAATGATTTAAAATTCTAAAAATGAAAACAAAAAAAAAACAATAATTGAGGAGTAAAAATAAGGGGAAATATGAGTGATTCAAAAACAAAAACATAGAAGGGAAGCTTTCTGATCTTACTCCTTTTTTGCCACCTGCTTCCCCGAGAGCAGCTACAGTAGCAAAATACTGAATTACTCGTTTCGTGTTGACAGTTTTGCCAGCACCGGACTCTCCGCTAAGAGTGGACAAAACGCATCAGAAAATATATACACACACCAAGACCAAGTTTGAAAACTGAGAACAAGCAGGCGCACTGGAAAAGCTAGAAAAGAAAACCAGCAACACCCAGTTTTTATACCTCTTCATAATTAGATAATGATCACACAGTGGCCAGAGGAACTCTCAGCATATTAAACTTAGTGTGTAGAGCAGACATTCAAGATTGACTTACGTGATAAGCATGGACTGGTTTTCACGATCTGTAGTCAAATAAAAAAAATTTAATAAATCAGCAAATACTCAAACATTTGGATCATTTTAAAATTCACTGAAAAGGTGATTACGTGGACATATGCTTACTTTTCAGCATATCATTGTAAGCATTGTCAGCGATGGAGTAGATGTGTGGTGGAGCGTCCGACCGCCGTTTCCCCTTATAGGCAGCGACCACTTCGGGCGCATAGACTGGTAGCCATTTGTAAGGATTCACTGTCACACAGAACAGCCCTGAGTAGGTCTGCGGGGGAGAACAAAGCTCAGATCACGATTTCTTTACTTCACCAAACTGCAGGTGTATTATTGTTCATTTATACTTCATAAAATTTTGCGACATATACGTTTTGTGAACTGATAAGTAGGCTATGATGTTATAAAAGTGAGAAATTATAGCATATAGGCCCCAGTTTACAGAGTTTAGAATAAAAAAGAATTAAAATTATGATTTTTAGCAGTGAAATTATACCACCTAGCACTATGAATTAAGCCAGACTCACATAAATCATCCAGAAGCTGTAGCGGCGCTTAAGGTTGAATAGGACAGAGGCTTCATTGAGGTGGGTCAGCATGGCCATGTCCTCTATCATATCAAATTTTGGCGGGTTCATTGGCTGGATGTCATCTTCTTTCACAGTTAAAATCTGAACGGAGCAAAACAGTAACAAGGGATTCATTGCAAATTTGCAATTGAGCTTTATTTGTGAGACTAATAAAAGTTTTATCTTATCTTATCCTTAATGATGGTCACTAATGCTGTAATATTTGTTTCTAAAACAACATTTCTAAAACATTCATTCCTAAAACAGCGTTTGTAAGACATTAAGCTTCCACATGGTCACCTAGCACTTGTAGTTCACATGCTTTATTTATTATCTTTCTTTATTTACCAACCCTTCCATCTTTGGTTTCCACGGTGGCTTTGTCTCCATCTAAGTCTTTAACCTCTACTTCAATGTAAGCTTCCTTTTCGTCTGGGATCCATATTCGTTTTTTTCCTGCACACAGAAGTGAACCAAATAACACTGTCAGATTTCTCCCACCCTTGTTGGTCTCCACTAATGAGAAAGAGTTTCTGACAAACAGTGTCCTATTGCTAGCGTTATACTTCAGAAGGGCAAGCCATGACTCAAGTGGAAAATCATATTTTTTATCCATGAAAGAGAAACTGTTTCAACATTATTAGCATGTTAAAGTGCAACTGTCTTTCAAATTCGACTTGTCTCTGGCAAACATGAGGGCAGCACTGGTGCAGCACTTAAATTCATCTCTATGAAAAATCTGAAGGAATACAAATGGAGTCCCAAACTCAGAGGTCTGCTAGCCATAGAGTGCAGCGGACAGTACCGTCAAAGGCGTGGGCCTGTGCAGCCAGTTGCTCCAGGTTGGTTTTGCGGAGATACTGGGCCGCCTCTCCAAACTCCTTCAGTTCCATAAAGCGGGACATGGTTAATTCTCTGGGCCCCGGACCAGCTCTCACACACCTGCAAGGATTCAGATGTTATTCCACTCCTGTCTTAGACCAAACACTTAAACAAACAAAAAACAATATCATTTAAAACAAGAAGGAGGAAATTCTCCTGCGTGAATGACCTTTAAGTAATAAGTTCTGGAAATTCTTCGAACTATTAAGCAACAACTAATCTAATAACTTGGAATTGTTGAAAATATTTATGAACACAATGGCAGTGGAGCACACATGCACTGGAGTACTAACCTCTGAAAGCTCTTGATGGGTTGGCCCAAGGCACAGGGCCTGGTCCCCTTTTATTGTCTCGCTCAAGGTCAGAGTCGGGGAGATATGTCAGAAATCCCAGTGTGTCCCTGTGTTTGCTCTCGCTCATTGGTTGTGAGAGCGCAGCAGCTCTGCGCCGTCAGAAAAGGCAAACGGCATTTTTATCTCTGCAGGGCTCTTCTGTAAGCGGGTTATTTTTAAAACTCCACTGCTGCTGCTATTGCAATTGCAACATGGAGCTCACAAACTCATCCTACCACATATTACACACTGAAATGCCTAAACCTGTTCATTTAAATAATCAACAACCACATCCAAGTTGGGATATTAGGATTAAATAATGAAAACATGCATTAATTATTCATGAGATCACCGATGGGACCTGATTAAGATAGTACTTCTAACATAAGCTCAAAGGTTTGATAAAGCAAGAACTGTTATCTGTTTTGCTGTTTTTTTACTTATTTAAGTGTTTATGAGTGTAAAGCTTAATTTCACTCCATGTAATATTGATATCCCGCTTCTGCAAATATTGCTCAGAAGAAAGGCAGGACAGTTTTCCCTAAAACTTTACAAAATAATGATAATGGTAAATATGATTTCTGCATCACCGTGCTGCAAGGGGCTGTTCCAATTGTCAAGGGGCTTTTCAGGAGTCAAGTGGGTCAAAACGTCTTTAACTGGTTGTAATGTGACATAGCAGGCATGTGAAAATGAATTGAATATAAATGGGGATCAAAATGGGTGCTGAAGCCGGAGGGCGGCGAGAAGTGAGTCCCATGTCAGCACATGCTAATCTCTAAAAGTGAAGAGCACACTTTTATTTATGGATTATGACTTGCTAAAGACCAGGGGTTGGACAGTATGCTGACATATACCATCATGCATAGGGCCTACATCCTCACCGCTGTCAGGACAAAACATTTATCTCCATTTTTGTAATTTTATGTGATCTGAAAACACAAGCTGCCCTTTTCATTGCGGGAAATTTTCACAATAAATCGAAAGAACCTCATAAAATTATTTACCCATTCTTTCATAACTTTAATAAGTTATCCTTTATGAATGTTAATGATTTCTTCTCCTAAAGAGCTGTCCTGTTTCATAGGTGAGGTCATGTAGTGTCATATACTTGGCATTACCAATGTTTTGCTATTTTGCTTGATTTGTGACTGATTAAAGGTTAACTGAAAATGACTTGTGCTGCTCACTCCTGCACTGACTAATAGACATTTACATCAGGCATTGGATTTATTTTGTTAAACAAAATTATAATGTTGCGCCTGCTGTTTTTCTTTTACAGAAATGTTACAGGTGGACAGCCCCTCTCTCTAGCCCCTCTCTCTCTCTCTCTCTCTCTCTCTCTCTCTGTATGTATGTATGTATGTATGTATGTATGTAT
>JBBJLR010000139.1:19515495-19540488 GCA_037577145.1 Brachypetersius gabonensis | reverse complement strand
CACACACACACACACACACACACACACACACATACACACACACACACACACACACACACACACACACACACACACTTTCTCATTCTCTTACACTCTCACTGTCTATTTCCTCTCATACATCACGCTCTGATATCTTTATCTATCTAAAGATCTCCCTCTCTCTCTCTCTCTCTCTCTCTCTCTCCCCTCCCCCCACTGCTCTTGCCGTGGCAGTGCAGCCATGAGTATATGGTCACTCTGATGAATTGTCCGGCACTGTATTGACATGTGAAGAGGTCAGATAGAGAAAGGAGAGCCTGAAAAATTTACATGATGGAAGGGTAAAGCTGAGACCGATGGACAGAAGACCACAAGTCCACAGCTTCTTGATGGAGAGAATGCTATGAAACACACTTCTTATTGTAGTAGTGTGTATGCAAATGTGTGTATGTATGTGTGTGTATGTATGTGCACTGAAGTAGAGCGAAAAGAAACTGAAGTAAATCATGATTGCCACATGAGAGGCCTGTTATCAGCTTGACCTCCGTTCACTGCTGTCTGTCAGATGTCACATGACCTGTCACACATCCTGTATCTGTTATTCCTCTCATCTGCTGTCTCATCAGTGTGAACTCTAATCTGTATCAGTGCCTTACAAGAGTGCATGGTATGCAGTTTACCTTTATAGTGAAGGTGCGCTATGGATGATAAAAAATCATCACAATATACTACATGATATACCCATATCTTAAATACTGATAAAGATAATATTCATATGAATAACACAGATCCAGTTAGAGCGATCTGCCTCATCCCTCAAGCCCTTTATTAGCATGTGAATATTAGAGGCGAAAGACCACCATGACATGGCTTGGACAACCCTGCCTAATTGCAATCATGTTACAACACAGTGTGATTAGGATACAACCTACAGTGTATTAAATTCTACTGTAGTGAACCCTGCCTAGTTAAAGATTGGCCAGCATCACTTTTAACCAGGGATGAACTGGTTTGTGGGTTGATTCCAGTATGCATTATTTTTCACATATGTGTTTTCAAATACTGATCAAGATACATTAACATCTGGATTAGCATTACAGAGATAAAAGACTTATAGGTTTATAAAATCACTGTTTAAAAAAAGCAGACATTTAAGTGCAGCGATGCCTAATCGTTCAGTACGATACATTCATCATCAAATATCAGTTTGAAATATCAGTGAACATCTGTCTGATCACAGGCCTGTACTGATTGTGCACCCCTACTGTTGGATTACTTGAATAATTTCTACGAAAAACAATCTTCAGTGTCTTTGTCTTAGATTGGTCAAGATGCTCGTAGCACACAGTAAAAAAAAGAAAATTAAAAAAAATTTAATTCAGTAGTAAATCACTATTGCTTATTAGGGCCTAATCAGGGTCTAGCAAACTGGCCCTGGGGGACTGGTGAGAGGGTTCATTTGCATACTGAAGCCTGCTGTGAGATCAGTATAATAAACTGTAATATCACGATTAGAATGGACAAATTATACATTGTGCCTCTGTGGTTTGCAATAATGTCATGTAAATATTTAAAGTGATACAGATTTTTTAAGGAATACTTTGGCAAAGGCTTACATTTGCAAACAAACACTAGAAGTCAGTAGTCAATCAAATATTTTCAGAAAAAGTATCCCCAAAACTTCATTCACCCTGCTCAACCACTCAAACCGGCTTCTCATTAATGTGGCACAGACTTGTGGACTCTATATGACTTACTGTGAGATAGAAATGAACAAAACTTCGCATCGTAGCCAAACACTGCAGGTAGGCACTTTAGACAACAGCAGTCAGATCTAGAATCAGACTGTCATAAATTTGCAGGAATCTGATCCGAGATCAGAACTGCTTATGACTATTTTATAAATTCCAGCACTGGTGGTGTCTGAAGCTGCCTGTAGTGGTTTGGTCCATTTTTATTGCTCACAATAAGTCACACTGTGTCCTGCACCACATCCGCTAGCAGACTGAGAGAAGTTCTGGCCATTTTACTTTTATTATTTTGGTTTATTGTAGTGTGTGATAGTGCCAGTAAATTCAGAGCTCCAGTGTTTAACTGAAGATTTGAAATTTGGAGGGCAAATGTATCTTGCCTGATCGACTATATGTGAGGTGATTGGCCTTAAGGTGTTAATGAGAGTCCTCCGCTTTAGTTTCTGGTTGTCAGATGCTGCCTAGTGTGGCCTTTTAGATGAAAGTGTTTGGTGCGTTATTTTTGTGGTGGGGTGAGAAGGTATGATGTGTTGGCTGCCGTGAGTGTGTGGATGCCTCTGTCTGAGGGATGCTGTTAGAAGATAAACAGACTGCGGCTTCCGTAACGCTGCTCATAATCCTCCTGGCTTACTGCATGCTGATACCTTATTGTGTATTCTGTATAAAGTACAGTAGTTGTGTTTAACAGGATATGAGGGAGGGTGTTTACTGTGCTGTTTTTGTTTTTGGCTTTTGAGTGATGTCCTGGGTGGTTTTACAGTGGTGGAGCTGTTTTTGTGGATGATATGTGTGCAGTGTGGACATTTATGCACAGCATTATTGTAAATGATGAGGATGGTAATTATGAGCATTGGACAGATATTGAGACTGATATTTCAGGCTCAACATTTGATGACATATTTATCGTATATCAGAGGAGTTCAGTGTTTTGGAGATGCTGGGCTAAAGCATTCTGTTCATTTCACTACATCCACATCCTTACAGAAATAAACGTTATATCTCTTCATGATGCAAATCCAGATAGATATAGTGGCCAACTTCCACATTTTATAAATAATGATTACCCTTGAGCAAGAGACCCAACCCACCCACTGCTCCCCGGGAACTGTGTTGGTGGCTGCTCATGCTTTACTTGGTGACTGGAGAAAGAGAAGAGAAAGAATTTCACACTGTGTGCTGTGATGTGGTGTGTTCACGTATGAATGTAAGGGGCCACTTTACTTAATATGTGTATCAGATGCAACCAGCCTGCAATCCTCACATCAGTGCATCCTTAGTATAAAGTGGAACAAAACCTTCGAATAGGAACTATCCAGAGAGAGAACAAACATCTAATAGATGTTAGTGCAAAAAAGTCATTTTGGGCCATTTGTATAGGCTCATTTGTCATGAAATTTTTTAAACAACACGAAAGCAGTCAGTTTATTTCCAATAGTATATAAAATAACAAAAATGTCCGCAGTGAAGATACAAGTTTTGGTTGCAATAGCAATTATTTGTATTCTGCACATATAACACTACACAGTACAGAAATATTGGTACGCTCCTGAGGAAATGGTGCTGCTCATCATTGCATTCTACATTTGCACATCACCACCAGATATATTTAGCAATTTCTGCTATTATAGATACAGGGAGCAAACTATTTAGCTTGCTATTTCTCCAAAGTAATAATAAACATGTTGAATATTTTCACATTTTTCAGTTTTGCCATAAATAAGGGAGAGTAGCATCACTAAGAGCATCAATAAGTATTGATAGGGATAAGCAGTATCGCTATCAGTAGAATCACAATAACATCCACCCCTTTACATTACACTTGTGCTGTGTAATTCACTGTGTAACGTCTGATGGCACCATATCACTTTTTCTTTATAGACTGAGTAACAGACAGTGCCAATATGTATTTATAAAATGTTCAGACACTGTACCAGCCCACAAGAAGAAATACGCTGCTAACAATGAGACATCACACAATGACAGTTTGTGTTATATCAGGCTGTATTTGTTGCAGAACTGGATCGGATTCATCAAACATCTGATCCTGCTATTGCCACTGAAATTGATCTGAAATGGATACCTGTTATTTTTGTGCAATCTCGGCTAAATAGTATGTGTATAACAGTGAAAATTGTGAAAATTGAGGTCTACAAACATTGCTGGTATGAATCTTGCTTGTCTTTGTGCTGCCACACTCTTCGTACCATCGTAAGGTGATTGGCTGAGATTTTAGGCAGTGTGTGTGTAATGTTTGTATATGTATTTGTGTGTAGATGAGCTGGTCTCCTGCTCAGAGAGATAAGACCCAGTGCCTGGTCTCATCTTCGCCCCACTGGGAGCGTAAAACAGGATTGATCCCATGGATCTCTAATTCCCTACAGCTCCTTAACCCAATACAGCAGCCAGATCAAGTTTAAACAAGCGCGGCTGTTCAGTCAGGCCTGGACCCGGTCCAGCTCACACACGCTCATATTCCACAGCGTGATTAATATATCTGTGCTTAGAATAAATACAAACAGACACATTCACTGCCCATTATGCTCTGATAGCGTGAATGCTAAGGGGTTATGTAAGTGGTTGAATGAACATTTTCTTTTTATACATTTGTGGTTTATGCATGTGTGTGTGTGTGTGTGTGTGTGTGTGTGTGTGTGTGTGTGTGTATGTGTGTATTCATGTGTGTGTTGTATTAGATAATCTTGGTTTGGCCTTTGGGCATAAGGTGCAAACCATAACCGGCTGTGTTTCACTCTTCACTGCACAGGACTGTGTTCAGCTGGTGTCTTAGCTGCTGCATGCTAAGCTGCTCCATTAGCCTTAAATCAATAATAACTGTCTAATGAACTGTGGCCCGTGCTTTTGATTGTCTCGCTGAGGGGTTTGACCTCTAAACTTTACCTTTTGCATCCCATGGAGGGTCCATTTGGTGACATGAGTTACAAACAGAGATATGGCAGCTGTCAGAGAGTAGAGACTATAGTTTATCTCTGTCTCTCTTTTTTCTTTCTCACATACACACACACACACACACACAGATCACTGCAATGTCACTCAGAGTCAGGGTGCAGGGTCACTCACTTAAATTCAATTATTCATGCAGGCCCCTTCTCTCTCACTCTTTCTCTTGCTCTCTGTCTCTCTCTCTCACTCTCTCTCTGTCTCTCTCTCTCTTTCTCTCTCCCTCACTCACTCACTCACTCACTCACACTCTCGCTCACTCTCTCTCTCACTCTCTCTCTCTCTCCCTCGCTCTCTCTCTCTCTTTCTTGCTCTCGCTCTCTGTCTCTTTGTCTCTCTGTCTCTCTCACTCTCTTTCTCTCTCTCTCTGTCTCTTTGTCTCTCTGTCTCTCTCACTCTCTCTCTCTTTCTCTCTGTCGCTCTCTCTCTCTCTCTCTGTCTCTTTCTGTCTGTTTCTCTCTGTCTCACTCAAGAATTCTGTTCTGACTCAGTCACAATCCCCATCCCTCTCTCTGTTTCTCTCTCTTTCTGTCTCCCTTGCTGTCTTTCTCTCTGTCGCTGTCTTAGACACACACACACACACACTGGCACACACTGTGCACATAGGCTCTCTTTGTATAGTAGCTTACTGCTCTTTCCACAGCCCAAATGAAAGCCCCTTCTATGCCACTATTATCACATCATGCCATATGAAACAGCCATGTCAGCACTTTAAGCCTAAAGCTGCTTCTAGACCCTGTAGTGTGTGTGTGTGTGTGTGTGTGTGTTTGAGAAAGAGAAAGGGATGAGTCAGGTCCCCCACCCTCTCACAGGAATAACACACTGCACTGACGCAACCCACAGAATCCCCAGCAACTGCCTCTCTCCTCCATCAGCTCTGCCATCAGTCCCACTTTCACAGCAGCAGCCACAATCTCTGTATAGGTGGAAGTTGTAGCTAAAACACAGTTGTCAGCTCAGGCTGTTTGTAAATATATATTCTGAAGAATTTTGAACCACTTAAACCATTGGCTGGGGGGGGGCTTCTTCACTCTAGCTATTATCTTTACAGTGAATCAGGGAATCATTCACTAAATGTGCAAATAGTAAGTCATTCTTCACATTCTTCACATTCCGTACAGTACTTTTGTAAAAGAACAGTTGAAGTATTTAGTATTCTAGCACACTAGATTCAAATGGAGATGGTTACTATGAATTAAAGCTACAGAACCTCAATTTCAATTATTTTTCCACTCTCTTGGCCCATAATCTTCGCTACAATTGTAATGGTTAATACCCGGTTGGTCATTAAGAGTATCTGAAGTCTATAAACCATTACATAACTCGACGTTGGGCTCCCCCATTGATGCTTATATAGGGTAATCAAAAATATTCCACTTTTGACCTTCAGAAAATGTGTTTTTGGTCAGTGCTTCAAGGCATTTGCTTGGATATGAGCAGTAAGGTATATACTGTTAGTCACATTATCAGTAAAAACAAATGAGTCAGTTCCACTGGCCCATAGCCCTGGCACCATGTTTCACAGATGAGGTGGTATGCTTGGAATCATAACACCACTTCTTGTTTTTCTTGTTTTCCTTATTCTATCTGCAAGTTCATGTGTAAGAACGGTATAGATATTCAAACATATACTATATGTAACCTGGCCTTTCCAGAGACTTTCATTGACTTGTATCCTGTGGTAAACCCTCACTGGTCTTGCTGGTGGATTCCTCTCTTGCATTTATAACATTTATATCTACATCCTGTCCAATGTTTTTTTTTTCAGTGTTGAAAGTTATTTGGTCATACACTGTTGTCTAGCGTCATGTGGTAGTTGGTATATTGCTAAACTCGGTGCAGTCCTGCTTCTGGCTTCATCTGGGTTTGACCAGTCTAAAGTTTTGGCTATGCCTCTGATCTGGTTAACACTTTAGTGTAACACTTTAGACATGCTTATACCACAGCTTAGCTGCTAGCTTCTTATCCTCTGTTAAAATGTTTACAAAGGGCCTGGATACCTTAATGCTGAGGTAAATGCCCTCAGATTAAAGCTGACTTGTGGGTCATCTTGATGCTCTTGGGACAAAACCATTGTTTTCTATTATTTTTTTGCCATAATTATTTTCCATTTCCATGTTTTTCTTTTTTGCAGTTAAGAATGAATTTTAAAAGCTTAGATTCTTTTTTCTTTTCTTAAGTTATTTGTTTAAAGATGGGACTTTTTGTAACAGCAGTGATGTGCGAGTCACCTTTTCAAATCCAGTGTACTTAGGAAAAAAGAGTCCAATTCAAGGACATTTTAAAACGTATTATTTTACAGTTGCTGTGGGAATCTCTTAGTAACAAACAAAATGACACAGCGATCTCAGACAGCATAACTGGCCTTTCTCTCTTCTTCTAGCAGAGAGATTACAGACAGTGAGTGTGCTATGATATTGCTTTAACTATAGCTCAAAGGATTTGCTGCCACTTTATGTGACTCGGACAAAACATATGCTAGCCTTCAGGCTCTCAGCTAGACCTGTCAGCTAGTATATTATTGCCTGATTGCAGTTATTTCTGGATATAAACGTGTGTGTTATTTCTTTAGTTGGGTTGAGGCAAAATAAGCAAATAAAAGTCACACCGTCCTTTTAATGATACATGTCATGAAAGTAGCAAGAGCTCTGTATTCTGCCTGGTGCTGTTATACTTATAGGGCAGTGGTCAATAGTGTTGATTTGAGCTTGAGCTATTGTGATTTGATAGCTACTACAAACCACAAAATTGCTGCCCCATTTACCCTGTGTTCATTTGGAGTGTACTCCTTTTTATTATACACACATATGAAATATCAGGACTTGTTTCTCATATAATCCTTGTGTTAGAAACAGAAAACTAGACTTTTCCAGGGCGGAAAGGCTGTCTGTTTCATGTGTTCTATCTTACTGGACTTGTACTGTGTTCCGTGAAATAAAAAGTGGGCTCTACCACATAAATGTCTTATCATCATCAGTCAATATATCTTATAAGCATCTTATAAGTATCTTATAAGCTACTCCATTGATATTTCCCTGGAAACAATCTTTATAAATTGTTTCCTGACATGGAAACCCAGTACCGCATCTGTGGATACAGAATAAAATCTGCCTGTCATCCCTTTTGGGAATGTTGTATTAATTCTAGCTTATTTTGCACAGACTTTTGCTTAAAAAATCTGCTAGAAAAACTTATTTGAAATATTTGAAATATTTTAACACTTTCTATTAGGTTTATGTAAAAATGTAAATAATGTGTATCTCTTAACCTGCCTATATATTAAACGTATGTTTACATATATTTTATGTATTCATATGTAAGTGAACATGTTTTTCAGAATATTTTTTTCCAAATAGTGTTAATACTGATAGTTTTTATTATCACTATTACCACGATTTGGAATCTCTTACTGTTCCAAGTAACTCATCTGCATGTCCTCTGGAAATAATGTTGGCGAGATGCAGAATCAGTATTTTATGCATCTAAAGACAATTGGCCACAATGTGGTAAAAGCCACTTTTGCTGTCTGTTTCTGCCACTTTCTCACGGTCTCCTGAAAGTGACATTTTTACCTAAAATCACTGAGCTGTAGACGAGTCAGACCAATCAGAAGTCACCCACGTAACATAAGATTTACATTTAACAGACACTTTTATCCAAAGTGACTTCCACTCCCTAACTACAAGGAGCAGTCTCCCTGGAGCATCTTGGGGTTTAGGATTTTGCTCGGAGACCCATTGGTGGTTTTGCTGAAGGTAGGATTCGACCCTATGACTTCTTGGTCCAGAGGCAAGTATCCTACCCACTAGGCCACCACCACCTTTGCCACTTGCCTTCTGGCCCACATGTTCAGAATTCAAGCTTAAAGGTGAAGTATGTAGATGTGCCTGACCGCAAAAAACAGGCAAATGTTTACATCACAGTCATAGAAATGATATTTTAATAGTCAACTAACGTTCCATTATTGTGAAATGTTAGCTTTTCATGAGCCTGGCCTACTTTCAGCAGAGTATTGTGTGAAAGCACGGCTGAAAAAAACATAACCACCATTAAAAAAATTTTTGGTTCCTGGTTGTTTTTCGGGGTTTTGTGTAACGTTCAGAATTGGTATTCTGTGGGTTGATGGTTTTCTAGTGACATCTATATGGTACTCTATAGTGGTTTCTAATGGTGACCATTAAACCAATTTTGATTCAGAAGCAAACTCATTTTAGTCCTAATGGTTGTATTGGTCTTTTTTCAACGTGGAATAAAAAAAACTCAGTGTAACCAGTGGACTGCAATTTCCAAATACTCCACATGGTTTGTACATACATCTATCATGACAAGTTCTCAGCGTTGCGTGCGAATATTTAGCCTATTTCTCAGTTAAAAGGATACTTGACCAATATGGGACATCAGCATAGATTACAATATGAATAGATCATAAAATGATAGACCATGAAAATGATAATGCACTGAAAATTAGAGAGAAAAGGTCATTCATTTCAAAGGAAATAATTATCACATACAGTTAAGCATCTAAGTATTGGCCTGTTTATTAGGTTTTTCTCCGTTACACAGTGGTTGTGGGAGAAACCTTTCTAAGCACCTGAGACACTAACACAGTAATAAGGAGAGTAAATACTTTGTGTAGCTGACTGTGTGTAATCGCATAAGTGTGGAAACACATGCACTTGTGTGCTGTCTTAGCAGGATGTCTTGGTGAGCGAGTCTGAGGTAAAGCGGATGCGGGCAGGTGTGCTGGATTTCATGAGCTGCTTTCTGCCTGCTGGGTCTTCTCCAAATCACTTTATTCTTCTATTCTGTCTCTGTCTCTCAGGCGAGGACAATCACATTCATCCCCTGACTCAGGAAGCAGATGAAGAAAGCTAGCGAGCCTCCTGCCTGCACTGTTCCAAGGGCAGAAGCTTTAAAAGCACACGGGAGGGAAATTGAGCGAGCGCTGAGGAAACTGCTAACTGTACCTCAGCCAGAGTGAAAGATACACACACACACACACACACACACACACACACACACACACACACACACACACAGACACGCTTCTGCTGAGGGTACAGAAGATCAAGGGGCAGGGTCTGAGTGGTCATCCAGAGTGTGCTCATACTGGCGAGACTGTAGCTCATCAGAGAGAGAGAGAGAGAGATACTACCCTCACTGTGCGGAGGAGCTACAGCTGAGAAAGAAAGGTATGTCCAGTTAGGAGGGAGAGTCCGGTATGATCATTAAATCGCATTAACTAAGCACAAGTTTGAACAGCCCTGGTCAAATTGTATGCTTTGTTGATTTTCTAAATGAAAATAAATGTATTGCCTCTACAGAGAACACACTTGTAATTCACAATTACACAAGAGCACACTGTAATGCACAGTTACTGTTTATTTGATAAATTGAACAAAACCTGTGCAAACCTATTAAAAGCACATTTTATATTCAATGTTTTTAAATGTTTCTTTGTTCTTACATTTGAAGATTTGGAGCATAAGGGTACATGTCCGCAAGGGGTCCCTGGCTTAAATAAAGGGGTCCCTGGCATAAATAAAGCACTCCTGTGGTCAGAAGTTGACCAGTTATGAATGGGGTAGATTCTGACTAGCAAATTGTGCATTAACAGATGAGCTACACTGATCATCTGCAGAATTTTGGAGTTTCTAATCATTTGAATGGTGAATGTATTTTATGTTCTCTCAAAAAGAGCAGGCCTAGGCCTTGAGCTGTCAAACGAAGCTCTACAGGACCCCCCGCCTGCTCCTGCATGACCATGACGTCACACGGGAAACTGAGGAAGGAAAAAGGGAGTCTGGCAGAGTATGAGACGCAGATCAAAGGTAAAGAGCAGGTCATACAACTCTCTCTGTCTTACTCTGTCTCACTTTTCCTCTCTATCTCTCTCTGAAAGGCACCGCCACGTTTACGTTGTGTGTTTGTCTTGAATGTACATCGAGGCCAAGTGGAGTTCGGCGCTCTCTGGCGTGTGATCCACGCTGTGTGGATGTATTTATAGCCTGAATTAGTGACGCTGTCTACTCTCGTCCAATCAGACGCCGGCCTCGGGCTATGTGTAGTCGGGGAGAAGCGTGGCGAGGCAAAGTGGTCAGTTTGTGTGCTTTCTATGCCTGAGTCTCTCTCTCTTTCTCTCTGTTGCTGTCAGAGGTGCGCAGTCAGCTGTCGGAGCAGCTGAAGGTGTTGGATGCGCAGCTGGAGCAGAAGACGCAGCAGCTGCAGGACCTGAGCGATTACCTGCGCAGGCGGGGTGAAATCGAGGCGGAGTACGCCCGCTCTCTGGAGAAGCTCAGCGAGAGGTTCACCCTCAAGACCAAGAAGTAAAGAATCTTTATTGTGGCACAATATGTTCACATCACAACCTTAAATGTGGCCCGGTTTCCTGGATATGGATTAAGCCTAGTTTAGGCCAAATTGGAATCGCAGTGGTGATAAGATAAGATAAGATAAGATAAGAAAAAACGTTATCAACCGTTATTACCGTTAAGTGGAAAATTTGCCATCAAAAGCCCTTTTTCGTTTACACTTTAGCTGCATGTCGAAAACCAGTCCTGTATGTCAAAAGGTATCAACTGATCAGTCATTGTCTCCAAAATCATTTACATTTACGTTTACAATTAAAGCATTTAGCTTTTATCCAAAGCAACTTCCAATCCCTAACTATAGGGGGCAGTCTCCCTGAAGCAACTTAGGGGTAAGGGTCTTGCTCAGGAACCCAGTGGTGGTTTGCTGAAGGTAGGATTCAAACCCATGACCTCTTTGTCCAAGAGGAATCCGACCCACTAGGCCACCACCACCTAAAATCAAGGGTATTAATAAGGAATTATACACTTATAGGTAGGCACAACCTGTTCTCGGAAGGTTTAACACTAGATGTTGGAATATTCGCTCCAGTTCTGCTGCTTCAGAGTGCAGTTTTGATGCCTGGTGACCTTCTTAGACTTAGATTTAAATTTTCTCCCCTATTGTAGTTGATTAGCAGTTAATCCACTAGCTAGGACTCCCCCAGTCACACAACAGCAGCGACACTAGGGGGGTGATAACAAGCACATGCTTACTCTGAGTTTTTGAACTGCCACTAATTCAGCTTCATCTTAGTGTGCTAGGAGTACAACACTAACTGCCGATAGTGGAAAGGGTGGATCGAGAGATGGGTGGAGAGGATGGAGAGGGAAAGCTGATTGAAAAACCCAGAAAGAGCAAGATCAACTGTGGTGTTTTAGACTCCTGACCACAGATGGATAATAGGACCAACACTTTGACAGTTGCACTACTCAGGAGCCACAATTTAGATTTATTTGCTGTAGTGGTGCCAAGAACTTACTTTAGTTATGGGAACAATTTGATTATACACGGTTTTGTGGCCCGGGTCCTGGAGTCCCGCTTCCATATTCCAAATTTTCTTTCTACAGATTTTTATTTAGATTTTATTTAGACTTATTTTATTATTTTATTTTATTTACATTATTCATGTGTCTCTCTGTGTCTGTGTTGTGGCAGTCATCACACCAGCAGTGTTCTGATTTTGATATGCATTTGAGTACTTTCCCTGTTTTAATGCACAGTTTCTGTAAGGGGCTTTTAATGAATTGATTATTTGGCCCAAGTGTTTTGGTAGCAGGGAAAACACTAATACAGCTCTGTAAAAAATATTTAATAAGAAATAGTATAAAATAAAAACACTGCTGTAATCCCCTCTTGCAATGTGAACAGTCGGATGGTAAAACACTACTAAAAGTACGTTAAAGGTAGTTTTGTGTAAGAGTGAACAAGAGATTTGTTTTCTTTGAATTATTCAAGTTCTGTAAACACTGCATTCTCTTATTTTGATGTACAGTAAACCCCCCCCACATTCGCGGAAGTTATGTTCCAAGAAGACCCACAAATAGTAAAAAACCGCAAAATTGTGATGGGGTACAAAAAAGCCTACTTTTATAGTGTGAACCCCAAATGTGCCCCAAAACACTTTAAATTCATTTTAAACTCAGCTTAATACATTACCCCCTAAAAATGTAAAGGTAAACCCATATTTGTACTGTACAGTTTACACTGAACACCCGCCGTGCTAGAATGTAAATACAGATATTGTATAGACTGTACTATAATTCATGCACAGGCATTTTCTTTGGTATAAGCAGGTAAATACAGTAATAAATTGTGTACTGAAATAAAAATACAGGGCTTTAAGAAGAACAAAACAAAAAAACTGAGAACATGCAGGAAACTATTTTGATGTGGTAATGCTGGACTGCATCTGCCAGAGATGCGTCACAGAGCAGCATCCAATCAGCAGCTAGGAGAAATAAATAACGCTCTCGGATTGGCTGCTTTTAAACCTCTCGCCTCTGAGTACAGCGGTATTTTACCAAGACGCGCTTTCTTTGTGTTCCCTCAACAATACCAAAACATTCATACAGTTATATTTTCTATGGAAATGTACATTAATATTTATGTTACAAAATTAGTAAATTATATATTTTTGAATAATTTAGCACTAAAATGCATGAAAAGTTATAAATTACCATAATAAAAGCAAAAAACAAATGCGGAGGATATCTGCGGTTCCCATGAATTTGCAAACTAACAATTATTTGTTCAGTTCTAAGAAAATATCTGTGAATGACTAGTCTGCGAATAAGTGGAGGTTTACTGTAATGTCATTTGCTTTAAAATTATGTTTTAAACAACAATATTTATATTTGGAAATTAGTGAAATATTGTCAGTAGTTCTTAAAAAATAAGGCAAAGCTGTTCAATACAATACTATAAAAGAGAAAACCTGAGAAACTGAACATTTTTGAAGTGCTGTATGTCCGGGGCCTCTAGGATCAGGGAGGGTAAACATTGCAATTACAATGGAGAGAAAGATGAAGAGCGTCTCGCATTTATTTCTTTCTCAGGAAGGAGCAGTCTGACCAGTCCGTGGCTCAGTGCTGGTCAGTACTGCTAACTCAGACCAAGCAGGAGAGCCGAGACCACAGTTCCCTTAGTGAGCTGTGCAGCACCACCCTCACCCAGCGCCTGTCCCACTGCGCTGAGGACACACACCGCCTGGCCAAGAAGGTGTGCACATGTAAACACCATATGCTGTCTGTTTTTCAGTTACAAATAGAGACTGATTTCATGTGTGTTTATTTTGCAGAGTAAGGAGGTGGGGCTGCAGATGCAGGATGAGCTCTTAAAAGTCACTATAGAGCTGCAGACGGTGAGTGTGATTCGGTAGCAGAGCTAAACTGACAAGAAGAGCATGTGTAGGTACAGCAAATGTTTGCATATAAAACATGAACATGTGCACAAACTATTTTTTTTTGTCTAAAATTTTAATATTGTGTTATTAATTTATTCAGCCATGTACAGTGTAGATAAATATGACAAACTGATTGTGCGCACTTCACAATAAGAATGGAGGATTTATAAATTGTTGAGAATTCTTTTATTAATGTTTATAAATCAGGACTATATAATTATAACTTAAAAGTAAGGTATGGGTACCTTTAATAATCAGAACATTTCAATACAGGGAACATAATGATTTTAACACAATTATAAAATACAGTGATGCCAGTCTTAAAGGGTGCTGTACTGTGTCTCAAGTTTTGAATCATTGTGTTTTACAATGAATTTAAAAAATATCATGTTGTACATATAAAATGGTTGTAAAATTATATAAAACTGACTTTATATTCTAAATCTGCAGTCTGTTGAACACAACACAAAGAAGTGAAACACTGAGAACAAAGTGAAAATAAAATGAATACCCAGAATGCCTCATATCTGAGTATTAAAGGTGTCTATTGTCATGTCTCTGTATGATTTCCAGTCCTCTTTAAAAGCCCCGGACTTTCACACTGCAACTCGTCACTCCTGCTTTGTACACAGAAAGGAGAGAGAGGGAGAGAGCACAAGATGGAACAGACAGTCAGGAAACGTTACAGAGACGTTACATCTGTAACAAAGTTATAATCATAATGTAATAACCATTAGTGAAATAATTCTCAGTCATTTCTATAATCTTGTTGTTAAGTGGGTTAAGTAAAATGAAGATGATGTAAAGTATAAAAATCGTAGAATCATTTTATGCTTCTGCAACCATACTGCTGTTATTATTATATAGCATTATAAACACAATGATTCCTAACTTGTGAGGGTTACAGTAGTGTGTGTATCTGTGGGCATGCATTTAGGACTTGCTGCACGAAAGCCTCTTAGCTCCAATAATCTTTGTGACTTTTAGAGTTCCCAATGGATGCACATAGGCCTCCATGACCCCAGAGGTCTTTTGTGGCTAGGCCTGGGTCGCGGCTCCTGGACGGGGCCTCCTGACCCTTCCTGACAGCTGGCTGCTCTCTGCATGTCTTCACCCTCCAGTGGGTACAGAACAGCTTGCGTGTCACAAGTGTCTTGGCTCAAGGCTCTTGGCTTGTGGCTGTTTGTGTATTGGGGGGCAGGGGGGATACAGATCTGTGAGCAGCCTTCATTCTCTTGAGCAAGACAAGATAAGAAAAGTACTTTGGGTCTAAAATGAAACAGCACAAATTAGGTAGTTTTTTTTTTTCATAGAACTATCACACCTAAAGCTGTTTTTGTGTTTAACTGCAGGCTCTAAAGACTTATCACCGATATCACAGTGGGTGTGAATGTTCCGTGGCATGGCTGTGTGTGTGTGTGTGTGTGTGTGTGTGTGTGTGTGTGTGTGTGTGTGTGTGTGTGTGTGCAAATATCGAGCAACTAAAGTTGTTACTTTTTCTGCGTCAGCTGGCAGATGATCGTATCCATGGGGTGCAGTCGTAAAAGTTAATACGAGCATGTCCTGACTGGCTTTCACTGCAGGCTTTGAAGACTTACCACCAGTATCACACCGAGTGTCTTGCTGCTGAGGGCAAGCTCAAAGAAGCCACACGACTGGAGGAGAGACAAACCGGCAAGTCTGCCGACCTTGGCCTCAGCCAATCAGCAAGCCAGAGGCGCCACTCTGTGAAGAAGATGGAGAGGCTGATGGAAAAGGTAGAGCTGTCTGTACTCTTCAGATGGTAACGTGCGGTTTCGTGCTTTGAACATGGCACAGGAAGGTACAAGAGCACTTATCAGTAACCCGTCGTTTCCTGTGTCTGTGCATGTGTTCGTCTCGTGCAGAGGCAGGGGAAAGTACAAGAGACTCAGCTGAAGTGTACTAAAGCTCGCAACGACTACCTGCTCAACCTTGCAGCAGCCAATGCCGCCATGAATAAATACTACCTGGAGGACATATGCACTCTGATTGACGTGAGTGCCTTTACCACAGAACTCCCTCTGTCTGCTCCCTGTTTGACTGGGTGTTTTGGTTCCCTTTCCTGACCATTAAAAGCTCAGTTCCTGTATTAAAAGGCATGCTTCCATGTTTGTGCGGTAAATGTCTAGGACTGTGGCAGTTACTGGTTAAACATTCCCATTTAAGAACTCTAATGTGTCATAAACAAATAATTTGAGGATTTATGTAACAATCACCAAAATACAGCATTACAAAAGTGATTATTTACACATATTAGATTTCCAAAGGTTGCATCTTTTGTTTTAAAGTACTGGAAGCTTATGTCCCACCTATCACTGTTACAAACTGAATGCCTAAATCGTTACACACCTGCATGTTCTTGAAGGGGTAGATTCACAAAACATCCAATTTAGTTTAGTGCCAAGACGTGTTTGGGATCCAAATTTTACTTCCGATGGGAGCTGCAATGCTAATATAGCAAACATACACAAGAAGAATAGTCCTCCAAATTGTTTCTGAAAATGAATTCCCAATACGCTTTCAATACGCTCAAATCTCATGCAGTTCTTCATAAAAAGACACAGGTTTAGGACACAGTATGGCCTTAATTGAACAAACCTATATGAGCTATAAAAATGAACAAACCTTCAAGTGTAGCTGATGCCGTGGCCAGCCACTTTAGACGACAGGGTCTCTTTTCACGGGTAAACAGAGAAGTAGCAGTGCTAGAATCAGTTTTTGTGACTATAACTGTCATAAATACAGAATGGTCTGATCCAAGATCAGTCTACAGCCAAGGCATTGTCTGTAGCAGTGAAGTTTCGTTCATTTTTATAGCCCACATCCAGAGGTCTGTGTTACCACGGTCTGCAAAAGGTTAATGTTTTAGGGTTCAATGGAAAATATTTGGGTTACTGATGATTAGCAAAGTAAGCATTGTTGCTCCAGTCTAGATTTAAGTGACCTCAAACCATGTCTTGACTGATTAACTACATGTGGGGTAAGTGTTAAGTGGAATTAATGTAAACGTGACTCTTCTTAAACAGACTTGCTGATGTGGTTGCTGACATTGTATGACACACTGCTAAACTGTGGCATAGCTAAAAACAGGAATAGCAGTTCTTTTTTAAATAAATGACAGTGTCTGAAACCACATAGGCAAAGCTATTTGAGAACAGTGTGGTTTGAAACAAGCGTGTGATGATTCAGGTGTGCATTTTACATGACGCTCAACCAAATGAGCCGGAGAATGTACTATATATGGGATAATGGGGAAAGTCATTTCACAGCTTTACTTATAAAAGCATAACATAGAATTGAATGGCTTGTTGAATAATTTTCTTGTTTTTTTACTCTTTAGTCCAGTTGTTTTTGTTGTGTCTCCCCGTGCTGTTTGCAGTGCACAGACCTTGGCTACCACCTTTCCGTGACACGCGTGATGCGTGGCTATCTGTCTAACAGGAATCGGGCCCTACAGAACCTGAAGAATGGCCTGCAGCAGCTGGATGCTGGGGTCGGTGGTCTGGACCAGGGTCAGGACCGAGATGCCCTCCTGCAGGCCCACAACTCAGCCTTCTGCCTGCCCTTCCGTTTCCAGCACCAGCCACATGAGGGCGACCAGGTAACGCACACAGCTGATTCAAGACCCGGGGGCTGTTTCAAAAAACAGGATTTCTCAAGGGCAAGCTCAGCAGAAATTGAAGTTTTATCCATTAGAAATTCTCCGTAAATCTTTTTCTGTTTGGAAAAGCCAGTTTTTCTCCTTGCTTCATTGGTATTCCTATGGAAACTGTTATTATACTGTGATGAGGTGCATGATTAGGTTTGCTCAGCAGTATGTGTGTGTGTGTGTGCGTGTGCATGATAGGTGTGTGAGGTGAGCGCAGACTGTCAGGTGAGGTATGAGATGGAGACACGATTCCAGCAGCTGCAGTCCAGGCTAGCCGCCGTTACCCTGGAAACAGAGGAGGTACATGCAAACCCGCCTCAGCACCTCTTTTTTCACATCACATCCCTTGTATTCATCATAGAAATGTGTGGACAGATCTGATTTCTTTCAGTTCGGTAGATTTAAAAAAATAACAACTGTGAAATATATTCCACTTACCCATCATTTTCTTACTCATAGGTCAGTAAAACACTTAAGGCAACTTATGCTGCTCTGCTGGAGAGTATCAGCGATGACGACTGTAATCCCACCCCTGACATCTCAGCCACACTCTCATTGGAGAGCACAGGCGACGGCCCAGGCACCAAACAAAGCCTGGCTAAACGCAGAGCCAACCAGCAGGAGACAGAGAGCTTCTACTTCACTGTAAGCACCCTGACTGACAGAAACAATGCTGGTTTATATCAGTATGAAAGATGATATGCGGTATTATGAAACAAATGAGTAACGGAAGACATCAGAAGGCTGGTTGATCTGCGGTCAGCAGTGCAGTGATGTCAGATAGTGGTAATTTTATTTGATTTTTTACTTTCAGAAAGTGAAGGAGTATCTGAGTGGCAGCTCCCTCATATCCAAGCTCCAGGCTAAACATGACTTGTTGAAGGAGGCCATACAAAAAGGTACTAATGTTTCGAACCAGAAATAGTTCATGAGTCACAGCTTGCATATTTTTTTCAGGGTTGAAAAAAATGCATCAGAATGTATAAAGATCTGAAAGCAGTTGGAATGTAATGATTCATTATAATACTTTTCAATAATATGTGTGTTTTAGCCAAAACAAATCAAACATAAAAATGTAAACATAAAATGCAAAACAAAGCGGTATTGATTTGATTGTCTATGCCAAGCAGGGTCCTGCAGTTTTATTTGTGTATTCAGGATACCCTTAAAATGACTTTGGCGGCTCCACAGTGGCACGACTATCTAAGCGTCAGCCGTTTGTCAGGTGATTGAGAGGCTGCTCTCCGGCGATGCCACAGCCGTCTGTAGCTGAGAGTCCAGGGGAACATACTTGGCCCTACTCTCTGTGAAGGGGCCTCCCACATCCCCATCATTTAGCATAATACTAGCCAGTTGTACACTGCCGTTGTACATTTTTCAGTAATGCTGTCAACAGCAACATAAAAAGACTCACTCTGTTTTCCATTCTACTTCTGATGATTCTAAAACGAATTGTATCCACAAAGCATCAAATTCAGTTGAATTGTCTTGACATTTTAAACTGAATTGTTTTCTGAAAAATCATGACTGAATTGAATAATTTTAATATAGACAAAACTAATGTTTCATAGATGATAAAGTCTATCAGTTAGGATGCACGAAGCAACCAGTCCCATAAAAAGGGACACCATCAGGAATCATCTTTTTCTATTAAAAGGTTCTAAAGTAACTGAACATCAAGTAATATTTCTCCATTCTCCATTTCTCTCCTCCAGCTGAGGCCATTGACAGCGATCCCTCCAGGTACAACTCCCTTTCCATCTATCTGTCTGTCTGTCCTGTCTGTAATGTTCACACAGGGGTGTATTGACAAACTTGGCCACGGCCCAGCCAACATCTGCTCGCATTTGCCTGTTGGGGCTCAGTGTAAGTTTAGCGGATCTGGAGCCAAAGCCACTGAGTTAGACGTGGCGTTTCAGTCTCAGGCAAGCAAGGCAGAACTGATGAAAGAAACTCACACCACCTTGCAGCGCTTCTTGCTGGGCTATTGGATTTCATGAGGAAGCCAAAATCAATGGATCTATTATGATGAACAGTTTAATTACAGGGACCACTGAAGCAGCACACCTGTGTGTGTCACAGTGGGTAAATGTTGCAAGTCTGTGTTATTTGTGTGTGTTTGAAGATGTTGTGCATGTTTTTGCATGTGTGTATTGATGCCACAGTGTCACAGTGCAGTGCTGGTGTATGTATTTCCCAGAATGCAGCCTGGTAGGGCAGTGCGTGTGCGGAAAGCCAGGCCTTGCTCCCAGTACAACCACAAACTCTTCACTGGAGACATGCTCTCCTTCATCCAGGTACAGCCCCTGTGGTCCACGCAGCCTTCAGCTGTGTTAGTGATGCGTTCCTGCAACATTTCCGCCTTGTTTCTGTAACATTGCTTCTTTCTGCAGCTTCCATACTGCAAAAAACGACATATTGGAAAGTGAAAGCATCTTAATTACAGGCAATATATCTACTGTGTTTCCTCATAGAAGATGATGACCCTGCAGGCAGTTTTATTTAATAAAGATGTTTTACTAAGTGAAATTATCTTACTGTTCTGCTCTTGATAAAATTACTTAAAGAGCCCATATCATTCAAAACCACACAGTCTTCATTTCTTTCTTCTTATAAAAGCTTGAGTAGTACAGAGGCACCCGGCTCTGCTCCTTTCTGGCTAGGAGTCTTGTCCAATGATGCTCGCCAGCGTTGCATGGTGTTTTTGCCAGGACAGGGAATCAAACTTTCAACTGCAGTGTGGAGGACACTGGTGACACTATGCCAACTGTGACACCCTACCCTAGCCATTGGTTTAGCTCATATCTTATGATGGTCTTTTTGAGTTTTAGGGCCAGTAGTGTTATATCTAAGCTCACCAGAATGGTAGATCTCCAGGGTAATGATTGTACCAAACTAAAAAAAGCACTGTTAAGTCACCACAGAATTTTAGCATTACTGTAAACATGCAAAACAATCTAAAGAAATAAGTAAAAATCACAATGTTAACATGACACTGAAAAGTGTTAAAAAGAACTCTTGAACCGTACAGTGTTGCTCATAAACTAGTGTTGCTCTTAATTAACACTTTTTACACTCCTGAAGTTGTTTGCACTCTAACACCAGAAGCCCCTGACACTACTTATTGTCAGGCTGACTGTGGAGTAGCATAATAACACTGTGGGTTTTACACTGACGGTTAAAAACGCCATGTTTAAAAAAAGCCCTCTCCCCATTTCACACAGTCTAAATGGAAACCAAGCTGCAAAATCAGCCCATTTTTTAATTCTTTGTTCTTGTACTGAAAGGTTTTCAGATGCATTTAAATATGTGTTTGTTAATTTGCATCTTCATAACTAGCAGTATAGAGAAAAGATTGGAAAAAAGACTGTAAAGCAGTTTGAGAATGAAGTTATAATAAATGTAATGTAACACCCAAATTATCTTATTTAAAACAGTGATGGTAAAATCTTGGGGCAGAAATTACTGTAAATAAAGTGGTCATTTTTGTCATGTGTGAACAAAGCACAGCACCGTGAAACTCCTCTGCATTTAACTCATTCACCAAGTGAAGCAGGGGGCGGTCACCAATGCAGCAGTGGATGGGAACTGTACCTTGATCAAGGGAGTCTGGGTTTCGAACCCACGACCTTCCGATCAAAGGGGCAACTCCCTAACTACCACTGAATACAATATTGCAGAATTCAGAATTAAAATGTCTAAACAGTTAATGGTCTAAATAGTATAGTAAAGTTATATAGAAAATAATACAAATTAATACCAACAGTGGTGTATATCCAGTCTACAGCAGTTTAGCCCTGTTCATTTCTGTTGAAGTTATATGGAGTGTGTCAGGATGCAGTGTTTTTTTAATAAGTCACAATAAAGTGTAGACTGTCAGAACAGAATTAATTTACATACAATGGTAAGGAACAATATGGTCAGGTAAAAACTGTTATGTTTTTGGTGCATAAAACCACACGCATACATAAAAAGTGGAACTTGGAAGGAAATAGATAGATACTGGCCCTCAAAAGTAAGCAGTCTTTGTACAACCTTATTATTTTACATTTAAGATGCTTCCACTTACCAAGAAATCAGTTTTTCAAGTGCATTGTATCATATTCCTTGTCGGCATCGCTCCTGCGGCATAGCCATTGCTTCTTGGTGCTGGTGTTTGGCTGAAGGGCTCTGGTGTTTTTGTCTGTACTGCACTGTATTCCATTTCTCCCCCAGTCCTTAGCCCTCTCTGCTTTGCTACAGCGACATGCAGTCGGCTGGAATACTGCTGTGTGTTCAGACGCAATAGACTGATCTCTCTGACGTTACAGTCAACCAGTGCCCCTTAATACATTTGTGATGAGTATGTGCACGAGCATGTTGCCATTTTTTTACCATTTAATTTCGGTTCATGCGTTCAAAGTATTCCCACATTGAAAATCTGATTTGCACATTTGCAGTAATCTATGCTGAAACAGTTGCTGCCGAGCTGCTGTGCTTTGTGTTTGCATGGCTGCATTATTACGTAAAGTATCAGAAGTGATGTATCATGCTATATTTGCTCCATGAGACCATACAGCAGCGCTGCTGTTTTAAAGACAAGCTGATCCAAACATGCCTTTTGTCCTGTTAGCTTCCCGTGTGTATAAGTGTGTATATGAGAAAGAGGATTTGTGAGTGTGTCTATGCAAATGTGTGTGTGTGTGTGTGTGTGTGAGAGGGAGACTGTCTAAAGATGACCTCTCATGACTAATCAGGCCTGTCCCTCGTGCTACTCTGTGGAGAAATGTGGCACTGCAGTGCTGCACTTATGCAACTCTGTGTCCTTATTCATACCATGTCCATCTCATCTCTGCCCCATGCTGTTATTACAGCCCCTCTACTTCTGAAGCTACTTTGAGCACATCTTGTCCTTCAAAGTCAGACTGAAATCCAGATTTTCTTTTGTTACCTTGTTGGCCAATTTAGAAGAAGAAAAAAAAGCAATGACTTTTGCCCCCATAAATCAAGTTTTTTTTTTATTCAGTGTGCACCAGTAGGCATAAAAAAGAGTTTTATCCAGTAATTTCATTTTCACTTCCACATCTTAATAGGGCAGCCAGCTCACAACCCCCATCTGACACTATCTAAAGTCACGTCACTTTTCTACATTATGTCTGCGTTAGGAACTCCAGGTCTAAACTGGTTTTCTCTATAGTAAAAAAAACCCACCTAATTGAAATTGCTTATGCAATGACTGCGCAAGCACAGATAGACACAGAGGAAAAACAATATAAAATATAGTATGTCAAAGATATTATACGTCAAAATAAAACTCTTCAGACATACTCTGAAAATGCTTAGTACTACATATGCTATGCTAAACAAAATGCTGTGATCAAGACTAAAGGTATCAAATATGAAAAACATTCAAAAATGGATTCAAACCATTCCCTGCAAGTGCTTTTAGCACATGTCACGCTGTCATTCAAAAATATTACTTGGTTTTTAAGGTCATTAAGAAGCCAAAATACAAAAATAGCTCAATTCAAGCTAACATTGCTGCATGCTAATTGACATTATATGACTGGCAACCTCAACAGTGTGCTGGTGAAGTTGTTCAGCCTCCAAAATTATGAGCAGCCAGTGTTATATAACAGGGTTTCACCGTAGAATTTCATGCAACATCATTTCAGCACAGGAATGCTTGCAGTGTGGATGTCACATTCTTTTGTTTCGACAATATATGTAAGTTAAAACATGTGGTTTGGGTTGTGTTGTCATTTCCTATTCATGTTAGCTTTGAACATGCTAATCACAAAGCATCCCCAAATTCCTGTTATGCAATGGCATTTCCTTTCTAATCCCAAACACCCCTGATAACATGTGGATAACATGCTAAAATACTCTTAATAACATGGCATTTTAATTTTAAACATGCTAATCACAAAAACGAGCCTGATAACATGGTGTTTCCTATCGAGACTGCACAACCTCTACTGCTGTCTGTCTTTAGCACGATTCTGTCTCCCACAGACTTTCATCTGGGGTCAGTCATTTGCACAGCTGCCATCTCCATTTGCCAAACGTCTTAGCTAGGCCTAGAAAAGCGGTTTCAGGGCTTTTTTCTGTGCCACGTGAAATGAAACGAAACTCATAGCACATGGCTCCCATTCGCTCGCTCTGCCGTTTCCGTGTGGACTCCAACTCTGGTGCCTTGGCTGGCCCTGGCACAGCGTGCATGTCCTCAGTAGCCCTGCAGGTTTCTGGGAGCGGCCCGCTCTGAGCCTCTGGGTGCTTGGGAGATAGAGCCCCGGCTCAGCTCAGCACAACTGCCATCTGGCCCTCGTTTCATCCGCATCGCTTTTTCACGGTCCCCTCCTCTCCCCCTCGTCCTCTTTCTGTCTCTCTGACTGTTGCTGTCTCTCTTAAAGCAATGATTTGGCCACGTTTGCACAGTTTCCTCCTGCTCCAGATGTACTTGATGAACTTAGAACTATTGGTTAGTTAGTTTTGCACTGGAGCCATGACATGAATGTAGCTAACAAGTAGTGGAAGCTTATTCTCAATAGTTAGGATGAGGAAAACTGCATGACCAAATCATCACACTTGACCCAAACTGTCATTCTTAAATAGACCTGCATGCGTGGTTCGAATTGACTGGCTGCATTTGGAGTGAGGGGAAATTGTGTAAATTTGATTTGGCTGAACCATTACTTGAGTTTGTCATTGTTAATAATAGCAGAAAGTCAAAATGCATAACAGCTACACCGTGTAATAGGCCTGGCCAGTCGGCTTCTATCTCAAGAGAACTGTAATGTATGGGACGTTCACTCTTGTTACACCACAGAGTGCTGTATAATGCTGCCAGAACCACGGAACTGTTTGCCAACGCACTCAGTGTCTTTAAGTGAGTTATCAGCGTGGACAGCCTCTTGACTCCAAATTGCACATTTTTCTGGCTGAGTGGATGGATATTAGATTAAAGTTGAAAAAAACAAGAAGAAGTTTGTTCCGAGCCATGCTGACAGTGTATTGCTGCGAGAGCTGAAGCTGGGATGTCCTCTGCCTTTTTGGGTAGATGCATTAATGTGACTCTCATGGCCCACTAAGTAAAAACCACCAGATCTACAGCCTTGCTCTGTTGCTCTATTGCTCTGACCTTTTGATTGTTTGTTTTTTTCCCTCTGTTCCTTCTGCTCTTTTCTCTCTGCTTTATTTCTTTCCTCTTTCTTGTTGCTTTTTGTGTTTGTTTTTGGTTACCTTGGTGGTTCTTTCACTCTGTGTGTTTTGCACCTCCTCCTGGCCATGCCATTTTCCCTTTCTCTCTCTCTCTGTCTCTCTCTGTCTCTCTCTCTCTCTCTCTCTCTCTCTGTCTCTCTCTCTCTCTCTCTCTCTCTCTCTCTCTCTCTCTCTCTCTCTCT
>JBBJLR010000139.1:19491705-19515066 GCA_037577145.1 Brachypetersius gabonensis | reverse complement strand
GCACGTGACGAACATAAAACAGAAAAACCAGTCACGTGACCGGGAACCAGGGCAGATTTAGTCCGAGACCGTCACAGCTGCAAAGTTAAGGTTTTATCTTTAAAAAGTATTAAACTGAACAGCTTTGCCTTCGTTTTTAAGACCTGCTGATTATATTTTTTCTGAATAAAAATATTGTTCTTTAAAGTATCATTTTAAAAGAAATGACAAAATGTCAAAATAATCGAAATGATGCAATGTTTACAGAACTTGAATAATTCAAAATAAACCAAATCTCTTATTCAGTCTTAAAGAAAATGGCAATAATTACCTTTGATGTTCTTCTTATAGTGTTTTACTATCCAACTGGTCTCATTGTGAGAGGAAAATGTTGATTAATGCAGTGTTTTTATACCTTTCCTCATTAAATAAGCTTTGATTCAAGTGATCAGTAATCAGTACTTCATTAAGCAGAATGAGGTGCTTGTGTAGGAATTTAACAGACACTGGACTGGAACAGTTGTCACTCATAGAGATGCTGATTTAAATATAAATTGCAGTGCTCTCTTATTTTTGTGTGTGTCTGTGTGCGTGTGTGTTTGTGTGTGTTTGTGTGTGTTTGTGTGTGTGTGTGTGTGTGATTTAAACATTTTGTTAGTCATTCATAAAGAAATTGAGATTTATAAATGTTTATTTTGATTGCTTTCATTTTGATACATAAAGACGTTGAGCATCTCAAATTTCAAATTTTAGGATACAAATGGTTAGGATAATTCCTCTATATCAAAAATATATGAGATATCGATCTGGACTTGATGCAGTGACAGTTGAAATAATGGCACTAATGGAGGCAAATGTGTCTGTATCTCTCTCAAGCATCAGACCAATCAGTGAACACTTACATGTTCTATCTGGTGCACTTTAGCTTCTACAGTGCCAAACCAAACAAAGCAGTTCTGTTGTAGAAGTTGTAAAATCTGATAATAAGCCTTGAACCTGGAGGTAGATTTGTGAGGAAAGCCAGATCTAACCTGATTTGCATGTTATATTGACTCAAAATCTGTTTTGTACACTGAAAATTCCAGGTGTGCTTTACATCATGTCAACATTTCATGAGGAACTGACCAATAGAAATTATCCAAAATGACTTGCAATAAAATCTTGCTGTGTAAACTTACAGCTTAAGAATGTCTTTCCTTGTTTGAAGTTAATATGAGGTTTTAGAATGACAGCAACTGTATTTTCATTGTAATCCACAATCTTCTCCCTGTGTTTCTGCAATAGAGATTGAGAATGTGACAGAGAGAGCGGCTCAGATAAAGACATTGGTCTCATCCTTCCCCAGACCCATCATCATAGTGATGCGCTATCTCTTTGCCTTCCTCCATCAGTGAGTAGTGCTGGCATTCTCCTGTGTGTTGAACAATCGTTTCAATAGTGCAGCAACTGCAAGCGCTTGACACCACAAATACACCACATTAGGTATAAGCATGTACCATAATATAAACTTATAGATAATAAGTTACAATATAATAAACGTAATATAAAATATATACTTACATTTGCATTTTTTGTTCGTTACTGGGGTTACATTAAGGGTTAGGCTTATAACATTCTAATTACATATAGGACACATACAGTACATAGACAAAGGTACTGGGACATGCCATGTTTTCCAGGGATTTAGTCCATTTGCTTCCAGTGAAGGACAATCTTAATGCTTCATTATACCAGGAGATTTTGGACAACGACATGCTTCCAACTTTTATGGACACAGTTTGGGGAAGAACCTTTACTATTCCAGCATGACTGTGTCCCAGTGCACAAAGTGAGCTCCATAAAGACATGACTGAATGAGTTCAGTGTGGAAGAACTTGAGTCCTGACCTCAACCCCATCCAGCACCTTTGGGATGAACTGGAACAGTGATTGTGATCCAGGCCTTCTCATCCAACATCATTGTCTGACCTATGAATGGGCACAATTTCTCGCAGAAACTCCAAAATCTTGTGAAAAGCCTTCCAAGAAGAGTGGAGGCTGTTATAGCTGCATCCAACTGCATCTATAAGTCAATGTATTTGATTGCTATATCATTCAAAAAAGTCCCAGTTCATTTTATGATCAGGCGTCCCAATACTTTAGTCTATGTGACCTCACCTTCTACGGCACAAAAACAAATGTGTGTGTTTTGTGTGTGCAGTGTTTCTCAGTACAGTGATGAGAACATGATGCAGCCCTATAACCTGGCAGTGTGCTTCGGGCCTAGTCTGCTGAGAGGGGCAGAGTCAGACGATGCGGTGACCCTGCAACCCCAGATCAATGCACTGGTCAAAACACTGATCCTCCAGCACGAGAGCATCTTCCCTGGTTCTGGCGAACTCCCGGGACCCATCTACGAGAAGTGCATGACTCTGGAGCAGGAATACTGGTGAGACCGCCTGCCATTGATCTTTTTAACCCCTTGAACCTTAGGCTTATGATTCAATAAATCATAATATATTCATGTTGTGAGGTTACAAGAGTAAAGAACTGAACCCACATGCTCTTTGGGCTATTTCCCAGACCCGAAAGCCTAGACTACAAAGGGATTTTCAGTGATGATTCATCTTTGACATTTCAGGCCCTTAGAGTTCAGGAGGTTAATGTTAATATCTGCCCTTTTGCCCCCAGTGAACCCATTACAGAGGAAGGTGAAGGAGATGCGGAACATGTTCCGAGTGAGGATGGTGAGCACATTATACCACATACACTTTAGACGCAAATAATAAAGGGATGCCATTCATTAAATACAACATTAATTATTTAGCATCTGTGTGTTGTGTCATAAATGCTCATCTCTGTGTATGTGTGTATTCTCTGTTGTTTCTGTACTGTTGCCTGTGTGCTTCATGTTGTGTGTACCACATTTCCCATCATGTGTGTTGTGGCCATGCACCACGCCGTGGGTTGTGTTGTTTCTCTTGTGTGTGTATGTGTGTGTGTGTGTGTGTGTGTGTGTGTGTGTGTGTGTGTGTTTGCACATGTCTGTTTGCGTGTGTGTGAGTGTAGAGTGGGAGGCTGTGGCTATGTTTGATTATGTTGCACGGTCTCCAGCCGAGCTGTCATTCAAGCAGGGGGACCATGTCCTACTGCACAGCAAGGCCTCCTCTGATTGGTGGAGAGGAGAAGTGGGAGGAATCAAAGGCCTCATCCCTCATAAGTACATCAGCGTGTCTGAAGGGTAAGAATGTGTTTATGCCCAAACATTTTACAGATAAACATGTGGTAACATACAATGCTTTATATTTATTCCTTTTTATTTAACAGCCTCAAATTTTCACTCAGACTCACTGACATTTTGTCAGTTCCTAAACCAGAATCATTTTCAGTAACCCCCCACTCTTCACTCCTGTAACTTCAGAGCTGAGAGAAAGCAGGATCGCCCGAAGAGAGAGGATGGCCGGGGCGGCAGCACAGGAAATCTAGTCACAGAGGAACAGCAAATGTCTGAACACAGCACTCGGTATGTCAGAAAGTATAATAACAATAGGTGTCGGCTGTTTTAAGATATGAGAGGTAACCGTTGATTTTAACGCTCACCACCCTCAGCATGCGGGTCAACAGTGACAGCGCGTCTCTGCCAGGGAGGCAGAGGACCGGTAGTGGAGGTGGCGGAGGGGTTACAGGAGGAGGGTGCAGTGGAAGTGGGAGTCCAGTTCGGAAGCTCACTCTGCAGGTTCCTGAAGGACGACTTATCCTGCCGCCTCAGTCACCTGGCGCTGCCCGCCAAATCACTGGGTACGAAAAAAGAGAATTAGTCACCCCTACAAAATACTCTCAGGAAGCTAAAAAATGAACTGATAGTCATTTAAGTTTAAAGAGAAAACAAACAACTGACTGATTGACTTCCTCAGTCCTCAGGAACGCAGGCACACTCTGGACAGTCTGAGGCCCATTGGCGTACTACCTGAAAGACCAGCGGTCCACGTTGACAAGGTCTGACTCCATTGTTGTCTGGCATTTTCAAAAATATGGAAGGCCGTTTACGATGCCAAACCAGTACCTGACCTCACAAATGCTATTGTGGCTGAATGCAGTCAAATCCTCACAGTGATTATCATCTAGTATAAAGCCTTCCTGCGAGAGTAGAGGCTGTTACTGCAGCAAAGGTGGGGACACGGAATAACCAAGTGTCCAAACACCTTTGAATATGTAGTGTTGCAGACCCACCAAACAGCACTATATAGTGAGTTTGTGCATTATTTCAAGAATGAAGTATGAAGGTGCAAGGTAGGAATCCTCCACCATCAGGGATGGAAACCACTGCACTGCATTTCACAGTGCTTTATTTCATACATTTGCAAAAATACTTATTTCATTTACAATTTATTAAGCTGCTTAAAATCCTTAGGACTATTATGCAGTAACGACAGCAGCTACAATACACTTATAAAAGGATAAAACATATCGGTAGGTACTGACTTTCTTTGTAAAGTGTCAATATGACGTGAGGTGGTTAGTATAAGCTCTTTGTCTTTCTCTCTCTCCCTCTCTCTGTTCCTCTCCCTCTCCCTCCCTCCCACCATTTGCAGGAGATCAGTCGGCAGATGAATTCAGTCTTTAAGGAGCTCCTGTCCCGGCAGCCTCCTCAAGAGGGTTCGGCCTCTCCCTCGCCTTCCCCGCCGTCGTCCTCCTCCACTTCCACAGTCTCTACTGGTGCTACCCGCCAGTCAGTTAAGAAGGGACCAACCTTTAGCCTGCGGGGTCGAAGCCTCTTCAAGCCCCCCGACCAGCAGGACTGATGGCAGAGGGAAGGAAAGAAGGCAGAGAAATGAGAGGCAGGGAAGGGAAATAGAAATCTTATTGCAGAAAATGAATATATTTTTCCAAACGTAACATGATGTTCTTGAAGCCTCAGACAGCCAAACCTTTGGTTTATGAAGATATTTTTGGTCCATGTGGTGCCAGTAACACAGCCAGGGATCACTGGCGATGTTACGGGTTTTGTTTGTGTTTATGAATTTAATGTAAACTAAAGGGCTTGGTTAAGCAGGCTCACTTTCAGTGATTTGTTAGTGCCCCATTCCAATCTTCATTCGTTGCAGTGATGTCCAGTGCATTGGCTGAGCTCGTTCACTGTAGTGCTCCGTCGTGTTGCCATGGAGACTCGTTGGTTTCTGCTGGATGGAGAGTGTAAGGGCTCAGAAAGCCAGCCCTGTGTTACATCGCCTCGTCTGTGGCCAAGAAGTAAGAACGCGGCTGTAAATGCAGGTTTCTTGATGGTCTTCTGCTAGATTCATGGCAACTGAGAAAGAAAATGAAAAATAATTTTCATTCTGCCCATCAACCAGAAAAAGACGACTATATATTTCGATTTTTTTAAAATGTTATTTTTTAAATGATCATTGTTAAGTTTACAGGTTGGTTAAAGATCAGTAGTTCTTCCTTTATTTTTGTTATATTTGAGGTTTTGCTATATTTTATTCTTATTCTCTATGAGAGAGGACACATGATTTAAAAAAAAAAAATCCCCGACTCCATTAAGCAGGCAGAGAAAAGATAGCAGCGGTCTCATTATGTGATTTAGGTTTCCATGAATGGAAACGTTAAAGAGTCCAGCCTCATGAGGGAATACCGACATGGCTTATCCATTGGAATATGCATTTATGACCTTGGCCCTGGTTCTGGAAATACAGTGCACTAATTAAAAACTCAGCAAAATTGCCAGAAGCTGATTGGTCCTTATACCAACTCCATACATTAGTGTTATTTTGTTTTGCCTGGCTCATATGTGAATATGTGACATGCCATTTTCACATCAGAGATCCTTGCACCTCGGTGAAAAAAGTGAATGGGCACATGCACATACATAAACATGGAAAGACATTTAGTGTGGGAACAGGTGGGACGACCAAAATAAGTGCAGCTCAGTAGCCACCTTTAACCCCCCCACCCCCACCCCATGAGTCATGATTTTCTCTGTCACAAACGAAAGCTTGGCAGACAACTGTGAAGATAAGTGTCTCCAGACACACCCACAGCTCAGGAGTAGCTATACAGAGAGAGAGAGAGAGAGAGAGAGAGAGAGGAAAGGAAGGTGGGAGGGGAGAACAGACTGCTAGAATTGACCAAACTGTGAATGAATAGGTGCAGTCACAGGAAGAACAGTGGCACACTCACTTCCTGTTAAGCCCTAATACACACACACACACACACACCTCACTGCTCCCCCCCTTCTCTGCTACTCACTGATACATCCTCATAAAACCGTGCTTCTCAGTTACATGATGTCAGCAGAAGTGTTGTCAAATGAAATTCAATATTATCACAATAAATAACGAATTATGTCAATTCTGGAATGCTTTTGGGTTTTATTTGATTATTTGAGTCTTTATTTCAGGTATTTACTTTTGATTGAGATTAAACAGACTACATTAGTTTTAGTCAAACAATGCTTTACTAACAGTATAATCTGTCATTAAGTAGTTAGTAGTTTTGTTAATTAGGTCTGTTTGTCTGTGCTTTTCTTCACAGGAAGTTCTTGTTTCAGGGTTTCCCTCATGATTAAGGTTAAGATGGATTGTTGGCCTTTGCTTTTTGTAAACCATGATGTGGGTTCAGGTGAATCTGCCTGTATTGCTGTTACAGAAGTGAAGAAGTTACTGTAGTCATTTCAATCAAGACACACACTGTAAGGAAAAGTATGTGGACACCCTTCTTAATTACTGAGTTCAAGCATTTCAGCCACATGGATTACTATATGTGCAATGTATAAAATCAAGCACATATCCATGGAGTCTTTACAAACACTGGCAGTAGAATGGGTCATACTGAAGTGATTTAAAATGTGGCACCATTGTAAGATTCCAGTTTGTGAAATTTCATGGTCAACTGTAAGTGCTCATTTTGTGAAATGGAAGGGTCTAAGAGTAACAACAATTTACTCCATGTGAACTCAATAGAGCCGCTGAACACTGAAGTGTAATAATCAGTCCTCTGTTGCATCACTCCCTAAACTCAAAACTGCTTCTGATAGCAAAATCAGCACAGGAATGTCAGGCAATGCCAAGCGTCAGCTGGAGTGGTGTAAAGTCTACCACCACTAGGCTCTAGAACTGTGAATCTGGAGTGTTCTGGAGTGGTGTAAAGTAGGCAACTGTGTTTTGTAGTGGCTTGAGAAATGTAAAACACTGGACTCTGAAGTAGTGAAAATGTGTTCTCAGGGGTGATCAAACTATCTGGCAATCTGATGAACTCACCTGAGAACATAGCGAACCAGAATGCATAGGGTCAGCAGTAAAGTTTGGTGGAGGAGGTATAATGGTCTGGGGCTGTTTTCTTTCTTTGCGTTTGGCCTCTTTCAACACATACAAAAGTAAAATATTCAGAAAACACTCAGACTGGATGTTGGGGGAAAAACTCTGTTATTGTTGTTTTATTTAATTCACAGTTTCTGTTTGTTACTGGTTGGTCATTTTCCTCATGCCATTCTTATCTATTCATGAAAAATGACCTTTTTCTGCCCTTATCACCTGCTTCAAGACACTGCTTCTCCCACAAACCAGTACATCAGTACTAAACATTTCAGAAACATGTCCACTGTTTACCAACTTCAGTGTTTTGCTGAGTTCCTGTTTTTGAGTCTTGTCTAAAGAGCATTTTAGTCAGGTTTGTTTGCATTTCACCTCAGAAAATGTTGCTCGTAAGAATAAATCTTTTTAAGTTACTCACTCACTTACTTTCTGTAACCACTTCATCCTCACTAGGGTCACGGGTACCTGACGTCTATCTCGGGGTCAATGGGCGTGAGACAGGGACTCACCCAGGGTGGGGCACCAGGTCACCGCCGAGCGATCCTTTAGAAATGTGTAGATTTATGTCAGCCTTCAGTGAAGTGGCCAATTTCTTATGGTGATTCATATTTAACAATTTAGTCCAATAATAGGTTTAATCCCTGTTTTGGAAACTGGATATGCATTCACCTAAAATAATATAATGCTTTTGGGAACTTATGTTCTGTTACATGTCAATCATTTGTGTGTGTGTGTGTGTGTGTGTGTGTGTGTGTAAAGCTAAAATAACCTATCATGTAGTAACCTGATCACCCCCCTTCTGCATGGCCCATTCCATTCCTCTCCCAAAAATAAACCTGTGCTCACCCTAATACTTCTTTACAGGGTAAACACCAGACCTCACGGCATACTGACACACACACACACACACACACACACACACACCAATCCTAAGCAACAGTTCTATTATATACCATAGCAGAGTGGTCAGAGAGAGTGAGGTCATAACTAAGGGACCCTCCATAACCAAGACTGCTCACAAATAGCTACTCTGCAGGCCTGACTGCATAGTCAGATTATCTGATCACATTTATAACAATAACCTGTTGTTCAAAACCTACTAAGTTTTTAACTGAAGCAGGACGACATTCATCTGGTGAGTGAGAAACTATTCACTGATTCTAAATACGCTCTCACTGTCTAACATGCTTGCTAACAAAATGTACAGTGCAGTGTTAGTGCATTGATAAGGAAATAAGTGCACTGTTGCTGTTTCTAAGTTCATGAACACCAGTACTGGGGTTAAATCCTCACAGCTCTCTTACTGGGAAATCATCTGTATCATTTCTCGGTTATGAAACGCAAGAGAAACTTTGTTTCCTTTCCAATCTGGATTTTTCTTAATTGTATTAATTTGTATGGTATTCTCAACTTCATTTTGTCAGGAGGCAATCAAATGGGAAGGTGAACTAAACTTTACAAAGCTTTGTCATTTTAACTGTCCATGGAGCTTAGGGACCTCCAGACTTGAGTGAGATTTGTTTTTTGAGATTTGCTTTCTCGAAAGTAAGGGTGCCAGAAAGACTTCTTTGCAGGATGCCGCAGAAGAACCATGCTGCTTATTTAAGCGACCTTCCAAAGTATTGTTCTAAAAGAACCGTTTTCATAAATGAGGTATGAGTGTGAAGAACCTTTATAGGTTCTTAGAGGACTCCCTAAATTGGTAGAGAACCTTTATTTTATGTAAGGGTTCTTTATATCTTAAAAAAGTTCTTTTCATGCACAAATCTCAGTTGGCGTTTTAAGGAGCTAAAATGGTTCCTCAAAGCCATTGCTTGATTAACTCTTTGTGGTACCAGGAAAATTTCTTCTGAATTTTCTGGAATGTGTTCTCATGCAATTCAGTCACCATGATGTCTGATGAGTACTTGGTGGAGTGCAACATAGATGATGATGAGGAGGAGGAGGAGAAGAAGGAGGAGGACGTGATGAAGATCCAGCCATCTCTAACTCCACCACCCCAGTTCTCTTCCAGTTCTCAACCCTCCCTTACTCATGTTGAATCCAGGGACCCTTATGGAGTCAACAGTCACTTAAAGGTGAGAATGAGGGACTTTAGTTTATAATCTTACTGTACAATCTTACAGATGAATCAGAAAAAGGAGCGTGCTGATGCCAAAATACATCTTTCATGTATATATAGTATATATATTATATACTACATGAACAAATGTATTGGGACACAGACTCATGGTTTGGGCTAGGCCCCTCATTTCCAGTGAAGGACAATTTTAATGCTTCAGCATAAGAAGACATTTTGGACAATGAAATTTGGGGAAGAACCTTTTCTATTCACACATGATTGTGTCCCAGTACACAAAGCGAGCTCCATAAAGACATGGCTAGATGAGTTTGATGTGGAAGAACTTCCACACAGAGCCCTGAGCTCAACCCCATCCAACACCTTTGGGATGAACTGGAACAGAGATTGCGAGCCAGTGCCTGAATTTAGAAATGCTGTCCAGCAGGGGTGTCAAACTCTGTTTCTAGAGGGCTGCAGTCCAGCACAGATGGTTCTCCTCCTCAAACACTGTAGAGATGGAGCTCTACAGAATGAATAGATGTTAATGTCTATATATTTGAATGCAATGTCATTAAAGTCCCTGCTGGTGTAATGGTAAGGCATCTCAATACTTTGTTCATATAGTGTAACTATCACTGTTCTGAGAAGTTCTGTAACAATCCCCAGTCCTTCTGATCAGCCATGAAACCACCTGCTTAATATTGTTCAGAGGCTCTTGTGCCGCTACAACAGTTATGATTTGGGGACGTGTAGACTCCACAAGACCTCTTAATGTTTGCTATTGTTTCTGGGACCAGGGCATTAGCAGCATATATTTAAAGTCCTGTAAGCCGTGATCAGAATAATTTGATTAGCTTGCCACTGCCAGTCTATAGGTAAGTGGTATATGTCAAAGTAACATCCACATTAATGCAGGATTCAAGATTTCATTGGAACAGATTTTGTAGACACTAAACACTCCATCTGGGAACCCAGTCATCTCGCCATCACAATCTGCCTCTTGTCCCAGTCCCTTAGATCCTTGGCCATTTATCTCTACTTTCAGTACAAGCTCAAATTCATCTTTAACAACTGACTGTTCACTTGCTAGTAAATATATGCCCCTTGACAAATGCCACTGTAATGAAAAACCAATGTTGTTTCCTTCACCTGTTATGGAATGACTGGTCATTGCATGTTAGTAAACAGTAAATATTAGCAAAATCTTTGAACACAGCTAGGTTGTTTTTTTAACCACAGTAAAAAACAAGCTCTGGTCCTGAATATTGTGCATATTGTGGTGTTGTAACACACACCTGATTCTACTTAACCATTTATTGGGCTAAAGCAGGGATTGCACTAAAATGTGCAAGGCAGAGGTGTGAAAGGAACAATGTTAGAAAATGTTGAGGCCATTAGTGAGATTTTAAGCTTTCTCTCAGCAGCTGATCTCTCTATGCTCCCTCCATTACTCACGACACTGTAGGTGGAGTTTAGTGACGTTTTGGCCGAACCTGCAGCCACCCACAGTTATGACCGCGTCTGGGTCTACAGTGGCATTGGGTTCGAGTCGTCGCGGATCTGGAGCTATCGCTGTCTGACCGCAGTGTGTGCCATCCCTGTTTCTTGCCTCTCAGGCTGCCTTTTCGCACTGCTGGCCTGCTTTCACATCTGGTATGGTCACCCTTCAGCATGGCAATACACCACTATCCCACATTCTGCCCTGTCTCATGCTTTTGCAAATGCACCTGAACCACAATGCGTCAGTACCAGAGATAGTACCTATCTAATACCTACTACCAGTACAGATACTGAGATGATATCATGAGATAATTATAGACCAGCCACCAGAAGATAATAGTGTTTTTGTAAATTTCTTTGACAGAATTTACAGAATTTCGCTAAAATATCACCAAACAAAGCAGGTCATGTGACATGATTGGCTTACTAAGTGTTATACTAAAAATTACTTTATTAATTCTGGGTCCTACTTGGGGTCAAACATATAGGACAAGATAGGGCCTCTGTTTCAGCTTTAACATGGGATGGGTGGGGCGTGGCCAACAACAGCTTATTTACATAAAAGAGACAGAGCCCTTAAACGGCTCCTTTTGAAAAGGACTGAATATGTGAAGAATAAAGCTGGCTCTTCATGTGAGAGTGATTTTTTGCAAACAACTTCATGAACATGTTTTGTAAAGCCCATAGACCTATTATAACTTATTTAAAAAGAGGTATAATATGTCACCTTTAAAAAATCATCAGTTCTGACAACATTCTCGCCCTCCTGCTTTTTCCTTAGGTGTGTGATGCCCTGTATCCAAGTGTGTCACACGTGTCTGCCCTGTGTGAGGTCGCTGTGGATGAGTGTGGTAAACATCTTCATCGTGCCACTCTGTGAATCTGCTGCCCGGTGCTGTAGTGGCGTATATGTATTACTCTCCAAAGACTGAGAGAACTAAGACAAAGCTATCACCACTTTTTTCTCAAATAAAGGTTTAAAAAAAATCTACTTACAGGCTCGATTGCCCGTGAGGATTTAGCCTAGTATTAGAGAAATTCCATTAAGTATGTTACATAGCCAAGGACTAGGTTTAATCCCACCCTTAGGGTTTAGGGGCTGATTTGAACCACTGAACAAATCTGTTTTTTAGGAGAGCAGTGTATGAGGCTTGTAGCAGTAAGAATGTGGAAACTCACAATTTTCTAACTACCTCTCTGTGTTCAGCATGACTGATAACAAACTTTACCACTGTTATTAGCTTTGAAAACACACACTGATGATGCTATATTGGTATTGGTGATTTTGATTGCTCTCTAGGCTATGATTTATTTCTATATCTGTATTTTATACATGTTAAAAAAGTAAAATGCCAACGAAATTAGGGAATGTTTGCTGAGTTTTTGTATATAAAAAATGAAATTTATACTGAGGCAAAAAAAAAAAACTTGTCTTTGGGAATTTTCTTTTTTAGGGTTGGGAGGTTTGTCCATATGGAGAGAAATCAGTACTGACATGATGATTGTGTAAAATATTCTTTAATGCAAAATGGAAAGGAAAGAAAATAATTAAGTGATCACCATGAAGGCAAACATTAACTAAAACTGCAATTAAATTGTAAAACACAGAGTGTTGCTACAAGAGGAAAGAAATCAAGGCCTGTAAAGTGTAAATATTTGATCCATAAGACTCTTTTTCTGGTTTAATGCGCAAATATAATGAAAAAGTGATTTTCTTTAGTTTGTAAACACTGTTAGTTTCTCAGAATACACAGTTTACATCCCCATACATAAGGTCCATATAAGAAAATTTAGCAGTGAAACTTTGGCCGTTAATTAGAAGTAAAGAAATGTTTGTCTAATTCATAAAGAGAAATTATTATGCTAATCTAAATTATGACTGTTCTTGGTACATAAACATTCATAAGTGGACCGGGATAAAAAATAAAGAAACATATAGGTTGGGGCCCTTATGGAAAAATATTTAGTAAACCAGCCAAAACCTGACATGCCAAAACCTGGAAGTCACAGAATCATTAGGGTATATATTAACACTGAAGTCAATTCTAAATAAAAAATCACTGGTGAAGATAACCTAGCTGCAAATGGTGCCCTAGGGCCTGCCGTCCTCCTCAAAGTCCCCACTTTGTTAACATTGACAACGTGCAGAGCTTGTGGCCAAGAAGCTTCAATGACGCTAAAGATAATAACAGGGTTTATACAGAGATTCTTATGTTGAATTTACTACCTTTTTACTACCTTCACAATATTTTTTACTACCAGCACGACTTCAAGCTTCAACTGTGGCAGCGTAAAGTGTAAAGTGACAAGTAAAGTAATCAAATATCTTTCCAAAACGAATTAACATATTTCCTCACAATTTAATGAGGTAATTATAACTTTATAAATTATGAATTATAACCTCAATACTGGGCACAAAAACTGGCAAGCGAGTGAGCTACATTTAAGTAAGAAGCAACACTACCATAGAAGCTATTGCATAACAATTAAAATACAGACTGGACCTTTAGAAGGAAGAACTACACACTGGAATTTGAAACAAACAGTTTAATCAGGGCCTTGAAAAAAGGAGGAAACCAGATAATAATAAAGTGCAACTTTATAGTTGAGGCCGGAGGAGGGAGAGAGAGAGAACGAGAAAGAGAGAGAACGAGAGAGAGAGCTAGAACGCGGCGCAACGCGCCGTGACGGATTTTCGCGCGACCAATAGAATCCAAGCATCGAAGCGGGCTAGTGTTCGGTCTGCCCGGTCCAAACACACACACACACACACACACAAAGCGGGTATGGAGGAAAGTATCCAGAAATCCACAAAGCACACCGCATATTCTTTCTTGGCGCAAACAGAGCTTGGTGCTAACAGAGGCAGCCGGGACAGGAGAGTTTAGAAAACCACGCCCACTTTTTGCGCCGAGACCCGTGGTTTTTTTTGAGAGGAAGCGCAAACCTCGCGTTCGGTCTGAGTCACGTGACAACATTCATGTCACTCAGGTCCTACACGCAACATAAAAATAAATCCACGCAAGTTCAGTAATTTAAGGAGATGCGCGTAAGTTGCACAAATTTAAAAACGCATAGGCACCATTGGATGGGGTCTCAAAAATTTACGACATCGTCAGATGACGTTTACTACTTTTTACTACTTTTTACTGGCTTTAATTTGGCCAATTTCATTTACTACCTTTTACTACCTTTTACAACCCTAAATAAATGATAGTAGACTAGTAGTAGATGATAGTAGATAAGCGGATAAAACACTTCCCTGTGAACACGATGACCACAAAGCTACAGGTTCAAACTCTCACTTTCTATCATTGTATCCCTGAGCAAGACATGTAACCCTCAGGTGCTCCAGGGGGACTGTCCCTGTAACTAACGCCTGTAAACTGCTCTGGATAAGAGTGTCAGCCAAATGCCCCCTTTAAATGGATACTGGTCATACTTGTTTTGCATGAGCCAATTTGCTTATACCCACAGTGACTGTGTTCAGATAACAAGCATAATGCAGCTCTATGTCAAGTTAAATGAATTAAACACATACATTTTTACTTACATCCAAACATCCTCCTGCATTGTTCAGATCAAGCTTTTGACTCTAATTGATTTTTGTGTAAATCATTTTGGGTAATATGCCAATATTGAGGCTGCATTGTTGCTAACCTGAAAAAGTGCTGTTACTAACTATTTATTAAGGTGTATAATACTTCAAAGATGTTTTCATACAATTTGTGCTGAAAATCTAGCTATAACATCTTTTTTTAGGCCTCCTCCTTGTCTTTTCAAGATGCTTTTAATCGTTGCCAAGCAAACTTACACCCTAGCACTTTGTGATTCAAGTTTTTTCTGTTTTTGACTATTTATTCCACTCTTGCTCACTCTGGTTTAGAGTGATTTGATAATGTGAGATCTCAGGATGGGACAGTGTCATGTCACCCATCCAGCGATTAGTGAACAAGGTCACTTCCACGACATGAAACTGAACTTTCATGCTGTACTGCATGTGTCCTGTGGAGGCTCCCTCTATAAATGACATGTGACCAGAAAAAAAGTACATTTTCTGGTAGAGTTCAGTCCTTCAGCAGTGCCTACTGCAAGACGAATGTCAGTCAGTGCACTGAAAGCTGCTGCCCTCCAGTGGTCTGGCTGTATGACATGAACAGTTGATCTGACTAGAGGGAAATGATGACTCATTGAACTTACTTCTGAGATTTCCGAGATGGAACAGATAACAACCTTTTTCCTCCATGTAGGAGGAAATGCAGCCACTAGCACAGCAGATAATTGAGACTTGAGGATCCTCACCCCCAATGTAGAGCTTCTCTATACTCTAAATGAAATCTAAATGAAAGAGAAGACATGCTAAACATTCGTGGATCACAAGAAAAAAAGAACTACATGCTTCAATACATAGACTACCAAACCTGTTCTACACATTGTTTGTGTTTTCTTGCTCTAACATTTGTGTTGAGATCAGGGAAATGCTGATCTGTGCAGAGAAGATGGTACTCCAGGATCAGGGATGGGAACCCCTGATCTTATGGATGTGGTCATGGAAGACATGCTATCAGTGTCAAAAACCAATTTCAAATCAGGCTAAGCAGTCCAACCAAACTGAAAGCCCAACAACATGTGGACCTGAGACATAGGACAGGGCCACAGCATAGAGATTATGTTGATGTCCCCTGTTTTAATACCTAAGTTCCCAGTCCAGGTTCTGGAGACTCACTGCTCTGTACAGTTTAGTGTTTTCCGAACACACTTGATGCAACAACTTGTTTCCAGTGCTGGAAACATATGCTGTGGTTTGACAATTTGCAAAAATGTGTTTTCCAACTGTCGCTACTCAAAGATTCCTACTGGTGAGAGAAAATTGGAGGCTGCCCCTGCATGCATATCCAGGAAGAGGTGTTCTCTACGCAGCTCACCAAACTGACGTAGACAGCCCACGCTCTTGAAACCTCTCTAGACTGACCTCTCTGATTGCGTCAAGAATAGTCTTCCTGTTAAGAAACTCATCCACCTACTGATTGCATGTTAGAATTATGTAATGATCCTCACTCATATAGAGTTTGTCCTGCCGTAAACAACAGTACTATTTACTGGTCATCCAAAAATGTATAAAATTTTTCTGGCTTGAACAGGAAAAACCAAACCTGTGTTGATGGCCCTTTGTGGCTGGAGATGGGTAGCAGTGCCGATTTGAGAATCATCCAAAAATCCAAAAAACTATCCGACTCACTGTTCATATCTGATTAATTCTGGGTAAGTGGGGAACCAAGAGCGAGTATGTTAGGGGCTTTGTTGGAGTGACTTGGAAAACCCCAGCAGTTGTCTGACCTGTTGACTCTGTTGAAGGAAGTGCCGCTCAGAATCAGGGGTGATTCTTGGCATAATCAAAACAGGCTTTGCCCTGAGGTGTCTACCCCCTTCCCCCCGAAAAAACTTTGCATAAAAACGTGTTGTGTAGGTAGACGCAGATGCTACACTGTATGGGCAAAAAAAGTCTCTTGGTATTACACCAAGGGACTTTAATGACCTTGCCTTCAAATACATAGACTTTTATATGCAGTTGGTCCCCCTTTGCAGCTAGAACAGCTTTCCTCTTCTTGGAAGGCTTTCCACAAGATTTTTGAGTATTTCCATGCCCATTCAGTCATTTTGTAGAGCATTAATGAGGCCAAGCACTGATGTTGGATGAGAAGGCCTCTGTTCCAGTTCTTCCCAAAGGTGTTGGGTTGAGTTCAGGGCTCTATACGGGCCAGTCAAGTTCTTCCATCTAACCATGTCTTTATGGAGCTTGCTTTGTGCACTGGGGCACAGTCATACTGGATTAGAAATGGGCCTTCCCCATAAACACTGTGTCCACAAAGTTTTCCAGGATATCTTGTTGAGCTGAAGTATTAAGATCGCCCTTCACTGGAAGAAAGGGGCTTGGCCGAAACCCTGAAATGACTGGGGTGTCCCAATACTTTTGTGCAGATAGAGCAAACAGTGTGCTCCTGTGTGATTGGTTCTGCAGGCTGCAGTCAACTTGGTCATGAAGTGCGGAAGGGACGCGGGGGGGAATTCCTGAGCAAGCCCTCCTCATTGACACAGATGGGTTTGAGTACTATCTTTACGTGCCAGGTTTACCATTAATCGTCATTATTTACCCTGAAAACAGTGGAAAAGCTGGTGGCTGCTTTTTCATCGTTGTTCAAGTCTTCTGGACTCAGTGGCGTTAAGTTAGCTCTCAGCTAACCAAGTCAGAAAGTGCTTTTTTTGGAAACACGTAAAAGACAGCGAGGTAATGTCATTCTCCTGCTGTTAAATACTTGTATTAAGTGTTTAGTGTAATTGTGGAAAGGTGTCTGTGTGTTGTTATTCCTTGTTTACCTGTTTTGTTTACATCCTTTACATACTAGCCAACGTGCTAGGTGGCTAGCTGGCTAAGTAAGGCTAAAAGCCTAATTTAGATGGTACAAATTAAAAAACATACCAGACAGAAATGTCTCCTTAATTTAAACAACAAATCTTGCTTAGACTTTTGTCTTGACGCATTTGGGAGCCTAAGCTTGTCTAATTCCATTTCTGGAGCAGCCTTGTCCGGAGGCTAGCTAAGTGTCAAAACACAGCTGCTGTTTACAGAACTAAAATGAAAGTGTAAACATAATATTTTGCCTCTTATTCATAAGAGGTGACCGTTCTGATACTTTATTTACATTTGACACGTAGCAATATGTTAGTAACCTATTTAGGAAATAAAAAGTATTGGGTTCGTTATTGGGTGTTGAGAAATGGACCTTGAGATGTTACGGTGTGTGTCTCTTTCTGTTTAGAGCTCATGTATGGACGTTGCAATGTTTTTCTTTAAAGGTCATGGTTCAGCCTCAGCCTCACGGAGGCAGCACGTTACAGTGGGAGATGACAGGAGAAGAGACTCTGGGTGCTGGCAGCCAAGGGTCACTTACGGCAAGTTCCCAAGGATCTCTGAGGGTTCCACCTGAATTAGCTGGAAATGAAGTGGTCCACAGACTTCTGACAGATAACCACCAGTTAAGAGGTATGGTAATCTGCAATCTAGGCATGTTTTATGACTTTCATGCTTTTTGGCCAAGTGTGTGAAGTTCTGACCGTCCCACAGATGCCCTGAAGAGGAGCAACGATGCCCTGAAGGACCGGTGCAAGGAGATGGAAGGATGGCAGTGTAGGTCTAGGGAGGAGAGAGAATTTCTCAACTGTAGGTTTCGTGAGGCACGGGCTTTAGTGGAGCGACTGGCACAGGAGAATCAGAGTTTGCTGGGCAGACTCAACCACAGTTCCAACCAAAGCCCTGGCAACTCTTTCTCTGCCGGAAGTCAAGATAAGAACCTGGAGGGCTACAGTGCTAAGAGTAATGGACTGACGAACTCTGCTGAGGTATGTTTACAGGAACAGTCTAAAAAAAAAATGTTCTTATTCAAATGGTTATTCAAAACATGATTTCTGTGTAATTCAGTTACTGAGATGTGCATTTTAGAGTGAAACTTACTAACAGCTTTCTTTACAGTGGTGGTACAGTTGGTGTTTACAAATAAAGCTGTATTATGTGTTAGACAAAACCACAAGTGAACTTTCACGTGTCTTCTGAGTTTTTATATTTAATGATAGTAAAATAGTTTTAAATCTTAAAATAACTCTTTGGAAACTGTTTTGCCTCTCTGTGGCCCATGTGTACCTGTGTTATGAACGGATTTAAATCAAATAAGTTTTAACCCAATTTCAGATCTATTGATATTATTGGTATAAATCTATTGGTATAAATATCTAAGGCATGACTCCTATTCATAATTGTTAGGTGTAAGCTTTCCAGTAGCTTTAAGAGGCATTAAAGACTTTCAGTGTCTTGTTTTCATCACCAATAGTGTGAAATATTCTGATTTCAAAGCATTCTGTTTGACTTTATTATCTTATTGATGTAACATTTGATTGTTTGCCTGATCTTCAGGTTTTTGAAGAAGCTGAACACAAGGATGTTGCACCGGATGACGCTGACAGACAGGCAATGCATCGAAGTCTGGTAGTGTGCACGATTTTTACTACATGCTATGAAGTCTCTATGTTCCTTTTAACAGCCATCCATGCGTGTCTTTGTGTTTTTGTGTGTATGTGTTTAGGCATCTAGTGAGAATAGCTCCATCAGTAGTTTTTCTCCCAGTTTGCATGACAGCCTGCCCCCCAATGAAGGGCTGCGCTGGGAGGAGGGAGAGGGCAGGGCCTGTCAGGTGAGCCCCTCACCACCCTCCCAACCTCTATCACAAGCGTCTGTTTCTATGATTCCAGAAAAATCTCCCTTATGAATCATTTCTCGTCCTTATTTCATTTTAGGCTGCTACACGTGTCTCTCTTTTTTCAGTTGATTTTTGCTGGTTGTCTTTGTAGTATTACTGGTTCCAATCTTCGAGAATAACCCATTGGAAATTAAGGGTTAAGGATATAAATTAAGGGTTAAAGAATAAGCTTAAGGTTGTTCCTAAGGTATAACCCAGTGTTTTTTAACCTAACCTCTATCTGCCCATCTGTATCAGGAACTCATTTATAATGAATAATAATAATAATATAATTGTTAATTTTTAAATGTTTTTATTAGGTATGTGACAATGAACTCATCCCACAATTCAATTCACAATTCAAAATTCTCACAATATCCAGAACACAATTTGAATGGAAAATGACTGTATTCGGGAGGAATGTGGAGTATGATGTGGAGTGAATTGCTGAATTAGTGTTAGTTGTCTGGTGTCCAGATAATACAGTTCTATTAACTACCAATTAGTGGAATGCCTGTTCTCTATGATCCATGCGGTCTTAATGTTGTGTTTTATTTGGAAATTAGGTTATAATTTGTTCCTTAAGAGATGAGGTTTTTAGGAGAGTGGTTTTAGGGAGCGTAGTGGTTTGCTTGAATGTGGAGTGGATCTGGTGCCTCGGCCACATGTTAAATATGTATGAGCCACATTCATGAGCTGATTAATATCAAGAAAATCAAAATAACTTTTTGTAAAAGTAAACTTTTAAATTAAAATAAAATGTGAAAAAACAGTATTATCTCACTTCGAGCCATGTATTCTGACTTCAAGCCGTGGTGCGTGTTAACTATTAGTTTTAACTTTAGTGTGCAGTGACAGAAGCAATAATAAAAACAACACTGACACTGTGTCACTCCCACTACTTCTGTCACTGTTCGTCCCTGAAAATAGGAGATCTGAAACCTTTTTCAGCCCGGGTCCACTGTCCAAAAACTGTTGGCTCTTTGCCTTTTCCACACTCTTTTACACTGTAGGAACACAGTAGGTTTCCACATCTGAATCCATCTTTGCATACACACACAGTGTCAGAGCTGGCAGAAACTGCGGATCTATAGGAATATCCATGAACAAAAAAGTCATTTTTTTTACTGATGCCCAGACATTAAGCTTTAGATATTGTAGAAGGTGGCATTAATGACTGAAGCTTCACATTTTAGTATTTGCATCTGTTGCATTCCTTAGTGTTACATACCTATGCATTGATCGCATCTGTTACAGAAGAACTTTGTAGGGTTGGTCACAAAAGTACCAGCATCACAAGGCTGACAAAGCTTGGTTGGGTCTTTTCCACAGCTTTTCACCGAGTGGTTCCCTATAACCACACATCAAAATGCACAATATTCTCACACTCGTACAGCGCATGCAGTATTATCTTTAAACACCTTCGTTATATGACAGTCTGAATATCTTGTTTTTCTGGCTTAAACAGCAACAAAGAAGAGCATTCACACTTAATGGTGTAAACCATTAAAACCATTTGCAGCCAAAATGCACTTGCATATTAAGATAAAGTCTTGGGGGACCAAATCCACTTCCCCACACATTCACTATGATGAGAGTTAAATGTAAAGTCTCTGATTTCCCCGTTTCTATTAAATTTTGAGCATTAAGTGAACATAATCATACCTAACCACAGCATGTTCATTAAACAAGTATATTCGCATTAAGTCCCATCAGTTGTGCATTTGTCTTGTGATCTACCTGGATGACACTTTGTACAGCATACTCCACTATCAGACAGATTCCAGATTCCAAATTCCACAGCCCTCCATTATTCCCACACTGGTGTAAACAGACTGGAGATGAGCAGGAGATGACACAGGATGAGATGCATGTCTGTCAATAAAGTTCAAAAAAGGTCCATTAAAAGCTAATGTTGTTATTCACTAAACCACATTCTTATTCTCTTCTGAAAATCATTTGATGTGCAGTTGCCTGGTGTAGATAATGAATAAATATTAAAAAGATGACAGTTTCTGAAATCTCCACATTTATTTCTCTTTAAAAGTAAACATCTTGTATAATTTTGTCAACATTAAACATCTATTGGAACGGCTTACGGCCTTAATTTTAGATAAGTCTTATTCTTCAAAATAAAAATTTCAGTAAAAATACTGAAATATCTTACTTTTAGTATGGGGTCTTGTTTGAAGGTGAAACTGCAGCGCAGCAGTGACACTACATGAAGATTAGTCCAACAGCTGGGGAGGGAGATTTTAAACACAGGCGAAGTTTCTGAACTTGACTCATATGCTGACATAACTGTATTCTTCATCTGAAATCAGCCTAACCTACAACAAATCAAAAATCATCAGGCATGGAGTGAAGAGCCCTATATCCATTTGTAACAATTTAGATACGTTTTACAGACGTATTCAACCTCCAAAGAGTAATCAGATTTGCCTAGATTACAAATGACATTTTATTCTCATAAGTGATGATAATAAACTTTTCTGGATCGTGGACCCACTCCCATTGGTCAGAATCTGACCAAAGACCAGTTAGAAATTAACTCTGTATGAGAAAGAGGAATGAAAGTGACTTGAGAGGGAGGCCACAGAGTAGTTATCAATGACTTTGAAGGTGCTACAGAGTCCAGTGGACTAGGGAGGCATCACACAAAGATAGTAAGACCTCTGTATACAACTGGCCTGTAGGAGGATGGCCACTAGAGTGACCAAAAAAAAGGTAAATGTTCTACAATGTCCAAGTCAAAGTGCAGATTTCAGTTCAATCAATTTCAGTTCAATTTCAAATGTTAGTCGTCACAGCAAATATCTAGCTGTGGGTTATCTAGATAGAATAAGAGTTTTATTAGGGGTGGGCAATGTGGCAATATTTTATTATTCACGTAAAATTAAAACTAAAATATGGTTTCCTGAGCAGAATGTGAGTATTATCTATGCTGTACTGAATATTGTAATTGCCATCCCAAATCAGCACAATTAGTCACATCCTGAATAATTTGGGGGCCATGTCTGATTACAAGTTTTCTGGTAAATATAATAAATAAGTTTTGAAGGTTAATGTTTGAAAGTTGAATGTGCCAGACATCTAGTTAATAAGCTCTGTGTATTAAATATGACAGCAGTTTTTTTCTCAGTTTAGATTTAATTAACAGCTGGATAACAATTTGTAGTTACACTGTTTATATTATATTATATGGTCTGTTTGGTTACTGGACTGGAACGTCCATATGTACAGGTGAGATTTTGCAAGAGATGGGTATTTTTGGATGAATTTTTTTCATATTACAATAGTGAAATGCAGATGCCTTTTAACTAGGGTTGTCGATTAAACAGAGAACTTTCAGTGCTTAAGAGCCTAACAGAGTTGCAAGATCCTGCTTTCACTATTTTTCTTTTATTCACTGAATCCTGTACATTGAGCATATGCTACTGTTATGACAGATAGAGAGTAGACTGGAAAACACTAGACCGTTTTTACCCGACTTCAGAGTTTGGATAATCCTGAACAAGTTGATTAATCAGATCATGTGTGTTAGACTAGGATTGGAACTGAGCTCCGCAAACGGTAAACGTCCAGTACCCTCGCTTTCCCTTCACCTTATTAATCACCTCAGTAATCATTTGGGAAGATCGGTATGTCTGTAACATGGTAATTATGGCCTGTATGCACTTTAGGTTTGCTGTAGCACTGAAAGCCTGATTTTTGACTGCTCACGCAAGCTTTGCAAGTGGCTCAAGGTTAAGCATGTGTTCTCAAGTTAAGACTTAATGTTCATTGTGAATGTAATTGATGTCTTTAGTGGAGGCACTAAAGAACAGAGTAAATCACAGTCAACCTTGGTTGTTGAAAACACTGAATGCCCTTTTTTCTCAAGATGAGGCTGTTTTTGACTGCTTGTGTTTTTGTGTTGTGCAGCCCAGTGAAGGTTCTAATGAGTTCCTGAGGCTTCTCAAAAGTCATAAAGAGAAGATGGAGGAAGCGATGAGAGAGCTGAGAAGGAAGAATGAGGAACTGGAAAAGGAGAAAATGGAGAGTGACAAAGAAAAAGAGGGTCTCCTGACAACTGTGGAACAGCTACGCGTCAAACTGACTCAGTTCACGCAGGTAGTCATCTTGATTATATACAGTGTAGGAAATTATTATTTGACCCCTCGCGGATTTTGTAAGTTTGTCCAATGACAAAGAAACGAAAAGTCTCAGAACAGTATCATTTTAATGGTAGGTTTATTTTA
>JBBJLR010000139.1:19450786-19471661 GCA_037577145.1 Brachypetersius gabonensis | reverse complement strand
GAGAGAGAGAGAGAGAGAGAGAGAGAGAGAGGGGGAGAGAGAGAGAGAGAGAGAGAGAGAAAGAGAGAAATAATGCACAGCTGCTTGTTTTCTTGGTGATGGTCAGCGTGTTTGGTGATAACGGGGGTGCTTGTAAGGCTGATTGATTTGACTGTGTTGTTGTGTGTGTGTGTGTGTGTGTGTGTGTGTGTGTGTGGTCTCTGAGTGCTTGTTCAGTAGATGCTGTCCTTGGTAGTGGTGGAGGTGTGTGTGACGGTGGAGTCGTCCGGCAGGGACCCCCTGCGTGTGGAGGGCAGAGTGCAGTGCAGCAGGGCCACCAGCTCCCGTGACACACTGCTGGAGAAGGCCGTGTAGATCCAGGGGTTTGTGCATGAGTTCAGACTGGCCAGAAGCATCAGGATGGTAAATGCTACTCCTACAGCACAGAGGACACAGGACACCATCAGAGATGAGGAACATGTCATGTCATTTTAAAGAGATCAAGTTTTTCATTTAGAACATTTGTGCAGTTTTATGATTAATTTACACAACCTTTATTTAACCTTTCATTATTGCTTAGTGTGGTTTTTAGACTAATATTGTCATACAAACACACCTCAAAATAAGTTTACCTTAAAGGAGAATGTGTGAAGCATTTTATTTTGTCATTTTGGTGTATTTCTATTGGTCAGTAATATATATATATATATATATATATATATATACTTTTTTTTAAATATATGAATAAAAAAGTAGTCCAAGCTGAAATGAAAACAAGCTGTTTAATTCACACCAAAATCCTCAGGGGTTTCAGCTCATTCTGGCCAAACCCCTTTCCCATGTGAGGATCCTTTAAAAGCTGTGTTAATGTACTGTCTACAGTAACAACACCACTTATCATTTCAATGTGACTGGGCAGAAAATATGTTGAAATGTCTGTGATGTCACGACTCTCATGAATTCAGTGTCTGTTTTGTAAACATTTTACCGGTTTTGAATATTTATTTTTAATTTGAATCCTCTGTCAAAATCAGCCCTACAACCTTTGCAGAAATGGGTTGTAATTTAGACCATAAATTGTGGCGTCAAGAATAGACAAAGCATTCAAATACTGAACCTAGAATCAAATACTGTACCAACGTAATGCTAAATAATAATTGTTCTGGCCGAGCAGTGAAGAGGAGGTTGGCTAAGCCCTCTGTAAGCCAGTCTCATGGTGGCCAAGGCACTCTTTCATAACTACCTTATCTAACCTTGAATAATTCAGATATGTTCTAGTAGGAACTCCATTATGCATATAAGCATTAAACACAGAGAGCCAGCCGACCAGAAGCTTTTTTGTTTTTTCGAGTTAATCACTGATGTTTTAGGAATAGCAGGTCATTAGTGCAATATGAGAGCTTGGCCATAAGGTCCCATTCATGCAGGCTGCACGGGGGCCATCTGTTTAGTGATGCGCTGGTTACCTGGCGACCGGCAGCTCAAACTGTGCAAAAAGCCCACTTTAATTTAGAGGTGCAAATACTGCACAAAATTACTATACACTGACAGAGAGTTACTGCTTGCAGAGTGTGTGTCCACTTTGGTTTGATCTCTCTGAATGGGCCAAAATTCTTTAAAAGAGGAAATGTGCCAAAGTGGTGGGGGTATTTCCAACAAGACTTCCTATAAATTCCTATTACCAACGTTCTATATATACACACGCCTTCACTTCTTCCACATTTTGTTACATTAGACTTATTCTAAAATAGAAGTTTTTCCTCAAATATCTACACAAAGAACCACATAATGACAAGAAAAAACAGCTTTTTAGAAAGATGTGCATTTTTTTGTTGCCAATAGCTTGTTTCGTAAGTATACACACCCATGCTTTCATATTTTGTTGAAGCACCTTTGGCAGCCTCAAGTCTGCCTCTACAAGATTTGTGCCTTGACACAATCCGGTCTCTGAGGTCTACAGACAATTCCCTGGACTTCGCTGCTTGGTTTCTGCTCTGATATGCACTGCCAACTGCGAGAGTGTAACATTCCAAATCATGTTCAATCAACTGAACATCGAGTTGTAGAAGCATCTCAAGGATGATCCGTGGAAATCAGATGCACCTGACACCTGGCACCTGAGTTTCATAGCAAAGGGTGTGAATGCTTATGTACTTATTGTGTTTAAATACTATTTTTTATACATTTAAGAATGTGTCTGAAAACATTCACTTTGTCATTATGGACCATTTTGTGTAGATTTTGTAAAAGAAAACTACACTAAATCTATATTAGAACAAGTCTGTAATGTACCAAAATGAAGAAGGTGTGTGAAAACGTTCTGGTGGCACTATATATATATATAATGAAAGGGGAAGGGCTGGATATCACTGGTGCTTTAAAGAACTATCACAATCAACATGGATATTTAAAGCATGTAAGGAGACCATAGTTAGTTTAATGTCGCTGCAGGAAATATTTTGGAAAACAAAATATTGTGATGCATATAATGTATCATAAAAATATTCGCAGGTGTTTTTTTTGCTGTATGGTCAGTTCCTACCAAGAGTTTATGAGTGGCTCTGGCAAGATTTGGCAACATTTAACCCATCCTATCTCGGAAACTAAAATATGTGACTTCGGCATTAGGATTATTATTACATTCCAATAAAATAACACATATAATGTGTACCTTAACTATTGCACATATTACATTTCATGTTTTTTCATCAGTACGTTACCTTCAACAAGTATACGCTAATTCATTTTACATTAAAAAAGTGCAGATATGTAAGTTCTCTGTGTTGTTTGGGGAGCCCAAGTTTTTGCATATGAATGCATAGTTTAACAGCCCGTATAAATAGCTTCAAAAGTGTGCATATAGCAGACGGGAATAAGAGGGTGTTTCGCTGCTTGTTCGTTTAATCTGTTTGCTTGTGAACGTCTGTGCTGAAATGGACGAAGTCTGCTGGCTGTTTATAGAGCATTTGGCAGAGATGAAAACAAACGGTGAGAATGATGCCATGCTATTTATTGCACGCTATGGCCTGCAATACGAGCCTGGGGCTACAAAGGGCAGATGAATGCAAGTAACAAATACACCTCAGCTGTTTTCAGACACTGGGACAGAACAAGCGTATGGAGTAGCTGGATGAAATTGACTTGCGTAAAGAGCAGGGGTGTAAATCCCTGACCTTACAACAATTTAAATCGATTACTATTCTTTTGGAAACAATTCAGTGCATCGTGAAATCTCAGCTTTCACCTTGGTCAATTTGGGCTTGATTGTTTTGCTACAATTGAGAATTGTTTGCAAAATATGCTGAAATTACAACCTGTAATTGGAAAAGCCATTTACACAGCAGTGGCCTATAGTCAATACACCAAGCTTTACATTCTCACTGTCAGAACTAGATTCTGAAAAAAATAATTGGTTAATACTGGTGTATGTTATTTTCCAGACAGAGGGCTCACACACCGCCCATGTTCGCTAGCAGCCCAATTCAGTCACAACATTTAACACAGAGAGCCAACAGCATCCTAGTTAATCGGATTACTAAGTTACAGGAACCAAGTACACTGGAGAAACAAAAGGTCAGTTTCCGCCACCTGGTCTAGCTGACCTGCAAAAAGAGTAAAGTACATTTCATGGATTTTGAGTGCAACTGAAAATGCTTGATGGGTTTTGTTTTGGCCAAAAACAAAAGAAAATCACACGTGAGATCATGAGGTACATTTAGTAATGGACGAGGTTTGCATCCTGACCTTGGTCTGGTGGGTTCGGATCCCAGGCGGCCCACAGTTGCACGATGAAGAAAGGAGACCAGCAAACGGTGTAGACGAGCACTATGACCAGAGTCATCCGCACCGTCTTGGACATGGCCTTGGAGATGCCAGGGGGTGGTGGAAGGGGAGGATACTGAGCTTGAAGGCCCAGTGCTGCATTGTCTGGGAGCACGTCTGGCCACAGGTCAGGAGCTCCAGAGAGCTGCCTGGCCAGTGAAGAGGAGCCTCTGGACTGGACACAGTTACCAGTCGGCAGAGTGTGCGAGTGAGAAGAGTCAGAAGGAGAGGTAGGAACGTGGTCAGGAGAGAATTTCATCAAGTCCTGTAGGTGGTGCCGGGTAGAGGGGGAGATCTCTGAAGAGGGGAGGGGCACGGCACAGGGGTCACAGGTAATGGAGAGACTGTCATATGAGTTCTGATGGTCAGAGGGGCAGGATGGGGGACGAGAGGAGCTCCCCCGAGGCTGGTCGTGGTAGCCACTGTCCATCTGAAGATGATGACTGCCCCGCCCATCTCTTTCTCTGCCAGCACAGGCCCTCCCACTGCGGTGCCCGTCTCTCTGAGGGAAATGGAAAAGTACGGAGTTCCGCTTAAACTCTGCCGTAACCACCCGCTCCGACTTCAGGTAGATGTTGTCGTGGATCTCTCTAAAGATGCGCACCTAAATGGGAAGGATGGAACAGAGTGATGATGTACGATGACAAAGGATCTGAGAACTGTTAAAGGCTTTTCACACAGCAAGTGTTTCTCTCCACTTTTCTGTACGAAAGGTCAGAACCCCACCACTCAGTGCAGCTTTTTATCGAAAGTCAATCACGTCTTTTATGTGGTAACCATGGTAATGACCACGCTTCCACTTGTCCAGTGTAGACAGCACACATCACAAAAATAAGAGTAAGAGTAAATAACAAAAGCAGACAGCCATTAACCTAAGGATGAGGCTTTCCTATGATTTTCTAACAGCAAAAATTGGCTGCTGCCGACACCATCTTTGTAACCTGTGTGTGCTCGTCTTGGGGACATAAAAATCAAGATTTTCTGGTGACAAGATTGTCACACCACCTGTGTTGGTTGGTACGTCTGTACCCAAGTGAAAATAAATGAAGGGTGCTGGAATACAGGAAATGATAGATGAATTTGCTTAAATTTGCTAGACATACATATGGCCAGAATCACAAAAAGAGGCAGTGTGTGGCCAGTGGCAGCACCAGGAATGTTTTACAGCAAGTTTTTAAGCACAGCAAGACAACTACAAACTAGCACACACATTTTTATAATATACACAAGCCAGTCAATAACTTTTCTAGATGGGTTAAACATAGCTCATGTGCTACAATGGGCATGTTATGTTTTCCTGCTGGTGAAGGTGAGTTTTGTTACTATGGCCGACTCTTTGGTGGTCTCAGAGGTTGCAATCATTTTTTGAGAAATATGTACAGTACCAGTCAAAAGTTTGGACACACCTTCTTATTCAACCACTTCCTTTGTTTTGATTATTGGCTACATTGTTATTAATGAAAGAATTAATTAATTAATTAATATTGAAAACATCACCTATTGCTCTGATGACAGCTTTGCACACTGTCTGCATTTTCTCAATCAGTTTCATGAGGAATTGACCTGGAACGGTATTTAATTAACAGATGTTCTTCCTCAATTAGTGGAGTTTCTTGCCTTCTTAATGTGTTTGGGATCATCAGTTGTGAGTCGGGTTGGTTCACAGTTAGTGATCCTGTTCCACTACGGTTCTACTGCATATTATGGCAAGAACCCCTTAACTAAGTAAAAAAACCCCAACAGTCCATCATTACCTCGTTTACTGAATGACTCCATGTGTTCCTTCATTGTTTTCAATATTAATCTACAATGTAGAAAATAATAAAAATTATATTGAATGAGAAGGTGTGTCCAAACTTTTGACTGGTAGTGTAGTTCCTTCTAGTGTTCAAGTATCCAGTGGAAGTGAACTTTCATCGAATTTGTATCTGATCACAGTTAATACTTAGAATATATGAATCCTTTGGGCACCTCTTCTCTGTAAACCATTAATGTGAGGTGATGAGGCTTTGAATCCCTTCCTCTGGCACAGACTGAAAGCCTGGGCCTGTGGGAATGTACAAATGTGAAAGAGCATAATGGACAATCTGATAATCTCTGGCCATCAAGGTAGATTACTCTGGATTTGTGCCTGATGTCATGTGCTGTTCAATTTGACTCATGGGGTTTGGGGTCCATCAATATCCACACAGATCGTGAGAGAAAAGCCCCACCGAACATAGACCATGAAAGAGGAGGAACTACCTGACAGACAGTGATGATTAATGCTGGTAGGATAAAAACAGCAACAGTCATCCAGGTGACGTAGGCTTTGAGGCCCCATGGCTCGGCAAAGTGGCCCCAGCACTCAAATTCCCCGGGGGCCACCTCTGACCGGGAGAAGATAAAGATCTGTGCATCAGATAGAGTGAAGTGAGACATTGCCACTATGTGCACTCAAAATATACACTCTGACAAACTAAACACGGGAAGCAGAATCACAAACAGAAACAAAACAGAAAAAGATGTATCCACAGACCAATTAACTTAAAGAGACACTTAAAGAGACATGGCCTGTTTAAAATTGTGGTTCAATTTATCAATAATGTTTATCCGTTTTTAAAAATTGCTTATTGTCCCAGCCCTAGCAATGTCTTATTATTATGTGTATCTTGGCTCGAGAGACTACGTGGACACTAACCAAGAATGGTCAGCTGTGGTTCTATAGTGGTACTTTTCTCTGATTGAAGAAGCATGTCTGGCAAATTGTAAAGCAACAGCTGACATTCATATAGCCAGTCTATGTAGAAAAACACAGGTATAACTCAATCTATATCTGAAATATGTCCCATCTTCACCATCCATCTTTATTACAAATATGCATCCAATGAAACTGCAAGAATATTATGTATGTCTAGTATTTCTCTATAGTTCTCACCTGGGGTAAACTGAGGACCAGGGCCAGTCCCCAGGCCACCATAATAGGGGCGTTCCAGCGGGACGTTTCACCTCCTCTGTACGCCTGCAAAGGGCAGCAGATGGCATAGTGACGGTCCACTGTCATGGCTACAATCATGTATGAGGAGGCGAACATGCCCACAATCTGCAGGTACTTGACAGATCGGCAGAGTGCGTCAGGACCCTGGAAACGCTCAGTGATGTCCCAGAGCAGCTGCGGCAGAACCTGTGTGAGAAATGTAAAGGGATTTAACAAGTTAAAGGCCACGCTCCGAAACTCCCTGCCAATGTCCTCTCACTTTCCTACTGCCACTCTACTAGAGAGGGGAAACAAGGGCAGGAAATCCAGTATGTTTAGGACAAGGCCATGTCATAGCAATAGTCTGGCCAGGAATCAAATTTACATGTCAAAATCGTAAAGAGCAGTTCCACAGTTTCTGCATTAGAGATGTGTCAAAATGTGAAAATAGATTGTTCACTAAATAGAAACATACTGACTCTGATTTCTTTGTAATGGTGGTGATACGGTCCAGAGATTGTGATTTTACATACATTCCAAATCAAAATGAGTTCCTATAATATTAATAATGGTATAATTGCCATAAAATAAAAAAGGGGAGATATGGCGAAACAGACATATACACCATACATGTACACCATGCACATACCATGCTATTAATCTATTTAAAAAATATGATATTTTAGCCCAAATTTGTCTCATCATAAAACAATGTCAGGCAATGGGGTCACGACTATCTTCATTACGCAGAAATGTAGAATAATCAGCCCTTTAAAGTCATCTCAAACCTGCACAACTTTTGGATGGATGGTTTTTGAAAGAACATTTTTTGTTATTTTGTGCCTGTCTTTTACTCAGACAGGCACAAAATCCACTCTATTACTCAGAAACCATTAACTAAAAGGTTTTCTGGTGGTTCTTTAATACTTAGGTTATGAAAACTAACCTACAACTTTAGAGGTATAACCAGATTAAACAACAATCACGTTCCAGATAGATGGTGTTTTTTGTTTATTTACAGTAATTAAAAAGGTCACCTGGAAGAAGCCCACGACCAGGTCAGCCACACACAGGTTGATCATAAAGAGGTGCATGGGTGCGTGATGTTTTCTCCTGCGCAGGAGCACCCACAGCACAAAGCTGTTGCCCAGCGTGGTGAGCGCCAGCACCAGCCCCAGCACCCCGATCTCAGCCCGGGCCAGGGCCTGGTCCCGCACTCGTGCAGCTCCGACTGGTGCCCGCGTGGGGCCCCAGGTGGACCAGGAGCCATTCTCCGAGGGCATCAGCCACAGGAAGGCCTCGGTGCCCCCAAAGCTGCTGCTCAGGTTGAACAGAGAACTGACGAGGTCCGTCCTGAGGACAGAACTGTTGGAGAGAGTCAAATCCCCTTCCTGCAAAGCCGTTGTCATGCTTGCAACCTGGAAGCAAAGACAGAAGGTGAGCAGCCAAATAGAAGGCGGCACACACTCACACCAATCAAGAACAGACATATTGTGTTAACAAATTGGCCTAAACCATTTTAAGCCAAATGAGATTAAATGATTTTCACTTTCTGCCTTGCTATTCTCATGCCCTGAGAACAATGAGGAAAAACAGATTGCAAATCAAATGAGCTCATTAAAAGTTGGTCTCCCGCATGTTCCCCAGATTAATTGTGCAGCCTCAGCTACTGTTTTAGAGACATTACACAGAAAAGGCTTAAGCTCTCATTAAACCCGGTCTGTCTTTTCAACCAAAACATAAAGCAATTAAATTTCAATCTAGGCTCCTCGTGTTTCAGTTTTGAGGGCTTTTGCCTCACAAACCTGCATGTCAACACGAGAGAGAGAGAGAAAGACAGAGTAAGTACATAATTCAAGCAGACTTCGTTAAAGTGGAGCCTGTCTGTCTGTCTCTGCAAAATGTTCTTTCGCTGCATCTCTCTCTTATTTCCTTTTTTCTTTAATTCCCTCTGTCTTTTTTGGTGTGCACTAATGCTATTTGACTTTCTTCTCCCCTCCCACCTCCCTGTCCTCCTTCATTTTTGTGCTGGCATTTTATTCTTTCTCTCTTTTTTATTCATTTCTTCCTTTCGTGTACGGTAACATTACTTTCTTTCTTTCATTGCTGTCTTCTCAACTACAAATCTACCTTTCCAACTATAATCTACCTTCTCAACTACGAACTACCTAACCTCTCCTTACAAAATCCCCTAAAACCTCTTTAAGCCCTGCTCAGTCTCTGCTTATCCCAGATCATTCTCATCGTGCCTGCCTTATTTTCTCATGCTCGTAAGACATACAAACTTCAGAGCTCTGCAAACATATATAGTAGAAATAATTACACAGCAAATTAAGAGACCTGGGCCCTACAGAGCCATGTGAGCTTTGCCTAACTAACCAATACAATTATAAGGATTATGAGGCAGAGATGTGGAGGAAAGCTGCAGGGGAAGTCATGGTGGTGACAGTGGACAAAAGGCCTGATGGTAGATAAGAGAAGACTGAACAGAAGGAAGTTGAACAGGGTCAAGTGGACCATTTAGATCAAAGATCAGTACATTCTGATCCAGCACTACAGCTGTCATTTAAGTTTACTAATATACAATGTGATACCATCACAATCTGAAGTGCATCTCGTTACCGTCATCCAAAACAATCCAAAAATCTGTCCTGGCTAGCTGCACATTCCGGACTGAGAAAGATCTGTGGCTGTATTCCACTACAGATGTTACACGTCTACGTGAGAGTCTTTTGAACTATCATAAACAGAAAGACTGATGATGTGCTACGTTTTCGAAAACAAACCTAGGTGTACTGCTTAGTTCGCATCTCTCAGTGCCGTTCGTCCACGGCCTGTTTATTTGCATTAGTCTCCATTTCTGTGTGGCCTTCCGTCTTGTTTGTATTTTCCTGCCTCTGTTTGTTCCTGTGTTTACGAACCTGTGAGTGAGGGCTTACCCTCTTCTATGCATGTGTGTGTTATGTGTTGTGCAAGGAAAGGACAATCATGCGCTTGCCAGAACAGTTTGTATTGGCATTCGCTCCTGTTGAAACTCCACCTCTGCGGATCTGCATCGTACCACGAAAGCGGGCTGTCAGTGAAGGCCCCCCCACTCCAATAAACTCTTTTTCTCATGCTCTGCATTCTAACTGGGCCGGGCTATAGAGGCCTGAGAGGGACTCTTTTAGAAATGATGGAAACAGGTTGCGTAATCAGTTCACAGGCGAAGAGGTTCACTTCAGAAAATCCATTTATTCAAAGTCGTAACTGATGAAACGCAGCCAGATGACACGCACAAAGCCCAGCTGTGTGTTCCTCAGATGGATCGGACGAACGAACTCAGGGCCTTCCCTCACGCCCCTGCACTCCTGTCCTTTAGGGACGGGTGAAATGGAGGCTTTACATATCCGATCATGTGATTTCCTTTTAGAGAATTAGTCCTCACATAAACATATCAAGGCGGTAAATCGTTCATGTCATATGAAATGAAATGTGTATTCGATGCTGAGAATACACATTTAATTTCATATGACATGAATTATTATTGTGTAATAAAAAAGTGTAATCATTCTGCGATCATTGTGCAACATTTTTGAACTTAAACGTTTTTGTCCTATTTACTCAATAGGCATAAACAGACAACAAAAACAGTAAAAACAGCGTTTTGGCATTCTACATTTATTTGGATTAATGGCTAACATTTTTTTATTGTTAAAATAGCTTAGAAACTATTCAAGTATTCCAAAATGGACACACGCTAAAATGTGGACAATGCAAAAATTATGCCACAATTTCTTCTATATGTTTAATTTGATCCTGTATGTTAAAGGGTTATATAAAGTGCACTAGAGAATCTGTGCACTGAAATCAGCAGAACAAACATGTATATTTGACTGGGGGTTTTGCATATGATAATACAGACTCATATATTTTTGACTGGAGGTTATAAAATGATTGTGGGTGTGTGTAGAGAGAGAGAGAGAGAGAGAGAGAGAGAGAGAGAGAGGGAGAGAGATAGAGAGAGAAAGACAGCAAGAGAAAAAGCATGTGAGAGAGACTTGGCTGTTTGCGCTACTCTAAATCACTGTTACAAAACAATGGCCATAAAAAAACATTGTTGTTCAAACAACAAACATGATGTATGAATCAAGAGATCAGAATTTCTTCTTTCTGTGTGTGTAAGCATTAGGGTGTCTTCAGTTTCATCTCTGCCTGGCTACCACCTCTGCTTCCCTCCCTGCTCCGTGCCTTTACTGGGCCAAGTACCTCCGGGGAGAGATCAGAGAGCTCCTTCCATTAGATCCGTTTTTAATGGTAAGTTTTGTGAGCTCTGGCACTGTGTACCTCTTGGGAACCTGAAGGGGGTCTGCAGCGGCCATCTCTGTGAGGAGAGTGTGTGTCGGAGCAGACGCTCTTTTCCAGTGACAGTGTGTGTGATAAATGAGGGGGGCACGAAGCTCCTGGGAGCGAGGCTGCTCATACGAAACACTGGGCTAACCGAGGGAAAGCAATCCAGCAGTGTGTATCACCGACTCACATCTTGAACACGGATCCCTGCCTCACGACACCACACCGCGTCCTCTACTCTCTCTTGCTTGCTTGCTTCATTTCTTTCCTTCTAGCTCTTTAATCCCCTCAGTCTCACTGGCTCTCTCTCCTTCTCTCTTTTCACTTTCTTCACCTCTATTTTTGTCTCTATGTTCCTCTCTTTTTTCCAATTTTCTTCCTCTCTACTCTGTCTCTCATTGCTCTTTTTTTCTTGTCTTTCTTTTACTCTTTTGTCTCTGTCTCCATCCCTTTCTCTCTCACACACACTCATTTCTCTCTCTCTCGCTGTCTCTCTCCCTCTCTCTCTCTCTTTCTGTCACTGTCTCTCTCCCTCTCTCTGTCTCTCTCTCTCTCTTCACTCAGTCTTTCTCCCTTTCTCTTTTTTTCATCACTCTCACCCCCCCTACCCCAATTCCCGCCCACCATCAGTTGACGATGAGACTCTAAAAATATTTCTGGATCCCCGTTGTGCCCCTCCTGGAGGTCAAAGAGCAGATGAGAAAAAAAGGAGGTGACGGAGACGAAGGAGGTGTGTGCCGACTGTGGAAAGCAGCAGCACACTCATCTGCTGCTCATCTGTTCATCTCTCTCTCCTCTGTCCTAGCTCTCTCTTATTTTCTCTCTTCCACCTTCTGGCCCACGCTGTCTCTCTGAAACGTTGTGCGGTCGTACCCGCCGATACGGTGTGGAGTGATTTGTGTCTACACTTCATTAAACATGTTTCCTTGTAATTACATTCTGTTGTTGAATTTCTGCACTTTATCCAGTGGAATAAGTGCCTTGTTGGCTTTCTCTCCGGTGCAGCTGCGCACAGACTCCGATCGTATGTATCGAATGTCAGGGAAGAGGCAGCGTCTCTCATCTGCTGCATGACCCCATCGGTTACAGTTAGTCACCTTCAAAAACGGGGTTGTCTCTTGAGAGGTAAAGACAACAGTTTGAGAGGAAGTCCTTCTCCGGCCCAGCCCATCATCCAGCTCTCAGAGAACAGCATGTCCCAAACTGGCTCAAGGTCACAGGCCTGGACACAGCGGAGGTGGTGCAGGGATGTGGACTGGAACATACAGAGTGATGTTACGGAATACAGAGCTCAGTTTCAATCCATCCCTTTCTGAAGAGGTGCTTCTCACAAAGTACCTCTCCAGAAATGCAGGACCGATGCATCCGGCTGAGAAAGGAAAACGCCCAAGAAACAGTAAGAGGAACAAGGACTCAAACGAGGAATGATGACATGAAAGAAATGAGATGAAACGGGGGGCACACAGGTCAGAGAGAGGGGAAGTCCATCAGACAAACCAGCGAATAATGACAGAAACGTATCAAAGAAGGACTGTCAGAAATAAGCTTTAAAATACTGCCAGAAAAAACCGCTAGAAAGAAACCTGGTGGAAATCAGATAGCGTTAAATATATTGTGGCGATTGGAACAAAACCCACTGTCTCAAAAAGGTAAATTTATAATAGAAGGAAAAACATAAATGACTTGCAGTGTCAGTGAGTGAAGCATGATTTCATTCCAGTTTCCAACCATTTTGGACCCTATATTGGTTTGTTTGCGATTACATTTTCAGGTCTACTGATACTTTGAAATAATGTAAAATAAATTAAATATAAATTTTGTAGACAAATTTTTATATTATAGCCACGTTCCGTTAAATGTAAACGATCTAAAAAAGGCAAATATTTTTGCATGATGTTACTGTCTACAACACATAAATGCTAACTGAAATTTCAGCACTCCCAGCACCTCAGGTTTTGTTCAAACAGTGACAATATAAATATTATATATGAGCATGTGCTATATGGATAAGAAATGAAACACAATGTCCAAAAACAGAATCTACTTAAAACAGAAAGGACTTAATGGTATGTCATCATTTTATTTTTGTCATAGTGCTGACACCCGAAAACAGTCAATTACAAACAGTACCAGCCCAGAGACAAGCTAAACAACTCAATCCTCCAACAGATAACCTCAACAATAGAACGTGTAAAACAAAACAACAACACTGAGTATCACTGAGGTGTTGTTTTTTCATGGCCGCACAAGGTAGAATGGCAGTGGGTGTACGAACAAAGTGCAGCAAGACCATTTTGCTGGAGCAGGTGCAGATTATTACTTTGTGAGGGATTCTATCTTTGTTCTTTTTTTGCACTGCTGAACAAACAGGGAGGACCTACCATCTCATAAAATGTAATGCAATGTGGTAAACTTAACTGAAGAGGTTTAAACAAACGTGAGGAGAGGCTGTTAAAGGGAACAGTGAAGAAAACATTAAATAAAAAGGAACAGAAGAAGCTAAGTGTTAGTATTTATACAAAAAAGAAAAGGTTCCAATTCCAGTTATTTCACTTTAAAGCATGTTTACGCACACACCCACACACCCACACACACCCACACACACACACACACACATATATTTATATATAAAATATAGACATTGTGTTATTTTGTTCTTCTTATTATTATTGTTTCTATTAATTGTGTCATTTTGTTATTCTTCTTATTGTATCTATTACAAATACACTGGCTTTCAGGATATCATGAAGTCATTCATATTCATATCGTCAAAATGCTGTGGCATCAATTTCAGTTCATTATGACCTTGCCTAAGCATAAGAAAGCCTTCGAGATTCCTAAGCAATTTGTGCCATAAGTAAATTAATACTGGCAATGCAAATAGGCTGAGAATGAATTCTGGTCCCATCAAAATAATTGGAGCTACTCCTTCTGCTTTGGGGCGCAGTGGTGACTGCTCCTGATGGCAAAAGTTTATTAGGGAGTATAGTGAGGTTACTTCTCGCACACTGTTGCTCAAATAAGCATGCTGTGATTAGAAGCAATGAGCTCTGAATCTCAGATCAGCTGAAGCACAGTGGGAGGCCTGCAGAGGATACCTGGTTGGGAGTTTTGGAGAGAGAGGAAACAGACTCAGTGGGTTTTCGGTAACTCTGAACCTCAGAACGGCAGGAATGTGGCCCAGCAGGAGGGAGGCAGAGGCTACTGCCCTACTCTCCACTGCCCGACCCGGAGCAGCAGCGGGTTTAAAGAGAGGAAATGCGGGATGGACACCGGAGAGGGTGAGGTGAAGAGAGCAGAGGAAGAGATGTGGGCAATGGGGAGAGGAAGGAAAGTGGTATGAGTCTGCACGCATAGCGGGCGCCTGTGCAGAGCTGTTATCTCACATATTACAGTCTTCACAGCTGAGTGAAAAAGTGGAGGGATGCTGTTTCTGCACCTCCCACTGAGAAGATTTCATTTCAAATAATATTTAGCCACTCTGAGGGATTTCAGTTCCTCAGGTAATAAAGTTGTGACGCTGTTTCAGTTCTAAACACTATAATATTATATGGTAGGTATGTATCATGTTCTGATTTTAGTTTGCCAGTGATAAACAGTGGTGGAGGGATGTTGCGTTGCCTTACATACAAATCAAGCCGAGACCTTTTAGGTCTCTTTGGAACTGTCACTGAATTTGACAACAGAAAATGTTTTTCCACTTTATTTTTGGTCTTGTAAGCTGTTCTTTCTGCTGCACGCCTTTGAGGTGGCTGCCTAAGAGAAGTGCGTCTTTATTTGCTGGCCTTACATAAAGACCTCTCAGGTTGGGTCAATTTGTAGTCAGACAAAGGCCCAAATAACAGCTCCAGCATTTTCAAAACCAGATGGTAAAGTAATGATGACCAAATTCAAATCACAATGTGATATTCTAGAGAAGTGTGTAAAATGTATCAGCTTTGTTAACCATGATAAGTGTATTTTTGAAATCTAATTGATTCTAATTGAGCACTGATGGATGTTAGGAAGGAGTTAACCTGTCTCTGGGGTGGGCCTGTTTGTAACTGATAGTTTTTGGGTATCCGCAGCATCCATATCATGACAATGTTATACCATTAATTATAGCAGTACCATTCATTTAAAGCAGTATAGCTCCCAATCTGAAGGCCCTCTCTAATCGGAGCTCCTAGTTCAGTCCAAATAATTGTTCCAGATTTAAGCAGATTTAAGTTTGTGTCTGTGGGAGAAAGAATGGCATTTTAAAAATCACCCCTTTCAGAGCTGATGGTAAGGTAATGATGACTTGACAGCCTTTCAAATTCAAAACACAAATATGAAACTCGCCTTTATCTACACATAATTTCATGCTTTGCGACTGTATATGTTCACACACAGTCAAACTATATATAACATTTTCTAGCCATTAGTACCTCATTTCTTTATGGTTCACATTGTGCTGTGGAACCATAGTGTCCCCCGGCACCATTCTCTCGAGTGCACTCAGTTTCAGCACTTCTGAATTGATGGTCTCTGACATAAATCTTGTATCTCAGGAGAAAGTAAAAGCATTCCTAGCTTACAATGTGAAAATAACGTGATTATTTTGGAGCATATCTATTACTCCAATCATCCTGAAATGTTCATGTGATGTAAACAGCAGTTGCTGTTTTCAAGTGAGGTAAACAAAAATGCAGAAAATAGAAATAGGTTGTTTTGAAGACAGTGGTGGTATGTACACTGACATGTAAGTTGAAGTGTTCGGAGCACAATTGGAACACAGCATGTCCCGTCACACCTGGCAACCTCACCTCCCTCTTCCTCACTCCATACCCCTCCTCTGTGTCTCATCAGTCATGGAAAAAAACAACTCTGCGCGTGATCCACGTCTCTGTTTGGCTAACCCACTTCTACACTTTTTCCCCTTTAATGTTCAACCCCTGCACTGGACTGGGGTCAGTGACCCCATCCTGCCTCTCCCTCACCGCTCCTATGGGCAAACACACCCTCATTCTTCAGAGAGACTCTCCCTGTAGACAAATCCCAAGCTCAATTCAGAACTTTCCTGGTTAGTAACGGGCCTGGATTTCTTTCTCTAAGTTTTCAATACTCCAGTTCATCTTCATTTACTGCTCTGATGAAATGTGGGGTCAATGTCCTGTCAAAAGGACTTTTCATCATTTTCTGAACCGCAGATCCACAATCATACTCATTAATAGACAACTGTGACTGTAAGCAACATTTTGTGATTACAATTAGAGGCACACAATTGGGGCAGAGGGAGGTGTGGGTGCATCAAATCTTCACTGGGCCCTCACAGAAAGCAAGTGTGCTGTACTCAGTACAACTTTCCATTCACAAGCAATGCAAATGTACCGTCAAAGGCACAATAGGAATCTTAAGGTTCTTTTGTGTTCCCGAAATGATTTCTAAAGGTACACAACATTCAGTTTCCAAGGGAATGGTGCACAATACCTTTAAAGATTTTTGAGTCTTATAAGTCTTTGTTCAAATATGTTCAGAACATCTTGGTTCACACCATCCATAACAGACCATTCTGATTTCACAAAAAACACATTTACACTCCAGTCTGTTCAGACTTTATCTGCCTATTGAAGCTATAAGGAGAGGTTTAGCTGAGGCCATTGTTTGAATGAGGCATAATGAATGGCAGTCAATCAAAACAAAGGTAAATGACATATATTTACATATATTTGTAGTATAAGTCTTAAAGGCACAGTAACAAAAACATTTCAGAAAAGCACTTTCACTTACGATTGGGATTCACGGAGGTACTGCTACAAACTTTCAATCCAGCACGCAAACTGGTACATGATAAAACCATGAAGAGCAAGAATGGTGTCGTGAGAAAAGCATTCGTACAAAATGTGTGCTGCAATTAAAGCCGAGGAATCTGATCATGAAGTTGCCATTAATAAAACTGGTGCTGATAATGGATTTGTCCTTTTGACAGAAAATGAGGTTCATAAATGAGCAAATTGATTTTCTAGAAGCTAGGCCTGATGGGCCTTTTTGATAAAGGCAAGCCGAATCAGCACTTCACAGACAGATTGCTGTAAAGTGCTTTAGATATAATTTTCCACTGAATGTACGAAACCAGCCGAGCCCATTTTCACATCACATTTTGCCAGGTTGTCATGTCAATAAATCACACATTGACCGGTGTGTGGGAGGGTAGTGTGTATGTATGTGTGTGTTCGCCAGAGAGAGAGAGAGTGTGTGTGAAAGAGAGACATTGGGGAACTGCGGTACAGAAATACAGTTGTTTATATCTTGGAAAAGGGCCCATATGCACTAATGGCTATGACACACACGCACACTCATTAAGTCTACATAAGCTGCCTTGTTCAAACACACGGCCGCCACATGCCTCCTTGCACTGCAGAAAAAAACACCTTCTTCTTAACACTCACCACCAAGCGGTTTGAAAGACAACTCACTTCCTGCGTATGTTAACACAACAAGTCTGAGACCCCAAAGTCCCTCAGCTGCCGGTGGTCCACTCACCCCTCAACTGACCCGCAACACTTAAAAGAACTTTGAAACTACTCCCGGATTGAAAAAAAAGCCATGTGTCTTGTAATGCTCACATGTGTGGATACTACTGTTGCTCTTATCGGACGGTAGCTGACTCAGATAGATATAATGATGGTAATCAGGCCTTGGTGTCACTGGTTAATGTTACATGCAAGGTCAAGTTAGATAATCTGCTCTTTTGGACTTTGTTGCTGCCCACTGCATTCAAATTCAGTTTATAAGCAAATATGAAACCAGGCGAATTCAAATGAATGAGTGGTTGCTGAATTGGCACTTATTACAGGCCTAAAAATTCTCTCTCTGTCTTAATACAACCCTCGTAACTCCCAAAACGCTTGCACAAGTAAAAGGGTTCAAAAATAATAGAACCATACACAACAGGCTCTCCATAATAGCAAAGAACCATAATCACGCTAACAGCCATGTATGCTTTCAAGTGGTGCTCACAGTATAATCACTGCTATTCACAGAGTAAAAAAACTCTTTTATAATGGGGTAAGGAGAAGAAAAATCAACCTCTTAGCTTCTTGCATTAATATAACTAGATTTTACTCCAAGTACCATTTCTATTGGTGCTATTATTATGAATTTTTCCAAAATCTGTGGGCTGGCGCCCTGGTCGCTGCGTCACGCCCATAGACCCCGGAATGGGGTATAAGTGGTTACAGAAAATGAATGAATGCATAAATAAATGAATGAATGAACGAACAAATGAATATTTCCAAAATATGGTGTAAAAATAAATACAAAACAATAAATTATTTGGTAGTGGGTCAACAGCCCTCTGACTCTCCAAATCCTCCGCGGCTCCAGGCATTATTTTTCACCATGCAGATCTTCATCAACGATCTGAGAACATTTTCCTGCCTTTAGACATCAGCCCTGCGGAGAAATGAGCTGTGGATTCAAGCCTTATTGTTCATTTCTCTTTTTTTTGTCTGCCAAAGCTCGAATAAGGCTTAACTCTGGCTCACACCTGCCCTCGTACATAATGATGACAGATTTACAGCGCGCTACCGGTCTGAGTCTGCTTCATGCCTTTTAGCAACCTCATATCACGCCACTCTGATGGGTTTTCAAAATATGCTTCAACCCATATTTCTGACCATATATAAATCTGCGAAGTCCTACAGGCCAATTAAGATCTTAAGCCTTTTTGACACTGGGCTGAAAATAATAGGCCAGTGAAAGTAAAACCCAAACAAAGATCTCCTGTGATTCATGAACCATGGGTTCAGAGAGTCAGCTTAATGATCACACATGCCATAACCACCACCCTGACCAGTAATGAGTGAATGTATTATGCAGGATTACGGGGCAGCTTAAAGCTCTAATTAAAAGATCAGCAGCACTTTGGCCAACCCCGCTGCGCGGACCCCGGATCCCCCGGCTCTCAGTGTGCGTCAAAATTCAGCCAACTGCAATCATTTCACAAAGAGGCAATAGATCATTTTGTTTGCATTAATTACCACAGCACGGTATGGGGCTGCAGAAAGGGGGCGCTGAGCTGGTGTTTAATTCTACAAAGAGCTGTGTGTGGAAGCAGAATTACCTCCACAGGCTACAGGCAGGATGACCCAGTCTGTGGAGCTCCAGTTTTCCCCAAAGTTATCTGGATTTAGCTGCTGACGCCTGCTTTGTGAGATACTTGCTCATAAACGCACCATAATTTAAGGCCATGATGCAGAAGAGCCACTTTTGGGCTCCCTTAGAACCTTTTTAAGAACTTTTTTTGTGAATTGCATGTGTGGGTGCATTGAACTGTTTTAAGAACCTCCAAATTATGTAACAACCCAGTGGTCCGATCACAAAGCTGTCACCATTTCAACTCACATGCCCAGCTGGACTCTTTGACTTGTAGTAATAGTGGAACTCTTGTTGGTGTTGCATAGAACCATTTTTAAAATGTTCGTTCAAGATCCATATTCCACACTTTCTCTATCATGGAGTAGAATGATTTAATCTGAATGTCTGAAATGGTTCCATTCAGTCCCAAAAAGAATTCAAAGAATGTTTTTGGCACCAAACAGAACCATTTTGAAACGGTTCTTTAAGGAATATTTGCAGTGTCCCTGTCCCACAGAAGAACTATTTAACCAGGCAAGTATTCAAATGGTTGTTTGGGTTGTCATGATTCCATTTATAACTTGCCTTTTTAACCTTTCAATAACTTGTTTTAAACAGAGCTGTCAGAGCACAGGATAGGTTTGTGTGCATTTAAGCTACTTATATAATAATGATGAGCAACAACAACACTAAAGAGAAAACACAACCACGATTATTATTATTATTATTATTATTATTATTATTATTCCTTCTACTACTACTACTGCAACAACTACTACTACAGAAATAAACACAAAAAAGACACAATTGCTATTATTGCATTATTATCATTATTATTATTATTACTACTACTACTTCTATTATCACAACAGCAACAACAATAACAAAACAACACCACTAAAAAGAAGACACAGCTGCTATTACTGTTATTATGATTATTACAGCAACAACAACAACAACAACAACAACAATATTAATAATAATAATATTATTATTACTATTTTTTGCTATGTGAGTGTTGGTAAGCAGTTCGTCTTCTCTGTGGCTGTGTGTCTCTGGAAATCACACCCCAGCAGCAGCTGCAGGATCTGAACAGCTGTCTGAATCCTGAGCTCCTTATTGAACATGCCCGGCGTTACTCACCCAGCTCTCTCCTCTTCTCTGAGATGCCCTCTAGTCCTCTGCTCCTTTACCGGCTCCTGCTCGCTCCATTCCTCTGTTCGTCTCACCTGAGTCTGAGATCAGCCAGCAGCTCCAGGACTCTCTCTCACTGTCTGACCCACCTCTCCCACGGCTGAGTGAGGACAGTTCATTCTACTAACCATACTCCAGGGTCCAGTGTGTGTGTGTGTGTGCGTGCGTGTGTGTGTGTGTATGTGCTTGTGCGCCTGTGTGTATGTGAGCGCTATAATTAGCTGTACAGATAAAGAAACCCGCTAGACTTCCTTCCACGCTGCACTCTAAACTTAAACTGATCTCACTTCAGTAAAACGTGGGGAGAACAAGAAGCCCGCCCGGCCGCTTGTGTGTGTGTGTGTGTGTGTGTGTGCGTGTCAGCCTCCTCTACCTAAACACTCCTCCTCAATCAACCTCTCACTGTCCCACCCTCACACCCCACTCTCTCTCTCTCTCTCTCTCTCTCTCTCTCTCTCTCTCTCTCTCTCTCTCTCTCTCTCTCTCTCTCTCTCT
>JBBJLR010000139.1:19436748-19450686 GCA_037577145.1 Brachypetersius gabonensis | reverse complement strand
ACTTCTTAAGCACTGATGTACGTCGCTCTGGATAAGAGCGTCAGCCAAATGCCGTAAATGTAAATGTAAATGTAAACAACAACAACAACAACAACAACAACAACAACAACAACAATAATAACAATAATAACAATAATAATAATAATAATAATAATAATAATAATAATAATAATAATACAACACATTAAAAATATTCATTTTGTATTGTAAAAAAATATGTATTTGTTCTTAGGCACAGACCTTTAACAATGTACAGCAATAAACAACAAATAATTTGGTTTTTAAGGAAGTACTAAATGTAATGCAATCAGTTTTCTTTTCCAAGCTAAGATGAATACTGAAACTATTGGAAAATAGTCACAGAAATGAGTTATAATACAATTTTAGTACATAAAGGTCATAACTAAGACTCAATGAAAAGATTAAATCTAGTAAAAATGGAAGATAAGGTTTGGCTGGAAGAAAAGAGAGTATTGTGCAATTATGTAGATTCGAGAGGAGTGCTGTCTTAGATAAATCTAAGACTTGCATATAGCACTCGCTGTTTCCCTGTAGACCACCACTACCCCTCCGTAAAGCTGGTCATGCAGTGGAACACATAACAGTAGGGTTAGAGGACAGGCCGGACCTTTAGGGAATGTACAGGAATATCAGATCCAGTGTACAGTACAGCACAGTACAGTCATATCTACAGTAATAGAGTGAGAGCAGAGTTAGACACAAACTATACACCTGCATAATTACTCTGCTGGGAAAACTGACAGGTAGGTCATTAGCACAGTGCAGGCATAATGGATTCTGCCTCAGTGAGTATTGCTGCTGTGAACAGGGAAGATGCACATGCTCTGTGAAAACTTGACATCTGTTGCTTTGGCCACAGCGGTGAACAGTAAGAGGAACTGACTAAAATAGAAACTGGGCAACAAGGACGCTGTTAAAACCCGAACAAACATTTCATGTTTTTTTTTAAAGATGCTTTTACACTGCACACTGATATAATAGATGGATGAACGAATGGGTGAATGGAGGGTGTTTTAGGCATAGCCACCTTAGATAGTTGCCCAGGGGGACTAGGAGGGCTCTGCCCCTCCTTTCTTGATCTCAAGTATAGCCACTGATGTAGAAGCTAATAAATACTGACACTGGACAGTTGTGTACAGCTTGCCCTCATGTATCTGATCCGATCATCTCATAGTTTTTCAAAAGTTCAACACATGTAGCAATGGTCAAATGTTACTTTTTGACCCCTGTAAACAATTCGCACTAAAATAAGTTATGTGTATGGTTCTTGGAAAAACCTTTAACTATATCAAACAATTACAGCATGTGGTTAATCACACTCTCACATCTCATCCTCAAAATTGAACCATCCATTAAAACCATCCATTAATTTTAGTAGAGCAACCAAAATAGTTCCTCCCTGGCACCGCTCCAAGCGACATTTTGTGGCATCTTTTAAAAAATATTTACATAGTTACATATTCAATCGAATGGATACAGATTGTACAATTTAAAGGTACAATACAAAGAAAGTAAGTAATGATATTAAGAAAGATTTCACAGTGATGAGAGGTTATGGGTTTACTTCATATCCCATATTTTACATTGAATTCCCAGCACTAAGCTTGTACTGTGTGACTTATCAACTGCATTGAAAGATATTACTTACCGTTCCTCTAGTAGGCCCGCAGTCTGACGTTCTGCATATACTTTAGCCAGGGAGTCGTCCACCTTTAATTAAGGCAGTGGTAGAGGAGGCAGATGGCTCACTCTGCAGGCGTGTGGATGCAGAGAAACATAAGGGCAGCAGAGCAGAGAGCCAGAGAGATGGATGGCGATGATAATGATGAATAGAGCGAGGCAGGGGAGAAGAACAATCTGCAACCGAGAGGAGCTGATAAGCTTCACCTCATGCTTTAGGAGCATTTTCTAGGGGGAAAACGCAGCTGCAGCGGGAGACAGCAAATCCACGTCAGGCCACAGATAGGCCACTTCTTTTAATTTTGGAGAGGGGGCGATAAAGACCCTTTTCCCTCGAGTCCTCCGAGTGCACCGTGGTGCTAATATCAGCTGATAGGGGTAATTAATGAGCCTTCAGTTAGCGTCATTAGCATGGGCATGGGTGGAGATACATTCTAATCATTCAGTTCCCCGCCAGTCTTCAGAGATTTAACCAAATGACTCACTCCGCGCACGCTGTTGTTTTCATACGAGGGTGGCTGTTGTTTGTGATTGGGTTGACTGGAGCATTGGAAGCGCCTCATTAGTGTAGGCCGCTCCTTGCATCTGTAACATTCATTGAAAAACGGCTGGGTTGATTTCCTTCATTTCCTTCGCTTTGTCTCTGTCTGCCGCGTCCTGATTATTGTCTTGTCGCCGCTCCGCTTGGGTCTTCACAGTTCACAGCCCAAAGTGGAGATTTACATCAGAATAAAGGTGGGATGCTACGCTGTGGCCCTTTTGTCCCGCCAGGTTGCAAAAGGGCCCCGTCAATTAATTTGTTCTACACTCACCTCTCTGATGCTCAGTTACGTTGCCTGAGCAACCTGAAACGCAAGCTGGGGGACACAAGAGAACACATGCAAAGTGGTAATCTAGAGATCAGGTATCAGTTCCGCTATCAGAGAGGATTCGTGCCTCTTTGCCTGTGGATCAAAGAGGAGTTTGCTAATCCTCTGAAGCTCAGAGGGGGCTGTGTGTCATTACAGGCGTACCTTAGAGGCCTCATGCCATCTTTTTTTGGGCTCCTAAAGGGGAAAATTGAAGTGGTACGCGTGTTTAAAAGCACTTTTGCGTTTTTTCCTCTCATGTGTTAAGTGTTTATCTGAGGCAGAGCTTTTTAGTGGAGCAAATAATTGGACGGAGGAATAAACAGTCTGATAGAAAGCATCTGTGGAGAGGGAGGCGAACGAGATAACCCAGGCAGGATGGAGTATGGCAACACCTGGGTGTTTTTCTCCAGCCATGTGCAGATTTGTTCCATTCCATCTTTTTTATGCCAGAGTAGTAGCTCTAAGGCAGTACACAGTTTCAAAGTGTACCGTTCACTTCCTACTCTAAGCATCCCTTATAAACTTAGTGGCAAAAACAGGCTGCTTGGAAGTCGTTGTTGCCGTCAGACAAAAAAAACAACATATTTACATATATATGCATCTATGCAGGGCTAAATCAGTTTAGCCCCACCTAATAAAAGGAGTGTTTCAGTCTAGAATTGTTTCTGGAAGTGTAAACTGTTTTTGGTATATAACATATGCAAATGTCATTAGTGGACCATATTAGATCTGAGAAAAAAATAGGACATGGGTCCTTTAAAATTTTGGAGGACTGCCATGGTAGAACCACTTTTGGTTTCCGTATAAACCTTTCAGTGCAGGGACCTCCACATAGTGCACAGGTTCAGTGCCAGTGAAAGGCTTTTCCCAGAAACATACGTCCATCCAGGAACAACTTAGGAAGCTTTAATTTAAAAAGTGTAGCTCAGTGTGCTTTTAAAATCAGCTGCCTGACCTCTACAGCTAACAGATAATCAAAAGAGGGATTAATATTACAGACAACATGCACAAGGCTCAGTTTACTTCAGGATCGTGCAAGCCGTTTGGCTAAATTTAGTCTAGAGGGATGCCTATGAAGTTGTCCTCATAGGACTAATAATCATTGCTACTGTTGTTCACAGCCACTAAGCCAAGTCATGCCTTTGTCATTTCAGCAGGAAAGTTTTATGATTCATCATTGATGGTTGCCTAACACCAGTGGCCTTAAGTTATTTTTGGTCATTCAATCACTAGTAGAATGGATGACCAAAAATAACTCAAGGCCACCAGTGTACACTTCATGATTTGATAATTATGTGGGCATAGCGGTGCAACTTCACAGATGCTTTTTGCACATTCACCCATTCAGGAGGTTCCTAACTACCAACATCTTGTAATAGCATACCTTCAAAAAAGAAAAAAAATGAAGAAACTCAATTATCCCTAAGCTTTGGGTCATTCTTATAATTTTTTAGCAGCAGTCAGTTCACTCTGATGATCAAGAAGTGTTTTATAGGCACAGTGAGGTGCATGAACAGAGTTAATGCATGAAGGACGTGCAGCGAGTGGGGCTCTAGGGTCTACCTCTTATCTGTTGCTTGGCTCAAAGCGAACAGCATTTTCCAAAATCAAATACAATACAGCCCAACAGCAAGCTGGGGTAAAACAACTACAGGGCCATATCTGAAGCAGTCTGATTCATCACACACACTCTCCAGAATGGATATCCAGCATCCAGCTAGAAAAGAATTGTGACTGTTTCAAGCACTCTGAAGGCCAGAAAGAATTGGCAGTGTTATGGAGGGCTGTTATGTGATTGGTTTTTTTTCTCCCTTAGCAGAAACAGATAAATCTCTGGTCGGCTTCTGAGGGAATTCCAAAACAAGAGCTTCAGATCCAGCGACCAGATGAGGTAAAGAACATGTTTTTAATTTTAAGAGGGTTTGAAATTGAATGCTCTCAGCGAGGATTTCAGCAAATAACATTAGAAAGCTTGGTGGAAAAAAGTGACATTTGCTAAATGACTGATTCGGTCAAGACTCACCCGTTCAGAACAAGTGATTCCTTCATTCATTCATTCATTCATTCATTCATGCCACTGAGACTCGGACTCGAGTCGCACCTAAGTCGCACAAACAAAGACTTGTGACTTGACTTCAGACTTGCCCTCAATGACTTGAGACTTGACTCGGAAAAAAATAACGGTTTTCGAGGGGTCGTTGGAAATGGGTCACCAAGCCCCATCTAAGTGTGGAGTTCCACATTTAGAGTGAGAGATATATTTTTCATGTGTTTCAAATGTGTTTGTGTAACAAAAATCTAAAATATTTTCTAAACGGACCCTCATAATAAACTCCTAAACCATGTTCATTTCATGGAATTATTTATTTAGATCCCGCACTCTTTTCAACGACCCAAAACCCGTTCACCTCGCTCCCGTGTCCCATTACTTTTGTCCTAGATGAACGGTTTTCAGCTTATAACGGTTTTCAAGGGGTCGTTGTAAAGGGGTCACGGAGCCGCATCTAACTGTGGAGTTTCACATTTAGAGTGGAGATATATTTTTCATATTTAATATTTAGATTTAAGATCATTTAAGGCAAATCCTCCATGTTGGTGAGGGCATTTCACAGCACACAGTCCCGCCCCCATGCTTAGAAACAGCCAATTGTAATCACGGGGCGTGGCTAATTAACACATCTTCTAAACGTTCAGAGCTGAACATTTAAACATCCCACATTTAGAGTCGCCGTTTGTAAACTTCACCACTCAGAGACTTGAGACTTGACTTGGACTCGAGCACATAGACTTGAGACTTGACTTGGACTTGTTAAATATGACTTGTGAACATCTCTGATGCATGCACAAGTAAGTTTTGTTCATGTACTCTGAATGTATACTAAGACCACAAGGCAACTTATCCTGAATCCTGAATATATACAGGCTCCCTGTAAGCACTACTGTACTGGTTAGGGCTTTTCATTTAGCTTTGTGCTTTCATTCAATCAACAATGTTGCAACTGATATTCTACCACTGACACGTTGTATTTGTGTTTATTATGTGGGAATTAATTTTGGTCCATGCCCCCTACTCTAGATTTTTAATTCCATTATCTATTCTTAAACTCCAGACTATATCACGAGACTAGATGCACTGCTGTGGAATAAGCTCTCCTCCATCAAGGACAATGGTCATTTTCTAGCTTTAACAACCCTTTTCAGCCAAAGAAAGAGCTAATTAGCTAATTACAGTACAAGTGGTGCCTCCAGGACTGGAGTTGAAGCATAATGGTTTAGGTGAAGCTCCATTTATTCCTGACCGGCTAGCTGGGTCTATCGGCTGAAGAGCTCCAGTTGTGGAACAAATAAGATATATATCTATTTGCTGTAATAAAAACAGTAATGTTTTATTGTTTATTGATTTTATCACCTTTCTGCAATATACACTCATACTCTGAGGCACTTAATGCGTCAGTCATTTTCAGATGGAAGCCAAAAAACTGGCTCATTTGGAAATGGTTATACTGTATGCAGCTCATACAATGAAAAAGTAAAACAAAATGTGAGATTAAGGATAAAACATGGAGATACGATCTGTGTTTTAAGGGACTGACTCAACAGAGGGTGGATCTCCCATTTCTCATCAGTAACACAGCAATGTAGTACAACATCAGTACAAAGAGTTCTGTGGGGTTTTATTAGGAATTAAAATAAAAAGTGTACCTGCACCACTTTACAGGGCTTCCTTTATGTACAGACCTTCTTCTTAAGAGAACTGCAACAGGCAGCTGCCACAAAATTCCTGAAAGGCTTGTTTGTTTGTGTGCGACAGACGCTGAGCGTCACACTGAAACCCTGCAACTGCTCTGCGACTTTGCGGCAGGTCAGCTGCCAGCAGCAAGCAGTTGGAGCTGCTGGTTGTTTGTATGCAAGCTTAGTGTGAATCAATAATTAGGGCCTTCCAGACACCAGGCAGGGTCTGCTGAGGATAGGCAAGGCCTGCCGGGATGGGGGAGGTGAAACTGCGGAGTGCACGATGCACAGATGAGCGAGTTATGCAAGGAATGGACAACAGATGAGTGACCACAGAGCTGGATGAGTAGAGAGTATGAAACATTTGAGTGTGTGATGATGAGGATGGAGATGATGCCAGGGGATAATAAATTCAAGCAGGGGATTTTCTAGTCTGCTGGTTATACTGAGGCACACGCAGTATTTAAGGGGGCACAACCCAATGTCAGTCACAGGGGCATAAAAACAGAATTTTCAGACTGATTTTTTTTTTTGCTCCTTTTCCTGTTCTGGCTCTTTTTTTTCACATCTCCGTCATGTTCTGAGTGTCCTTACAGGTCTTTTTCCTTCAGCTTTCACATAAATAATTTCATACACAGACATGTGAAGTAATAGAAGTGAAGAAAAGTACAGTTGGGATATTTCGTTGTTGCATCTTAACTCATACTACCTACCGCTTAACTGAACTAATGCTAATCTAAATAATGCTGATCTGTATAATATGTGCTTTAGCATCGCTCTGGACTCTCTTTGCTTAACTTGAAGGTTAAACACCCCAGCAGTGTTTCCTTTTACAAACAGACAGAGCCAACCCTCTCCACCTTCACTAGGCACACCACTGGCATGCTGGACATAACTTTGCTGTGAAAAGAACTGGAGGCTGGAATGAGGGATTCTAATATAGCATCAATATAACATACCACTAACCCACAGCCCGCAAGAAAACGTCCAATTTTATCTCAACAGAACCAACAGAGCTAGTATTAGTATTTGTGCACAGTGTGTCATGTGTCAGTTTGAAGGTTAGAAATGATGGACATGCACGTGATGTCAGACTCCAGTCCTCACAAGCCACGGCATTGAAGAAATCTTCCGATCTGATCTAACTCACCTGATAATTTACAAGACTTTGGTGAACTGGAGTCTGAGCAGTAGATTAGGGAAACTGTTAGTCTCTGTAGAACTGCAGGCTTTAAGGAGCCCAGGTTCACATACCTTGTCCAGTGACAGCTATAGAAAGCATTTGGCCTGGCTGTAGACTTTTATTAATAAGATTTTCAAAAACTATTTGCAAAAAGTGGTGGAGTAAAAAATCAGCCAATTCCAAAACTGATACTGGCAAAAGAAAAAAACCCAGCATAAATCAGACCTATGGGTGACTTTGAGTATTCTTACTGTACAAGAGAAGGATATGATCATGTGATCACAGCATGTCGCACCCCTGGGGCCTGGATGTGTGATAGGAGGAAGGTATTCTGGAGCAGAGCACCTGGTGGGACCAATGAAGAGGCTCAAATCTGGTTTGGAAAAAGGACAGATGGTAGCAGACATACGGAGCAGGAGCAAGAAAGGAAGCTGGGGGCCTGGGAGAGAGCCAGGAGATCCAAAGTTAAAGCACACAGTCTTAAAGCTGGATTCCTTAGTCAGAGGAAGGTCTGTAATGTCATGTCTACGAGACTTGACTGACCAGGACATATGGGTCAACTTAGCTAGGCAATTTCCCCAAAGCATCGTAGATATTTCATCTAAAATAACATATCCAGTGGGTCCCACACTTAAACGGTATTACACTAACTACAACTGGATTTTGAATGTATAGTAACACATTCACAAGTGCAAATGTTGATACAAATCAATTGATTATTGTTCTATAATGCAACTCTTAAGTAGAAACACATGAGCTAGTTATTCTGGGATATCTGCATTTGATCTATTTTACTACAGTTGTGAATATGTAAATAAATGTTTTATTTATTTGTAATGCTAACCTAGTCACAGTTTGCACATTTTATAAATGTTTATATAATAGCATTGGTATCGGCAATGACAGATATGCTCATGTAAAATGTTGGCTTTACCCTTATATTTTCATTTCGGTGCATCCCTAAAAATCAAGGTGGAATGTATATTACATAATATTATATAATAAAGCAGTGTCTTGGTGTAAAAACAGTGAAAGCTAAACAAATAAACACAAAGTAAAGGTCAATATAGGTAGACAAAGAGCATTTCTCTGTATGAAAGTACATGAAGGCTCTTGTTCTTAGGAGTCCAGACATTGCAAGTTCAGTGCAGGAGGATCAAGAACAAATCAGTCTGCATGTAGAACAGCAGCGTTTATACTGACATCACAGTGCAGCACAGATCAACTGTAGCGCCTAAAGACCCTAAATTGTTCATTTAACCTTTATCTATACAATAAATGGTATTTACAATAAAATATATAATGGACCCAACTGTTTACATTCAAGGGATCAGACAATGGTCTCTTAAAACACACAGTTCCTCTGCTGACAGTGAAAGCATTCTGGGAATCCTGACTAACCAAGTCCACACAACTCACCTCCTGATGCATCCTTGACAAAACCTACAAATCTAGGACATATGTCCTTGTCAATACTAGACTAGTATCTAGTCTAGTCAGCTGGGCCATGACTAAAGTTTCAGAAGTTAATTAGAATGCATATTGGGAAAAAACCCCATTGTAGTACAAAAGAGTATAATGGGTTAATATTTTTTATGCTAACTTTTTATAGTTATAAGATTAACACATACATTTTTGGTATATTCCTAATGGTATTTGTCACAATTTGGGGAGCAGCACCTAATAACAACACTACATGTGTCTGTCTGTTTTAAACTCTGAGTTTAAACTCAACAGTTTAAACAGTTTAAACTCATTATTATTGTTACGGATTTATTAGCGAATTATCTGTGCAATAGTCTGATGCTGCTTCGTTGCACAACGTCTTACCAGGTTTAAATCATTGTGATTATGTGTATCACTATGTGGATGATCATCTTACTATGGTGTACAATAGCCCACCATGTGCAACACTGCAATGTTCTTATCAGTTTCTAAAACATTACAACTATGTGCAATATTGTATTATACAAATATCACTACTTATGTTAATATTACTTATATACTACTGATCTCTACCATGTGCTGAAACATACTCCTAACTACCATCTGTGTTGTAATTCTGATTTACTTATCTATAGTATTTATACCCAGCCCTTGTGTCTATGTCAGATTTCAGATCCTGATTCTGATTATTACTGAAGGAGCTCCAGATAATGTAGCTATATAATTGTTAAGCTTGTAAAATCTGCAGGCATGGCATATTTGTACTCGATCAAAATCAGAATATTGTGGTAGTGGCATAAATGGAAGTATCTTCAACAGTAATCCAGCTGCAGTAGAACTGTAGCCATCTTCTTATACAGGTGAGCTTTAGGACTGCGGGAGCTGCTACTGCAGCTGTGCTGATCTTCAGTGTTTCTGTAGAAGTAAATGGCACTCCTGTAACTTACTGGCCCAGACCAACTTCTGACTGGTTAACAGCAGGCCTGCAGCTCCATGGCCCTGCTGATGCTGATAGGTCACGGCAGCAGGTCTTAAGGAGGGCAACGGGTGTCCACTTTAATCATCATGACTCAAGAGATCACGAGCCAGGCAGCATGACGGACAGAGTGAAGACAGAGGAGGAGAAAAGAGGGCTAGAAAAGATAGTAAGAATGATATTTATTCCATTAACCTTACTTTAAGCCCTACATCCGCCTTGCTTTTTTGTGTTTGCACTGAATCTATAAAGCTAATGCAGTAAAGGAACTTTTACACTGCATCATGCACACTGCGTGCCTAAATCATGACACAAGTGCCTTTATTGAACTATCTAAGGCTATCCAATGGACAAAAGTATGCTGCATAAATAAAGACAGTAGTATAAACATTCCTGAAGCTTGGATTGTGTCCACTAATGAGTCAGGTTTAAGCTTACATTATTAATTACCTGCACTAGCCTCATAGCCAGAGTGCAGGCATCTACACTGTACATATCTTAATTGGATCAGCTACATTACAAGAAAGGGCGAACTTGGAGAAATAATATTTCTATTGCCAAACTACACTTTGGAGAGTTTGTATTAGATGTGAGATAGAGTGGTGAGATGCTTGAGTGGCTGAAAAAAAGCAATTCCCAAAAAAAGGAGAAAAAAAAACTAGATCATGTAAATGCTCTGGGGCTTGTTGAGTTTTGAACTGCCCTGATTTTGACAACATTTAGGACAAGACGTTGTAAATTTTGCATGAAGGCAAGCAGCTGTGTGTGTGTAAACTGGCGAGCAAGGAGGAGACATAGGACAGAAACAGCGGGAGAAAGAACTGACACAGACTTTGGTACTCAGCATGAATTGAGTTGTGAAAGCTTTGTTACATTAACTCCTTAAATGCCAGGCTTACTATTCAGTATTTCATCTTAAGGCTTATTATCCAAGAGCTATTATTAAACTAACTTTTTAGATCTATAAACACAACCGTTTCATAGAGTTTTATAGATTTTAAAGTTTCCTTAGACACCATGGCAGCTGAGCAGTCATATACAAGTCTCAGACCACTATATGCAATAGCAAGCTTTGACTGGAGTGATGAATCAGAGCTGGAGGAGAGGCAGTAGTCCAGTAGTGGAGGACTGTGATGACATTTGGCCTGTGGAATGTAATCGAAGGGTCTTTATCACCATGTCATCTGTGTTGTCCACAAGGGTGGGAAGAGTAAAAAAGAAATTGCCTTTAAACATACCTAGTAAAACAAAAATGTATTTAACAGATCAGTTTAAATGGTTGGTAGTGTGTGTGATGCAGTGACTGATCAGAGATAATAAAATGAATAAGGACAGTTGTGACTATTTTTACTGGGATTTGGATTTAGCTGGATCTTCTAATACAACAATAAATTCAAGTGTATGCAATGTGAATTGACTGGTAATAGTAAGTTTTAAGAAAAAAAATATAATAATTAATACTTGTAAAATAAAAAGTTCAAGTTGGTAGATGCCAGGAAAATGCTAACTGCCCAAATGCATAGGACTGTACAGTTTGGTGGAGGAGGAATCATGGTCTCAGGCTGTATTTCAAGGATACATGCCTTAATTTCAATGAAAAGAAATGTTAAGCTACAGTATACAATCACATTTTAAAGAACTCAGTGGCTTCTTTCTGCTGCAAAAACAGCCAAATATAAGAATAAATGCAAACAAACAAGAAAGCAGTAAAAAGTATCAAGATTTCTTTTTTCTAAAAATTAGTCAATACTTTGTGAGCTGGTTAGAAGAACACAGGTTTGGATCCAGGTTTCTGCTCAGGGCCTCCAGTCACTGGGTGAATGAATACAATTCCATAATCAACAGCAACTGCAGTAAAAAGAGCCAAACCAGGGATTTAAAGGAGCTACAAGTAAAACTGGGCTTCCATGAGTAAAGAGGTCTGGAAATGGTTAAGTGAACACTTTGCCACACAAAACCACCATTTACTGTATTAATGCTGTTTGTATTTGTTGTAATATAAGTGTTTTAACACTAACTTAACACCACTGCCCAGCAGTAAACCGCTTTTCAGCATAATTTTCTCAGGTGCCTAAAACTTTTGCACAGTACTGCATGTCCTTCAAACTTTTGGGGAGGTCCTTTAACAACACGCCAGTGTCCCTGTACATATCTGTACAATTATTAGTTTATTAAGCCACCAATATGAGCAGTGATTTCTAGGTAGACACGAGCTATTGCGTCTTCAACCTATAAGCTATAAGAACTTCATGACATCCATGAAGATATGGTTTGCTGAGGTTGTTGTGGAAAAGCTTTGAGTGGTCTGCTTTGGGACCCCTTGTCTATAGAACACTTAGGATAAACAGGAAATCGAGCCTGACATCAGGAGGTCGTTTAATGGGGCAATGCGTCACCACTCAATTATCATGCCCCACTAAACCCATTGTGTGTGGCTCCTTTGAACAGATCTAACGTCATTTTTTGGACCGTACTTTCCTTGTAATTTCGTGAGCTTTGTAAAAATGTTTGTGATAGTATGTCATTTACGATTTAAACCACAAATGCTTGTCATCGGTCGTAACGAAGACCAAGACATATTTACCCAAGAAGGCAATAAAATCTATTCCATTAAAAAATAAGGAACTAAACATCCTTTTGGGTACTGTCACTTGAGTAGAACCCTCCAGGATACATATTTAGTACTTTTACATAGGGAATAAAACGGTTCCTCTGTCTGTCTGTCTTTCTTTATTGCTCTCTTTCTTTCTTTCATTCTTTCTTGTGTCCATTCTTTTGTCCTTTCTTTCTTTTGTCCATTCTTGTTTTCTTTCTTTCTTACTTTTTCTATTTTTTCATCTTTTCTTTCATTCTCTTTTTGTTTCTTTCATCCTTTGTTTCTTTTATCCTTTCTATCTCACTGTTTTTTGTCTTTTCTTCTTTCTTTCTTTTTTACTATCTTTTGTCATTTTTTCTTTCTTTCTTTCTTTCTTTTTCCTACCTCTGTGTGGTGTTCAGACGTCCCATGATTTAGTTCTTGTTCCAGGCACTGTCACCCAAAAATAGAGTCTGACTGCACTAGCGCTCTTGTAGTCGCATGAAAGCAAATACCTACAGAAATGTTCCGCAATCTGGTGTAAAGCTCTCCCAGAAGAGAGCTGTTACTGCAGCACAGGGAGAAACAACTCCATATTAATGCCTATGGTTTTGGAAGGAGATGTTTCAATGTCCAAGGAGACCTGGTGCCGTGGATTGGATATCAAGGCTTATTCCAGAAAAAACCCAAGAATAAATAGAGCTGAAGCTTTAGTCCTGCTGGACCGGATTGCAGTCACAGAGCAGGAATGCTGTTGTTCTCCTGCAGATGCTCTGAGTGAAAGTGGAGCTGGAGAATGGCCTGCGGAATGTAACTGAGCGGCCTTCATCACCATGTCACCATGTCATCTGTGTTGTCCACAAGGGTGGGAAAAGTAAAAAAGAAATTGCCTTTAAACATACCCAGTAAAACATAAATGTTTTAGCAGATCAGTTTAAACGGTTGGTGGTGTGCGATGCAGTGACTGATCAGAGATAATAGTTCCAAAATGAATTAAGGATAGTTGTGGCCATTTTTACTGTGATTTGGATTCAGCTGGATCTTCTAATAACAATAAAGTCATGTGTATGCAAGGTGAACTGACTGGCAATAGTAAGTTTTAAGAAAAAAAAAAAACTTGTAAAATAAAAAATTCAAAACACAGCTATTTTTTAATTTGCTGAAGATCTTGTTTTGACTCCAATAGTTTTTAACTGTTTCAGATAGAGAATATGATACGATATTTTCTAGCCCTCTCTTGCTATATAAGTCAAATCCTCAGTCAGTCATTTAAATGAAAGACCATGGTGGTTAAGTTCAGGCATAACACCCTGGTGGGTCACATACACTACTCACAATAAGTTAGGGATATTGTAATTTACAGTGCTTGTCCTATTTGCTCTGAATTTTAATGAAACAAGTAAAAGTTCCCTTTGATATTACTAATAATGTATGAGAAGAAACACCATTTTCATTAGTTTAATATTTATTACCC
>JBBJLR010000139.1:19421160-19436648 GCA_037577145.1 Brachypetersius gabonensis | reverse complement strand
GAGGAGAGACTCTGAGTGTGTTGGGAGAGGGATGTTGAGGAGAGACTGAGTGTGTTGGGAGAGGGATGTTGAGGAGAAACTCTGAGTGTGTTGGGAGGAGGATGTTGAGGAGAGACTGAGTGTGTTGGGAGATGGATGCTGAGGAGAGACTGAGTGTGTTGGGAGGAGGATGCTGAGTAGAGACTGAGTGTGTTGGGAGAGGGATGTTGAGGAGAGACTGAGTGTGTTGGGAGAAGGATGTTGAGGAGAGACTGAGTGTGTTGGGAGGTGGATGATGAGGATGGAGCTGCAGGGAAGAGGAGAGAAGGAAGTTCTAATAGGAGGTTTGTGGATGTGGTGGGGTAGGACATGCAGGCAGTTGGTGTGAGGGAGGAAGAGAGAGGAGAGGACAGAAGGAAATGGAGCAGATGGCTGATCTGCTGTAGCAGCCCAAAGAAAAAGATGAAGATTTTTATTAACATGATTTACTCACCATACAGCATCAAATGCATATCAAATGCCCTTTGCACACACACCCCTTACAATACGTTTAATTCAGCAAATAAAATTCAAATTTGCATAACGGTGCTCGAAATAGAGAATGTGTATTTACTTACATGTATTTTGGCAGATGTAATTTGACCAGAGGTGTCCAATGATCATAAATAATAGCATTTCATACATCAACAGAAACTACATTAGCTTTTTCTTGGCAGATATCCCTTCATGGCCAGGTTTGCTTTCAATAGCAAATGACTCTGATATACGGCTTAATTTGCAGCAGAAAAGGATATAGATGACGTTGCTAACCGCCAGAAAAAGGTTTGTTTAAACCAAATATTCAAATGTCATCTACCTGGCTCTCCTACCTTTTAGATATTTAATTCTAGAATATGTTACAATCAGATTTCATAAAGCAAACCCCTTGAACTTATTGACGACTGGTCAGCTGCCCTTGCATTTTTCAGTGACTTAATGAAATTATTATCTCTGCATGTCAAGTTTGCCATGTGTGCAAAAAGGTTTGAGATTTTTTGACTGGCAACATGTTATCACTCCACTTTTTGGTTCTGTTTTCACTCTTTCCCCTCTTCCCCATTGTTGTTTTCTGTTTTCCTACCCTTACAGTATTGCTCTCATATGTTTGTTTGTTTTTGTATTGGTTTGAACTGAATCAATGGAAGATAATTAACAAAAAAGAAGCACATCTTAACAGCTTTTCACACTGCAAACTGGCGGAGGGGTACTTTTTCATTTATTTTGCTACATTGGCATTGTATATCCAGTGCAAAACTAAAGAAGCAAACTGTACAAAACAGACAGATTTGCATAATATTTTGTAGCTTTGAGTTTTGGCCGACTGTTTTAATGGTTACTGAGACACTGATAATTCTGTATATCTTTTGTTTCTTAATTCTTATTACAAGCTTTGTGTTCAGTTTGGGTGAAATTCAGGCATAAAGAGCAAATGACTGGGTGTTGCTCAAATGTTTCAATACTGACTTTGATATTGACTCCAAAATTACATTAACTTACTTAAAGCAGAACTGAGTGAGAGGTGTTAGAAGTGAAAATATTTACTTATGTATATTTAGTATTGCAATAAATCAGCAGGCCAGACTTTGGAAAGAGCAAGCTTACTGACATACTCATGTTGATAAGGTCGTCTGCTTGGGTACTGAAATTTGGTACTAAATTACATGAATACTGCAGCATTACAGCAATTTGGTATAATATTATAATAAAAGCTACCCAGGCCTTCTCAACTCGAATAGAAGCCTCCACACCTGCCACCCACCTCTGAGGTTACACCTTTGAGGTTACATGGTGTACTCCCACAGATGTGCTTACTACACTACAAACTATAATACAACTCATACAAAAACGCCCAAGTTAAAGGTTTACATCAAAAAAAAAAAAGCCTTTACATAATGGTCATTGTTTAGTGCACCTTTATATTATAGTGGTAGAATGCCCTCGATAAAAGCATCGTACTCACAATAGCCTGGCCATGGATGGAGGACTGCATGACTCTGGTAAGTGGGTGTGAATATGAGGGGGAGAACAAGCGTGCTTACTCACAGAAAAAGGGCATCATGTGAGCCAGTGGTAGTATTTCTGTCCATTCTAGAGTAGGTCTGTCACTTCTTAAAGGAATATTCCAACAACTTCTTTACTATGTTTTCTTCTGTAAAGTCAGCATCTTATTACTGTATATAACTAAATGTCTAAGATTTGTTAAAGGAACAGAAGGCCAGTTGATTCAAAAGACACAGATGACAGAAGTCAACGGCAAGGTGCATCAGGACAGAGAGATTTTTGTCCCTCTTCATTGACCATATACTTATTATTTAATTGAAGTGAGGCTGAAAATGCACAAATATTCTTTTAATCCTTTGTATGAGCAGGATGTGTTTAGTGTGGTTTAGTGATTCTTAAGTAAACTTAGTTTCATATATTAGGAAATCGGTTAAGAGTAAAATCATCACACGGATGATGATCAGACATAATAAGGCACTGGCTGGGCAGTGACATGTGCATAATTATATGTAGGGAGTCAAATGCAGTCCTTGCTGGGCCATCAGGAATCTGATTGTGACTTTTTACCACCATTTGGGACCATGTTTAATGTTATTAGCAGAAAAAAAACAAATAATTAAGAAGTTATATGGAACACTTACAGTATAAGATGACTTCTCTCTCCTACTGTATATTTCTGGTCTTATCACCTGGAAAAAATAACCGAGACAAGTCACTCTTACGTGAGAATAAAATTATGCAACGACAGGGGTGATCGCTTAGACATAAAATCCACATAAACAGCACATAAAAAGGTCATTTTCGCAGAGAAGCACATGAATGAAGGACAGTAGGGAGCATGCTGGCTATGTGTCAATGACCTTGTGCAGAACTACTGTATGGGACAAGAGGGGAGACAAATATGGTCAGATATTAAGACCTCCTCGTGGAGCTCTGAGACTCGCTGAAGCACCAAAAGAAGATCTGAAATGCAGCAGTGCTCTTACACTACTGTACTGAAGCATTACATGAGCCTGACACTGACCGTGCTGCCCCTGGGTCCGGCCCACGGCTGCAGGATTCTGGAGAGGAACAGGACAGACCGAGTGGCAGACATTTCAGATCCAAGGACAGCAGATCTTCAGATTGTTCTCCCCCAGCAGACCTTACCAACCCCGTGCGTACAAAACACACAGCAAGCTACGGTTTCACATTCAGGGACGAGTCCTTGTGGATTTGTGTGTCTTTATCCAAGTGCACTACATTAGCGCCTCCTGCTGTCGTGATCCCGCTACTGACTCAATTTAAAGGAGAATTCCACTGACTGTCCAAAAAAATCTGCGTAATCTATTATTACATTAAATAATAGCAATTAAATATTCAGTTAAAGTTGGTCAGGGTTCCAGGAGAAACATGCATTACATGTGCAAAATTCTCAGTTATAACATTGCTGTACTGTTACCTGGTTTATTATTGTCTTCCAACAGGAATTTGGGTTTTTTTTAAGATATTTGCCATGCATCCTTAACCTTAAAAAAGGTGTAGGTGTATAGGAATGTAAAATAAGGAAGAAATGTGTGTTCAGTGAACTGTGGGACAATGTGTTGTTTAAATTTACAGTGAAATATGTAATTCAAACTGGAACCTGACTCTACATGTACATATATATGATGTTCTTTCTTCTTGTAATGATTGTTTAAATGTTGTATTTCTTGAACAAGTCTCGGCTGTCCCAACAGACCACTGCTGGGAGAAGAATAATGGAGCCCTCCACTTTGAACGTACAGTAGGTGATAACTATATGAACAAAAGTATTGGGACGCCTGACCATCACACTAAGAATTTAAACGTCATTGCATTCAAATCCATAGACTTTAATGTATAGTTGGTCCCCACCTTTGAGGCTAAAACAGCTTCCAATCTTCTTTATTGTTTTATTGGCTTTACACGAGATTTTGGAGCTTATGTCGGAATTTGTGCCCATTCATTCTGTAGAGCATTTATGAGGCAATGCGGGACAAGAAGGCCTGACTCGCAATCTCCGTTCAAGTTCATCCTAAATGTCTTGGATGGGGTTAAGGTCAGGACTGTGCGGGCCAGTCAAGTTCTTCCACACCGAACTTATCCAATCATGTTTTTATGGTATAGTAAGAAAAAGTGGCATTTGTCAGGCGCCGTTCCAAAGCGACTTACAACCATTAGTTACAGGGACAGTCCCCTTGTAGCAACATGGTTACGTGTCTTGCTCAACTGCAACTTTGTGGTTACCGGGTCCACAGGCAGTTTTACCCACTAGAGTACTACTACGCAATGCACTGGGGCACTGTCATGCTGAAATAGAAAAAGTTCTTCCCCAAACTGTGTCTACGAAGTTGGAAGCATCCAAAATATCTTGGCGTGCGGAAGCATTAAGACTGACCTTTACTGGAAGCTAGGGGCCATCTAAATTCAATATTTAATAGAGGTGTCCCAATACTTTTGTCCATATAGTGTATAGGTTGAAACCAGATCGAAGACAAATAAAGACATAATCCCCCTGTCACGAAATGAATTTATAAATACATTTATATTTCTGAATGTACAGCAACTTGACCTAAATAACTAAATGTAATGATATTTTGTCTGTTATTATTCAGTGAATGGTGCACTTGTTGCCCTGAACAACCGAAAGGACGAGGCTGTTTACGTTTTTTTAACGCTTCATAAATATGCTTTATGTTGAATTTTATTCTGAATAAACAGAGAAAAATACACACAATTGTGTGATTTCGATTTTTTTAAAAAGAAGTTTAATTCTTCTTCTTTTCTTTTTTTATTTTGAATGAAGAGATCCTTTCGGGTTTGCGTCGTGAGGTCAGTCATCATGACGTCGGTAGTTGTAGTCCAACAAAGGGCGTTTTTATATCGGACTATGGGAACGTAAAACTACATTTCCCATTTTCCCATCGTATTTGTCTCCTCCTCGCCTCCTCCTGATTCCCTCCCACTGTCTGCTGGGCCGCGGGGAAGTCGCAAGATGGCCGATGTCGTTTGAAAGTATGTTCCTCTCCTCAGTATGAAGCCGTGAGTGAGCCAGGGAGCGAGGGAGCTTACGTTTCGGGGGGTTCGTTTTTTTGTTTTTATTTTAGTTATTTTTACTTTGTTTTTTATTTAGTTGTTTGTTTTGTTTTTGTTGGGTTTTTATCGTCCATTTCATCCTGGACTCGCCCCTGTCTGCTGGTCGTCTGGACTAGTTTTAGAGTCGTCAGTCAGTCAGTCAGACAGTCACACTGGGCTCTGGCTAACGGACTCCGGGGCTTAGCTCGGTCTCTTAGCCTCAGGGCTGTATCTTAAATTTCTCTAGCATCAAATATTTTAGTCATCATTACAAAATCCCGTCCTGACGGCCGCGCAGCGTTCTGACACTATGCTAACACCGACCAGCAGTCGTAGTCGTAACGTGAAGCCACTTTGCTAGCATGTAGGATTATCATCTTTTTCTGCACATTTCTTTCTCGCAAACAGCGTCGACATCGTTCCCGCCGCTCTCTCCCGTCGTAACCCCGCGTAAACGTCAGTTTCCCTCCGAGCTATGCTATAATTAACCCTAATCTTCTGTAGTTTGGGACATTTTATAGTTGGCATCCTACCAAAACACAGAGAATGGCTACATACTGTTGCACGACCAAACACAAAATATAACTTCACCCACCAACCACACACCCACAGATTTACAGTAACACGGGCTTGATTTGGTTAGTTCACGTTACACTTTAGTTACAGGCGGATTTGGGGCACCACCTGTTAGAAGTCTAGCACAAGTACCACCCACGTTGTTTTTCATTTTTATTATTTTTGAGACTTAAACGGGACAGAATGGGAGTGCAGGGGTTTCAGGAGTATTTGGAGAAGCGTTGTCCTGGGGCGGCGGTTCCAGTGGACCTCCTGAAGCTCGCCAGAACAGCAGGCCGACAGCCTCCACACCACCACCCCCATCCTCCACACCACCAACCTCATCCCCATCACCCTGGCTCTTTGCCCCCACCGCCGCCGCCGCCTCCCGCGCGGATCCTGGTGGACGCGGACTCGGGCCTCCAGCGGCTCTACGGGGGGTACCAGACTGACTGGGTGTGTGGCGGGGAGTGGAACGCCATGCTCGGCTACCTGGCGGCCCTGTCTCAGGCCTGCCTGTATCAGGGCGGCCTGGAGCTGGTCGTCGTGTTCAACGGCACGCTAGGCAAGGAGCGCTGGCCCGAGTGGGCGCGGCGGGCGCAGGGGCAGAGGCAGACCGCCCAGCTAATCGTCAACCACGTCGGCAGCAAGGCCACACCGCCCCCGCGGGCATGGTTCCTGCCGCCCGCCTGCCTGAGCCACTGTGTCCGCCTCGCCATGTTCCGCTTCCGCGTGAGGGTAAGTGTCTTGCTGCAAAAACTCCTCTCAGCCGGAGAAATCATGTGCACACTTTGGGAACAGGGTAGAAAAGGGATTTTTCCAGGAAGTTTTCATGTGCTGTTTATCAGAAATCAACAAGTTATATTTATTGCATATAGTACATGCGAGTTGTCTATATGGATATAATACAGTAGAGAAGGATGCTGAAAGTAAATTATATGGTTACCATAATAAAACTTTCTGTGTGCATCTGTGCCTGGGATTTTAAAGTAATTAACTAGTTCCATATAACTTATAATTAGAAAAACATTACGTATTGATAGTCATGATGCTGAAGACAAATGTTGATATGACAATATCATATGATATGACAAAGTAATTAACTTGTACTCTGACAGATTTTCCTAATTACAAAAGGCTATTGAGTACATATCTTAAAATTAGATGAAGCATTGTTAATTTTGCAGAGTTGGGATAGAAAAGTAACTTGATGATGATTTATCATCAGATATCAACAAGTTGCCTGTATGCACATCTTTGGATTGCACACAACAGAGTAGCTTATTACAGTAACCAGTAAGTTCTCTATATGGATATATTACACTAGAAAAGGAAGCTTAAAGTAAATTGCTGTTACCATAATCAAAGTTTCTCTAAGTACATCTGTACTCGCGGTGTCTGGGTCGTTGAAGTAATTAACAAGTTCTATTTCAAGATTAGAAAATGTATAAAATTGGTAGAATATATGCTAAGGATGCTGAGGACAAATCCTAATATGGCATGACATAATTATGTAGTTCTCTAATTTAATTCATAGTTACTAAAGGATGTAGAGTACATATCTTATTACTGGAAGCCTTGTATGAGATCATGATGGCACATAACCGGGTAGAAAAGTGTTTTTTTATTGTTTATTTTTTTAAGGTTTTATGTGCTGTTTATCATCACAGAAACCAACAAGTTGTATGCACAATGTTGGATTGCACATAACAGAGTATCTTATTACAGTTGCCAGTATGTTTTCTATATGCACATAGTATGGTGGAAAAGGATGGTGAGAGTAAAGTGGCCTCTTGTAGTCATGCATGAACACCCCATTGCACAGCACACAGTGTGAAAAACGTGAATTTCATTCTCTGCATTTAACCCATTCACCAAGTGAAGAAGTGGGCCGTCACCAATGGGGGTGTGCAGGGTGTGGGGCCAGTATCTTGCTCAAGGGTACCTTAGTGGTGCCACAAGCAGTCCTGGGGTCTGAACCCATGGTCTTCTGTTTGCAGATAATATTGTTGCCATAATCAAAGTTTCTCTTTGTACCTTTGCGCTCTCTCTGTGTAGTTGGTTTTCTAGAAGTGTTTCGAAATTAGGAAAGGATGATGAGTACACATCTTAGTATTAGAGGAAGCCGTATACAAGTTCATAAGGAACAAGCTAGATCAGTTTCATGTGCTGTTTATCGTCACAGAAGTTCATTAATTGTCTGTGTACACAGCTTTGGATTGCAAAGAACAGCATATTGAGAGTCACTTATTACAGTAACCCGATCATAATATTGGAGGAAGCCATGTACATGGAACATGTACTAAGGATGCTGAGGACAAATTGTAATATATAGGACAAAGAAATTAGCAAGTTTTCTTATGAAAAGGATGTTTGTGCTTAAAAGAAGATCTGCTATTTGGCGCGTGAGAGAACACGGCACATGATGCGCAGTTCATTGTAGTCGTGTAAGAATGTTACTTTTTCAGATATTTCTGTGTATTAGTAATTAGTAAGATGTTTTAATAGTGTATGTCGTTTACAGAGTATGTAAACAACACTTTCATTGTCGGTTACAAATAATATTCACACTTAATTTTGAATCTGAATGGAGTGTGGTGCTGTTGGGTAATGATGTCGCAGGCATAAAAAGTATTTTACTGAAATGCTGGACAAAAGCTTGCTATCCTCACTCTGCTGTAGGTGGTACAGACACTTGAGGACCACCACCAGGAGGTGCTATCCCTGTACAGAGACTACGGTTTTCAGGGCCTGATTGCACAGGACTCGGAGTTCGCTCTATGCAATGTCCCAGCCTATTTCAGCTCCCATGCTCTCAAGCTGTCTTGGAACGGCAAGAATCTGACCACTCATCAGTACTTGTTGTCTGAGGCTGCTCGCCAGTTGGGTCTCAAAACCCAGCACCTGCCCATCTTTGCTGCCCTGCTTGGTAAGTCATTTACCAAAAGCTGGAAAGGCTTAGGGCTGAAACGTGTCACTTTGTTTTACCTCAATATAAATTAAATAATCTTGGCTAATAAGATATATTTTTTTGTAGGGAACCACATTCTGCCAGATGAAGACCTGGCTGCCTTTCATTGGAGTCTCTTGGGTCCAGAACACCCTCTTGCCTCCCTCAAGGTATGTTTTTTGATCTGAAAATGACTAAATTAAAATACATCTTTTTGTTCTAAAGTCTAATACACATTGCTCTTCTTAATATTATCGCTTGTAATATTGATCTGTTTTACTCTTTCTGCTCATTTTAGGTAAGGGCTCATCAGTTAGTCCTTCCTCCTTGTGAGGTTGTGATTAAGGCTGTGTCAGAGTATGTTGCATCCATCAAAGACCTTGGGAACCTGGATGCTGTGGCCAGGGATGTATTTAAACAGTCTCAGGTAAAGTGGGAGTCTTAACTTCCTCTACTCTGATTTTATCAGTAGTGTCAGGATTGTTAACAATTACATGCTGCTTCCATCAAGAAATGCCAAAATTAAATAGTCTTTCTTTTTTTGCTCAGTCTCGAACTGAAGATAAAATCGAAAGGTTTAAGAAGGCAGTGGAGTATTTTTCAGCGGCCAGTAAACCAAGACCTCTTTCAATGGGACCTTCTCCTTACCTCTGTAAGTCAAAGCTATGGGTGTACATTTTTAGTGATCGCTGTGATCAAAATGTTCTGTGATTGTCATTTGCATGCTTAATTTAGCTTTTTTGCTTTCATAATGAAATAATCTCTATTTGGCTTTGTTCACAGTTCCAGGTTTTGGGCCTGGTCAGTTTGGCGGACCTCCAGGCCACATAGGGGCAGTGCAGACTGGAAAAGCCCAGGTACATTTAAGTATATTGTTGACAATATCTCTAGTGTTTTTATCTCCAGAAATGTTTTTGCTCCAGCTAAAACATTGTGTTATGTTCTTAATGTCTCCCATTAGTTTGGTCCACCCCAGGTATCAGGTGTTAAGGTGCCTTATCCAGGTGGGCCCTATGGACCTGGCCCAGCCTCTGGTCCTCCCCTTCTATTCCCGAACCCACCTCCAGCACTGCAGGACTGCAATGATTCTCTTGTTGGGAAAATGGGCTTTGCTGAATGGTCTGCTCCTTATGATTCCACTCAAGGTGGCAACCGACTGCCCAATCACCACACAGCAGCTCCCTCAGGCCCGTCCCCCTCACCATCTTCTTCCTCAGATGGGGAGGAGCAAAATGACACCAGCACTAAGTAAGTTCTGAACACCTCTCTGCACCATTTTCTCCCTTTCACATGACTTAATTCTCTTCCACTCTATTCTTAGCAGGGCTGCGCTAAAAATATCTTAAAGGTAACACCACCAGGAGGTGTCAGAAACTGTGTCAAACTCTTAGTTTCCCATTACCTCCCAAAGTAATGTTAGGATACTTCCTGCACACTTGTTATTAAATATTTTTGTTAATATGTGAAGGATATTTGAAAATAAATATTCTGTTGTGTTCTTAAACTTTCATTTTTATTATTCACCATTCATTTGTTTGTCACTTTCCTACTTCGGTGCTTGTGCATGTGGGTGTCATCGCAAAGCAACCTGTCAGATATTCTGCTTAATTTTTCATTTGGAGAAGCCTCTCTAAGCAGGATTTTTTAGTTACTTATGCCCTCCTGGTGCATTTGTTTTATTTCACTATCTGAGCTACTCATGTAGCTCTTTAGATCACAGTGGCTGGTCCATTGACAGGAAGAAAGTCAACGCCAGATTGACTTCACTGACACAAATGAAATGAAGCCTAGGGGCATACAGGATGATTTGAACATGGTGGTAACAGTCCACATTGGTCTATCAGTGCCTGATGGATAGGCATATACAAAAACTGGTGCTAGAGTGATTAACCTATGGGGGGACGATATGGCAAAAATATTATATCAATTTTTTTACAGTTAAATCACCATTTCGATTTTGTCGTGGTATTTATATTAATTTGTAACTATAGATTTTTTTTTTTTTACTATTTTGCAAGTTCCTGAACTATTGTTGGTTGAGTGCTGTTTCTATAAGGACTAGCAAATAGTGAGATTTGGCTGAGGGAAAACAAATTAGGAAGAGCTTATAACCGCAATAGATAGATGGAATGTAGTATATTTAGATGATACTACGATCTCTGCTTTGGCAGATTGTCAGCACATAGATTGTCTCATATCGTATTGCCCACCTCTAGTTGAACCCTTTGGGATTTTTAGTATTTCTGCGTAATTAAGACCCCAATAAATCAGGTTTTCATACAAGTCCAAAGGACAATCAAAAGGAAACTAAATAATTTATTAACTTTCATTAAACTTTAAGACTCAAAGTCTTGCTAAGTTTTTCCGTCCAAACTTTGTTGCAGTCCTGTCTGTAAATTCCATAGATGTGATTTTTACTTTGTAAGATGTGAGGAGCTGATAAGTCCAATTTACATGCTTGCAGTCAATAAAACAAGTGTGTTGGGCTTTTGTAATAGCCTATGATTTGAGTGTGCTCAGCTGATTAATTTCTTTTCAGTCATTTGACTGACAAGTCCTCTAGATGGGAAGACCCCTGTGGCCGTGGAGGAGGTGCCTCCGGGGACAGTCACCAGGGTAACGGGAGTGGGCCATCTATTCCTTCGCTGCTGTCAATGGCAACACGTAGCCACATGGACATCACAACCCCACCCCTGCCGCAGGTCAGTGCGGAGGTGCTTAGAGTGGCGGAGCACAGACATAGGAGAGGACTCATGTACCCACAAATCTACCATATCCTCACTAAGGTAAAAACACTGACTCATATTACACTTTTCCATTATGAACTGCATTGTCAGACACTACTTTTGACACAATTCTGTGTCCCTTCCTCTCCCTCCTGAACATACTGAATAGAAATGGAAAGGTGTGGTCAGACCGGAATTTCACCTTAGCTGGGTGGGGAGAAAATCAGATGTTTTGTTTGTGATCCAAATGGGATCAGTTTTGTGGGTTAGCCGGTTAGTTAAGGTTATTTTCCAACAATGACTTGCAAGTGGCTGTTTTTATTGGGGAGGTATTAGATATCAACTTTTTTTATGTGTATGAAATCCTAGACAGTTTGACTGTAACTGCAGTTTACTACATTTTTGAAACATGACATTTTCAAAATGCTCTGGATGTTATGATAATTAATAAATGAGTGAATGACAAACACAACTTTTTCAGCAATTAGTGGCGAGCCTTTTTAAGCTTTATGTTGATTTAAATTTCAGTGATTCATAATTTCACAAAAGCTTTTTTTTTCGCTTCAAGTGAGCAGCTTTTTTTTTAATTTTTTTTTTTATTTAAACCAGGTAATTAGGTCTCACTGCTGATGAAACCCCAGCAAACTAAATGGCATTAGTGCTCCTTGAGTTGAAATAACAATTTGGTGGAAATCTGTGTAAGGTGTTACACATACTTCTCACAAGTCAATCCAAAAAAGTATTTCCAAAAAATTCATATGTGTAACATGTTAAATTAATTTAGGACATCGTTATTAGAATTACAGTACAAAAGTGAAGACATTATCTTTCTGTAGTTACTGTTAATCTTGGTTTAATATATATGTAAATATCTAATTCTGAGAATACACAATATATGCTGAAATGTGGTCAAACAAATGCAATGAATAAAACCTATTTGGTTGTCCTCAATAACTATCCCTCCTTCAAATATGCTGAAAAGGCATTACAGTCTGGATTTTTTCCCGTACCTGACTGCTGTCCCTGCTGCTTTCCCTGTCATTTTCTACAGGGGGAAATGAAAATGCCTGTGTGTATAGAGGATGAGTGCAACCCTGACCTGCCTCCTGCCTCTCTACTGTTCCGTTCAGCCCGGCAGTATGCCTACGGGGTGCTGTTCAGCCTGGCCGAAACCCAGAGGAGGCTGGAGAGGCTGGCCATGCGCAAGCGCGCTCCAGTAGAGGGTAAGTTTGGGAGAGAGCATGGAAATGAAGGTTAAAGGAATAGTTTGGGGGAAAAAAACACGTATAGTGAAAAACCACATTGTGTTTTGGTTTAAAAAAACTGTTTTTATAAATAAGTAACCCTGAATATGCTCCCAGAACATTTTAATGTAATTTGAAAACCGCATTCGAATTTATATTCCCCGGCGAGATATGCAACTCAGAAGGTTGCAGGACAAAAGTTTTGGAACACCGTGGCGAGATGCATGGTTTTCTGAGAATAAAATCTGATCTTCTCAGGCTAAAAATACAATTGAGGGCATGTTGGAAAGATCTCCTAGAGAAAAAAAAATGTATTGCTGCGAAAAAATCTGCATGTGACTGAATTCGCCACTCCTGCTTAAATCTGGGGGATTACTGTATTCCATTTACCTCAGATCAGAGTCCTGCACCCGTACAATACAACACCACACTCGCCTGTTCACCCGTGATTATTTCAGAATTAAATCCGGGTCCGCCCTGGCCCATTAACATAACACCCCTTACCTGCCTGTACCTGCGATAAATTACACACAAATTAAAAGTGCATGACAGGACTGGCCTCCCAGGAGGCTTTGCATGTGGAGTAAGTGGTCGGTTGGCCTTTTTTCTGTTTTTAGGGAACATTAATCTCTCTCACGCTTGCCACAAGATCATCCACAATCTCAGGTTTGAGTTGTGTCCTGTGTTCTTGGATCAAAAATCGAAAGAAAAGTCTCTCCAATTGGAACACTCTGAACACGCTGTGATAGACAATTTGACCATGATAGTCTAAAACGTAGATATTTTTGTAGGTTACAATACTGTTTTGATTGATCTACTAATTAATTACTCGCCTGTAAAATTCCAGAACATTAAAATCCGCCTGTTTCAGCAATTATCTACGGGTACCTGACCTGGTGCAGGACTCTGCCTTAGATGTATACGGTCAGTTTGAAAGTGTCACACTGTAAAAGCAAATGTGGGCTCCTGTTTTAGTCAACAGGATCTGTTTTCACATAAACTGACACTATTGAAAACAGAAGTGACCTTTGAAAATACAGATAAATCTAATCCAAGATCATCCTTTCTTATGATTGCTTTGTGAGCACCAGCCCCAGTGTCTGACTGCCTGTAGCTGCGAAACTATGTTCATATTATGTCCAAGTAAGTCATACTGTGTCCTAAGCCACATTCATGAGTCCGTACCACCCTGATAAAGAGTTGTATGTGGGTTGTTGCAGTTGCTGAGATGTATTTGTCTTTCAGTGGGAAGAAAGCTTTGCAAATGAAGGCATACACATCTAATTGTTTTTATTGACCTGCACCATGGGTTTGACTTGATGATCATTTGTTTGCAAAGTTGCTTGTAACATCAGTGCTTTAACTAATACGAAGAAAACTGAAAACGTCTTGGCTGCTTAAGTACATGTGGAGTAAGAATTTGTAAATTTAAAGAAATTGTTAGGTGAACATGAATAAAATGTGCAGTGTTATTCCTGATATGGTTTGTCAGTCAAAATGTTTGCTACTGTGCTTTTACATTATGGCTGCGAGACATATGTAGCTAATAGTAAGAGTATTAGAAGCGACTTCATGACAAACCATATCAGGATATTTTTTTGTGTACAGAAATTGTTTTAAGAATATAATTAGAATAATTTGGGGGAACCTTCTCAGAGTCGCACAGTGAGAGGATTTCACTCTAAGATGCTATACCTTAATATTGGAATTTTGTTGTTGATTTGCAAATAAGCTGTTGGTGGCCATGCCCCTCCCATCCCATGCTTAAACTGCACGTTTAATTTCTGGATTTTACACATTACTATCCATGTCCTTGACACCAGTGAAAGTGTGTCTGTCTTTCCTTCGATCCATTCAATCTGTGACAGTGTTTCTAGGATGTATGGTGATCAGGCTTGAGGGAGAAAGAGTGAGAGAGATGCACACTATATGGACAAAAGTTTTGGGACAGGCAGAAGAAAGAGGTGTTTTCCAGCCCTGCATATTCGATGCAGAGTCCGACTGAGAGCAAGATGAACACAACACTTCATATGAGGCTTGCCTCTGCCTGTAGCTACAGCGCTCGGCTTCTTATGCTTGCTTGTAAAACCAGCTGACAAAAATGGCGGCTCTTCAACTAATCTAGTGGGTGGGGGCTCGTGCTATGCAAATTTCCCGTCGTCTGAATAAGGGAGCAATCCAAACGGCTCATTTTGGAAGGGACAGTAACTGTCAAGAATCTCTTTATGTAAGAGTGATTTTGTGCAAAACTTCATGAATATGTTTTGTATAACCCAAGTGACTTTTGCATAATATATCCCCTTTAACAGTCATCATGGTAGTAGCTTTATGCTTTCACCTTATAGACTTACTGGTGTCTGTGTGTTGCGTGTTTACAGAAATCCAACTTGGTGAGAATTTTATAAAAATACATATGTAATTCTCTGTCCTCTGTTATTAGAATAAGTCTGATAAACTTAAAAAACCTAAATGGATCCCAGGAAATATATTTTTTTTTTCCTGAGGGAATAAAGTTTCTCACTCATAGCATACTTCCTCTTCTCCAATATTCTAAATCTTATTTTGAATGACCCCTCTGGCAAGGAAGTGTTTGCATGTGAAAATGAATACATAACTAAGTTTTTCACCAGATCAATTGCTCAGTGAAAGTGGAATGCTAAATCAAGACACCAGCAACGATTAGCACTTGCCTGGTTTCAGAGGTAGTCAATTTGGTGAACCATGTTTCCTCTAGGGCTGCAACTATCGAATGTTTTTGGAATCGAGTATTCTGTCGATTTTTTTTTTTATCGATTAATCGAGTAATTGGATAAATCATACTTTTGTGTTTTTAAACAGTATGAATAGTGGGTTATGCAACATGAAAGGCCTCTTAAAATGAGCAAGCAATTGGCTGTTATTCCTCACAAAAAAGGTTTT
>JBBJLR010000139.1:19410275-19421060 GCA_037577145.1 Brachypetersius gabonensis | reverse complement strand
TTTCTGGGAAACATTTATGATGTACATTGTATCCTTATTAACAGTAAAGAAAACAAAAACGTCCTGTTATTTTGTCACTTTCTCTCTGTATGCACTAAGATTTGTTTGTAAAATATATAATATTAAAAAAAAATTATTATTGTGCTCCTGTGTTTAAATGTTGCTGATCAATTTGAATTAATTAATATTTATTGATTATATTTTCTTTAGCATTAAATAGCCAAAACTTTAAACGTTTACAGTTTAAATACAAAAATTTTTAAATACAAAAATAAAAATTTTTAGGCAAATTGATGCACTTTAAGACTTTTCTGCTACAGAGTAAAAAACAATATTGCCGCCCTATTTTTTCTTGTTGGCAATATTCGGCACGTTTTCCATCCACTACATGAATGAGGACATTGAGCTGGCCTCAAGGTGCTTTTTGCGGCTCTCTTTGTTTTTCACAGCCAGTGTGTGCCACTAACTTACAATAACAGAACACTGATCGTTTTTTAACTTTAAAAATATATTTTCATAAATGACAGGGTGGGAGCAGGCAGGAGTGGGTAGGAATCGTCAGAAATTCCGCGTGAACGAGATTAAAAAAATAGTCCCGCGCAGGGCTTTACTTCACATCTCCTGCTCTGAGCTGTGTGCTTTTCTTCGGTGCAAAAAGCCTCTACTCCCTGTGGCAAAAATGGCACGTTCCCGGGGTCACACATGCCCCCTGCAGGTGGACTTTGGTGACGAATTAAACAAATCGAATCGAAACAAATGTAATCGAATCATTCGAGTTACTCAAATAATCGTTTCAGCCCTAGTTTCCTCCTTTCACTTTTATATCCAGACACCTGTTTAACACAAGATTTTTTTTTAATCCAGTTATACGTTGAGTTACATGTAGTCAGGCATGTTTGCTGATAACAGATTTAAGTGTAAGGCGAAATATGAGTTTACATGATTCACTTGTGGACAAACTAAGCTATTTTTTCCTTACTCCACAGTGCCTCCAGTGATAGTTAAAGAGTGGTGTGCCAGCAAGGCCAAGTCAGCTCTGACCCCAGAGCTAGTTCCTCCGCTGTGTTTCCGGGAGTGGACCTGTCCCAATTTGAGGCGTCTGTGGCTGGGCCGCGCCTCAGAAGACCGCAGCCGCCGCACCCGAGCATTCCTGGCCTGCATGCGCTCAGACTGCCCTGCTCTGCTCAACCCTGCCTGCGTGCCATCCCACCTTCTGCTCATGTGCTGTGTTCTCAGGTACCCACATTACTAGGAGTACTACTGGTGGATCAATGGAGTAATGTAGAGCTTAGTAGCAGAAATGTGTTTAAGGACTGTTGCATGCAGTACCACTAATTGTGTTTTCATGAAATTCTTTTTAAGTGTAATGCTAGTGAATAGAGTGCTTCATGGTTTGTATTTGCATGCAGGTATATGATGCAGTGGCCAGGAGGCCGCATTCTTCAGCGCCACGAGCTTGATGCCTTTTTGGCCCAAGCTGTGTCTAACCAGCTCTATGAGCCTGATCAACTCCAGGAACTCAAAGTACGTGACCTGAAATACAAACTGCTTTTTGCATTTTATTAGATTGTTTACCAACAAACTATTTATTCCAGTGTCTTATTTGTCTTTTTTTCATTGTGGTGATGTTATTAGGTAGAGAAAGTGGATAACCGTGGGGTTCAGCTGGCGTCTCTGTTCATGAGTGGTGTGGACACTGCCCTTTTTGTGAATGATGTATGTGGGCAGCCGCTACCCTGGGACCACTGCTGCCCTTGGGGCTTTTTTGATGGGAAACTATTTCAAAGCAAATTGGCCAAGGCTACCAGAGACAGAGCTTCCCTGCTGGACATGTGTGAAGGCCAGGTCTTTTAACTCTTAAATTATTTAACTCTTTAACCATTAAAATCCTAGGGATTTATCCTATAATCAAGGGCTAGCTCGTTTGGCTTTTTAATAACATCATTAAAACTTTCTCCTGAACTCCCTCTTTTCTGGCAGGAAGAACTTGTGTCTCGTGTAGAGAAGATGCGGCAGGCCATTCTAGAGGGCATCAACCTCTCACGGCCCCCTCCCCCACCCCCACCTATGCCACCCCCAGCGTTCCTGCCTCCTGCTATGGTGCCACCGTTCTACCCTATGCACCCTCTGTACCCACCACGGCCACTGGGCTCCATGCCCCCTCCTCACCACCAGCACCGGCCAAGAGCTTTCCCAGGTCAGAATCCTCCATCGTCTTTCAAACCCTTTGACACATAGACCTGTTCTTCACATTAGTTTAATGACAAAGTGCTATTTTAACAAAACCAGGTTGAACTTCATTAAATAAAAAAGCTAGCAATCCTGGAATTTGTGTTGCATTGTCTTCGCATTGTTGCACCTTTCAGTATTGTTTTTGCTGCTCACCAGGAGTATTTTTGTAATCTACATACAGTATGCACTTTGAGATAAGATATTGCATACCTTCAGACACCATTCGGAAAGAAATTGTGTTTTTAAGAACTATAACAGCATGCTTTGTACACTGGGTTGTATTATATATTATTAATAATGTATCTATTTTAACTTTTAGGTATCCAATCTATACCTCCTCAAGGTGGAAAGCTGGAGATTGCTGGTATGGTTGTGGGTCAGTGGGCTGGGAACAAACCAATTCGTGGCAGAGGAGGGTTTAACATGCAGGTGGTATCAGTGGGAGGAGGGAAAGGGTAAGTCTGCTTTCTAGATGGAGTTGAATGCTGGTGCTTAATGCAGCTTTAGAATTCGATTATAAATTAGTGATCTATGTAAACCCTTGGAATTAATGCTTTCTCTGTTTCAGTAGGGGCAAAGAGATGATGCCAAAAGGAAGGGGAGGGAAGAAAATGACCACCAATCGAACACCGGTAAAAGCCATATATACAATTTTGTAATGATTTTCTCTTTTGCATGAATTCTGCATTTTAGCCCTTTTAATTGACTAGTTTGCTTTGTCAGATTAACAGATTTAATTTCAAATTCCTTAGCTTATATATTAATATACATAGCTACAGATAAAAAGCGTTCGATTTTTGAACTCAACATTTGAAAAATAACAGAAAAAAGATCTATACAGCTTAGGGTGTCCGTCAAAAATGAACTTAATTTATGTCTTGTGACAGGAGCTCACAGTAACATGTAAAGGTTGCTCAACGTTTGTAAAGTTAACAGATGTGTTGTCATATGGCTAGATTATTACATTTTGTCATCAGTTTAACTATTTCCAGTTGAGTATAATTACTACAAAGACAAATTAAGGAATGGCTGTCTGCTGTGGTGTTGCACTGTATCTCTGTGCCAGCCAACACCACCTGAATCAATATTAAAATTGCGATTGTGTTTTGTAGGCATGGAACAAACCTTGCATTAAACATCTTAAAACAATTTCACCTATATAGCATGCATTGCAGAAGCTGCTAATTTATGAAATAAGTAAAAGAATAGATTTAATTGCTTAACGACGATTCGCAATATAGTAGAAACGTATAGAACCTGGGCAACAACTTGAGGGGGTACCACATTGATAAATCCAAAGTGAAATTTAGATTGCCGTACACCCTAATAAAGATGGCTATGTTACAGATGAAATGTCACATTATATTATGTTGTTGATAATAGTACTAGTTACTTCTTCAGCCTTCGCCATGTTCTGGTTTCTTATTTTCTTCCTTGTAGAATCTCTCCTCATCACCACCCTCTTCCAGCCCCCCAAAGCTGGCAGAGGAGCCCAAGACAGTGGGACGGCCCTCTGGAACTGGTGAGAGAGCTGGGGGAGTGTCCCAGCAGCTGAATGGCAGCTCTTCAGGAAGCGCCACTGGTCTGCCCATTGACCTGCCACCACAGCCAATCCAGTGTGCCTTAGCCAGCAGAGACAACCAATCAGGAGATGAGGTGGAGGTGGAGGCCCCTTGTTGCCTTGACGACTGCCCATCAGATGGTGCACTACAAAAAGAGGAGTAATTACATACCATAGTGTAACAAGAATGATTGAGTTGAGAGGGAATGATCCAAGTTCGACTGCCTTTTCCTTGCAAAATATGATAATTAGGGCACAGTAGCCACTTTGTGTTGTCATAAGAATAATTTATGATGTTGCAAATGCTGGAAACTATAGATGGACAGTGTGAGAAGGAGTGCGGTCTATGTCACCTTAACAGCAGGTTCTGATTTGAAACTGAGCTAAAAGTTAAAATCACAACCTTCGATTGCACTTTGCACTGAATCTTTTGATTCTGGATCTCAGCCTTTTCACTGCCCCATCAGGGTTGTAGCATTGTGACAAGCTCTCAGTCTTTTCACCTTTCTAACATTTGTTTTATTTTGAAACATCTTAGAACATCAGTGTTGGTTGTATCTGTATGATTGCCTAAAATGGCTACCGTAGGCCCTTACTGCCCAAAGTATATTCTGATTTAACCCACATTCTGTTAACTCTTAGCTGGCAAATTTAAGAGCAGCATAATTAGCACAATAATACTTTCAAAGTGTGTTTGAACCAGCTTTAGTTCTCTGTCTGCCACAAAAGCAGTGCTTGTAAACCAGGCTCTAGATCACTCTAGCTCCGTCGTTGTGTCTGCCAAACCAATCACAAACCTTCATGATAATTTAGTTGGTTGTTTTTGCACCCTCATTTTGTGCATGTAATCATGGCTCTAGTACCGAATTTTCATATAATATTTCTCTAGTCAGTGACATGATGCATTGATGTATAGAACATTTTTCAACAGAAAATGTAATTGTCATAGTCTGAGATGGTGTCCATGTATATGTGAAAACCCTTTTTGCCCCATGAAGACGAACCGGCCCCATGTAAATTTTATGGATTGTCCCTGACGCGGCGCTAAAAGGTATAAAGGGCACCAGTACACTTCCTAAACTGGTGTTAAAGGGATAGTTCACGAAAACAGTGTTATGTGGATACTGGCGAAGTTGGTGTTACCATTAGGGCATCATCTTTTATTCATTTTAATCTCATTAGCACTGTTTTCCCCTTTGAACCCATGCTATTTTCACAGCATACCATAAGGGTCAGTTTTAATAGGTTCAGTCCTGATTTTTGTTGTATGGTTTATCATAGTGTGAGTTGAGGAACAAACACATAGTTGTTGAACAATTCAGACCTTCAGATTTCCTGCCATCTCAGTAACCTGCCTTGGTTTCCAGCATAAGGTCAGGTGTCCTTGGTGACTGATGAAATCCAAGCGTAGAGAGAGATGGCAGGACAGTGCAGTGAGGTGTGATATGAAGAATAGCTATGTGCCTGCTGGGGCAGAAGTGGAGATGGTGTCATTCAGGAATGGTATTGCTTTGCTAGTTTCACACTTTAATAGCTTTTTTTTTTTTCTCTTATGTAGTCTTGTGACAATCTTTATTTTTTGTACTACCCCTTCCCCCTTTTGAGACCCGAAAGCTCTGTTAAATTATCCCATTGAGAAAGCTAATATTGTCCTAAGAGAATATATATATAGAATTTTTATGCACCTTATGCCCAAAATGATAGATATGCAAGCCCAAAGCCAAATTAGAAAATTGCTCCTGAAAATTGATTGTATTCCAACATAAAGCACTTATGTTTATGCTTATAGCACAGCACTCTGTAGCTACTTAAATTTTTCCAAATAGCCCAAGCATTTGATATTTAAAAAATAAGCTGCTTCACTTTCTGTTGACGGTGTAACTGTCTTTAATGCGTTTATCTTGCATGTTGCATAATAGAAACCATTACCAACAGATTTGAATGTGAGAACAGAGTGCATAGGAAGCAGCACTTTGTTTTAAAACCAGAAAACACACTGGATCATCCTCAAACCAGGATAAAGAATAAAAAACGAGAAGAGGGAGAAAACAAAACATATGGAGAAGGAACCATAGTACCATTTGATTTCTTAGCTATTTGTATATATACAGTAGACTTGGTGCACAGTGATGCAGTGGAGTGATTTTATCAATGGTTGGGAATGCACACATCCTCTGTTTCCCCTAAACTCCAGTGCACTCCACTGTTACTTGTCCCTTGAAATGAAGATATATTTAATCTCAGCCTGAGTTGTAGCGATTTAAATCCCCTCAGATTCTGCTCACAACCCCTTTGTGCCTAATGTACATGGAATATTCTTGTGCATGTACATTCATCCACCATGGCTAAAATTGTTTTGATTTGGTAGGACTCAGATGTTTAAAAGTTATTCCTAAACTAACAAGAACCTTTTTATTGTGATGCGGGAAAAAACGAAAAGCCTCCCCAGACCTGTTGTGACATTACGCTGTACGTTGTCTTGCTTTTGTGACATTACGCTGTATGTATTGTCTTGTTTTTGTGACGGCCAGTGGCAGTTGTGCACTTTTACTGAGGAAAATGGGCTTAAACCCAGATGAAAAGAAATTCTCAATTCTGCTGGCTTCCAGTGATTTGACACTTTGACACAAAGGGTAATGGGAAATGCTCCCCAGGCTCTTATGTGAACACATTTTGTACTTACTATACTGAGGATATTGTGAATGAGCTTCAGTTTGCATCGAAGGACAGATAATACACTAGAGAGAAGCTTTTTCCAATAATAAATTCATTGAAATCCGTAAATGTTTGAGTTGAGCTGTCCAGGTTACGTTACAGTGTCTGAGTAGGCATGTCAGTAAGATGCACCTTATTTTGTTAGAATATAGATAAATGTCTATCTTGTGCCACAAAATGTTTATGGAAAGTTCTATAAATCAAATAATGATAGACGGCCTATTTATGTTGGTGTATTTTAGAATGTTCCAGTTGTGGAGCGCCCCCAACAGTTAAATGCCATCTTATTTAAAGTTGTACCCCCTTATAAATGTCGCAATTAATTAAAAAAGGTTCATAATAGATGTGTATCCAAGTTCACATTCCTTAAAGAAGAAGAGAGTGTGATTATACTGGATGTACTTCACAGAACTATGATCAATCAGGACTAATCTAGACCATAGCGTTACAGCTAGAGTACTAGTACCGTAGTATACGTGTATGACCTGAAATTGTCCTGAACATCAGCATGAGGTTGGATTTGATTTTGAAATTGTTCAGCAGTGCTACTCCCGTAAGCACGAGCTAATGCCTACACAAACACACATACACACACATCTACACATACACTTCTCTGCTTCAAGCGTACTATAGATCACTGAACAATTTTTTTGTTTCATTTTAAGATAGATAAACCTTCAGTAAGTTCTCTAAGTGCAGATTATTGTCATAGAATATCAGTTATTGAAGTCACACTTAGCTTAATTTTAGTCTCCAGGATAAGATTTCAAGCATAAATTCAGTCTGACCCTGAAATGAACATATACTTTTAGTTGTTTTCTTTTAGAGACATCAGTTAGAGATGTGCAGTAATGCAGTTTCACATGTGACACATTATCCAGAATTTTGTCTTGTTTTTGTTGTAGTTGATTTTTAATGCTTAATTAGTGACTTCAGATGCGTGATTCCCAAGTTACCCTCGGCAAAGCTTCTTTTCTGATTACTTTATATTCTCTTTTTGACTCTTCTAACATCTTTCTTTCCTGCCATTTAATCAGACATTTGTGGAAAGTTCAATACACAAAATGCAGATCCAAATGTACAATATTTTACAGTGTTAAGTATTTTTTAAGGGATGTACGTTCTGATTTTATGAATTAGAACCGATGTTATCATCGTATGCCTTTTCCCCCTTTATCCTAATCATTCATTGATAGTAAAATAGAACTTGCTGATTTAATCATATGGCGATAGTTAATGTATTCAACAATCTGTGGTTGATTTGAGAATCCCCATTTTGCTGTTGAACATAGGCTACTAACATACACTCCCACAGTTCAGATGCTTGCTTTCTGTAATTCTATAACATCCTATTTTACTCCCCCACTGTTCCAAAAGCACCTGCCACATCCTGTCTTGTTTCACCATGTCTAGCCTCTTTTCATCTTATCTCTTACCATGGCTCTGTTGTGGACTTTCTTGCTCGTACTCCAGTGCTGTCTCTTTACCCCGTTATACTAACAGTAAAGGTAATATTAACGATAATAATCAGTCTTATAATCAGTCTGTATGTAATCGTAGCCAGAAGTTGGAAACAAATGTTTTTCATCAGTGAACAAAAAAAAAATCTAACCTAACCTTTCTTGGGTTTGAAATTGTGAAAATTGTTTTTTTTTTTCTTTTCTTTTTTTTTTTTATTACAAGTGCTACTCCTTTGACCGTTGCTACAGTTAGTATTAAAATGCGCTTAGCTGAACTAGATATTTTTCAACTGTAATTTTCCTTACCTTTTATTGGATTTGTTTCAGACCACTTCACCATTATGATGTAATTGTAGCCATCAGACTAAATGGCAGCATCGTGGAGAGTTTTCACTTACTTCAATTAATCTGTCAAGATGATTCAGAAGCTGATAAATTCAACGTTGACCATTGCATCCTTGCACAAAACAGAGAAGTTCTCTCTGCTACTAAAAACCAAAGTGCATATTATCTTACTATTTGTCAGTTCTTTAGTTTCTGGAACCCTTACTTCTACATTTAAGAGATTGAGATTATAGGAATACATATTGTGGGTCCATTTACAGATATTGAATGAAGGAAATGTGGTGTTTACATCTTTCTGGTGAAAAGTGGCTGAGTCGTGTATCGTCCGGTTTCATTGCTAAAAATTCAAAAAAAAAGTTTTTTTTTTTTTTTTTTAATCCTTTTTCTGAAGTTGAGCCTTGGACGCAGGTTTCGATACAGTTCAGCTGTACCACCCTTTACAGTCTCCCATGCACTTGTAATGTCCTTCTGAAAATGTAGCTTCATCAATAGTCATGGATAGGTTAATTGTACACACCCAACTGTAAACAGGCTCACACACACCCCTAAGCTATTGTGAGGAGTTTTTTGCCTGTGCATTCCTGTAGATTCGTGTCTGGACCTTAGATCTGACTCTTGCTTTAAAACTGTTCCCCCTGTATCCTAGCTCTGTAGCCCTTCACTCCACAGGACCGCCTGTGTGACTTCGACTGGTGTTGTAAGGTTTCGACCCTGTTACGATAACAGCAATGTGTTGTGTACAATGGCCCACTGATATCTGCCTGACTCTTGCTGGACGAACGCCCTCTGAATTTTGTCCTTACAGCTTTTTACAGCATGTCGCCCCATCATGTTTTCAACAGTTTCGACCCAGCCCCCATTTGTAGGCAACACATTCTGTCGTCTGTTCTTGGGAAAACTGATCCATTCATCAAAACAAACGCATTGATGCATGCATCAAGGTCTCCAAAAGAACTTGTGTAGTGAAGGGTAAAACTTCATTATTATTATTATTGCTGTAATGGTTATGATCGTTATTAACAGTTTCTCATTTTAGTATAAAGAAAGCACCAGATTGTTTTGGAAAGAAACCTTTTTTTATTTGTCTTGCTGTTGTGGTCTGATTTCACAATGCATTGAGAAGAAAGCCAAAAGGCTGAGAGAGAAAGAAAACGAGAGAAAAAGAAAGAGAGAGCGAGAGAGAGTCGAAGTTGGCAGTCATGTTTGTATGGTTGGGGAATGACTTACAGTGCTGAAATAAAATTTATTCTTTTAGTAAATGTTTTATTTGTCTCTGCTCATTTCATTTGAATGAATTATACCGGTTATTGATCTCAGGCTCTTTGGGGAGCATTTTGGCAGTATTATACTTTAATATTATACTATGTGGAGTAAATATGGTGAGCTTAAAGAATGACCCGTCCAAGTACGTTCTGAAACCAAATTCAGATTAATTGGCTTTTATTTAAAAAAGTAGCTGTTCAAGTAAGGATGGTGATATGTTATAGACTTGGTGTGACAGATTGCACACACCATGAGTATAAGAAAGCAGTAATGACTTCTGAGTAATTGTATGATCTTTGGTCCAAATAGGAAAAAAAATACGGATGTTTTATGTCTAGAAACCAAGACTGTCTGTGTCATCTGATTACTGCATCCTTCTTTTCCACTGAGTTTGCTTTTGGGTTTTATGAAACTGATCTATTTAACAAACGCTCAACAATATGTTCTTCCTCATTCATGAGGGTGAAGACAATGGAGAAAGTGAATGTTACAACAGTCTTAGTCCATTCCTTACTCCACGTTAACCTGTGAATATGTGTACGCTGAATTCTGTGTACTGTCATGGATTTACATATTTTAAAATCAGTGGCAGCTTGGGCTCACTGAAAATAATTCAAACTCATGTCTGTGGTCCAGTTAAGGTCATCTGACCCCAGTCCAGTATCTGCCAGTCTCCTCTGCCCATTAATTATAGTGTTGAGATTTGTTTAATTTACTTAAAGTCCACACGTCCACTTTAAATGCACATAATTTTTATGTTTGTAGTTTGTATGCATAAACCATCTCCCATTCTTAAATGTTGCCAGGATCTCTCTCATTGGGTTTTAAGTGAGTAGATTTTCTAGACCATGTCAGCACCTTCACCTGCTTTTTTTTAGAAAACAGTAGTGACTGTAACAGTGCTTGGACTTTTTATATATTGGAGGATTAGGTGATGTGAATTGGGAGTGAGGTGGAGGTTTAGGAGGGGTGTATTGGGAGTGAGGTGGAGGTTTAGGTGGGGTGTATTGTGAGTGAGGTGGAGGTTTAGGTGGGGTGTATTGTGAGTGAGGTGGAGGTTTAGGTGGGGTGTATTGGGAGTGAGGTGGAGGCTTAGGTGATGTGAATTGGGAGTGAGGTGGAGGCTTAGGTGATGTGAATTGGGAGTGAGGTGGAGGTTTAGGTGGGGTGTATTGGGAGTGAGGTGTAGGTGGGGTGTATTGGGAGTGA
>JBBJLR010000139.1:19398869-19410175 GCA_037577145.1 Brachypetersius gabonensis | reverse complement strand
GTGTATTGGGAGTGAGGTGTAGGTGGGGTGTATTGGGAGTGAGGTGGAGGTTTAGGTGGGATGTATTGGGAGTGAGGTGGAGGTTTAGGTGGGATGTATTGGGAGTGAGGTGGAGGCTTAGGTCATGTGAATTGGGAGTGAGGTGGAGGTTTAGGTGGGGTGTATTGGGAGTGAGGTGAAGGTTTCAGGTGGTGTGTATTGGCAGTGAGGAGGAGGTTTCAGGTGGTGTGTATTGGGACTGATCCGAAGACAGTCTCGTGTTCTTGCTGGACTCTCGCGATGCCTTGTCTCCTGCTGCTGCTTGCTGTAAGATGGCGAAGGCGTGCTCGCCTGCTGTCTCTCAGGTGAGTAAAACCACACGGTTCTCTCTTCCAGCTCCTCGTCCTGAGCTTCGACAAGCCACTAGACTCATCCTTAAAGTTGGCTAACTTTCCGAGAATCAAGCTTAGGTCTGTTTTTGTGTGGAAACGAGTGTTTTTCCTCCAGGACCAGACCGAGGAGTGGACGAAAGAGGAACCGCCATTTTTCGTGTTTAATATTAGCATGTCATTTCGCATGTTGTCCAGCAAAACAGGATTCAGTTCTGTTCCTCACAGCCATGTTAGACTGTTGGAACTATAAATACAAACTTGGTTTCATTAAAGTGTCTTCTGTAACACTGCTGTCCCTATTTCCTACAGAGCCAGGCTTAAACTCTGTTAGCAGGAGTGAGCATGTCTGTATCTGTCATTTTTCGGCTGCGTACAAGGTTACAGTTTCAGTTGCCTGAGCAGAAACGTGAACTAGGTGAGCCCGAAAGCCCGTTTATGGTGTATATTTAGTTTTTAAGACGATGTATTTTGTTAGCTGTCTAGATAATGCGTGTAAGGCTAATGCCATTGCTAGCTGGCTAACATCTCATTTGTATGTGAGGTTGAGCTCCAGTTAGTCAGCTGAGGGGTAGATCAACCTGTCATCATATTTTTCTCCTGACAAAAAGAGGTTGGTTTGTAAATGTAAGGCTCGAAAACCCAAGCTATGGGTCTTTGGTCCTCATGTTCTTGCCCTCTCCGTGGATGTGGCTATGATGAGTCAGTTGCCAGTCTCAAGACATGCCCTTTTAAGACCAACGTCCTGCACATTTAGGGGGAAAAAAAAGGTTACAGATGTGTCAAGGTAAAAAAAATAACAACGGGAACGCACTGCCATATGCTGACAACCTCAGTTTTGGATTTGCTGAGATGATTTATTGATTTATCTGATGGAAGTCGGGGGAGTAATGCTGCTGAGAGCTCTGCAGATGTCTGCACTCTGCACCTGTGCAGGCTCCACTGAAACCATCAGAAGGCCTGTAGTTGAGTTTGGGACCGCTCAGATGTTCTACCAATGAAAATTGGAGGCTGAAGAGAGAGATTTGACGAACGTGTCGTTCGCGAGACCCCCGAGGGAGAGTGTAAAAAAGGCCCAAAGGAAGTCATGCTGTTTTTGCAGTCTTGGGACTGGGTAGTATTCCTCAGTTCCAACAGTGGGGCGGATATTAAGCAACACCAATATCTAGAAATCTTGTTTGAAGCCACCTAATAGGTTTAGGAGTGCAGAATATCTCACAGCGAAGTTACAGTACAGGACACTCCTCATGTTAAGGAATGATAGCAATTTCTTCAGGAGTCCCATTTGAAGAAAGCAAGCACAATTCAGATAAAGACCTAATGTTATCCTTTAAAAAAAAAAAGGTTTGACAAAGCCTTCTGTCATTCCTTGATTCATTCAGCCAATCAGATAGGCTCTCCTCAGTGCGACAGTAAAAGCATACTGACAGCAGGCTTCATTGTGGAGCTTCTGATGACTGAGACTTGAGACGAGGACACACTTTAGAAAAGCTGCCTTAGAAACTGCAGAAGAAATTGTGAAGACTGGATTTGGCTGATTAAAGAACTTATGATTCTTGTGCAGAAATGTACAGTTTTAAAATAGGCCTCAAGCTATTCTATGTCTCTTTTCTTGGTACAGGCTCCAGAAGAAGATGCTGTTGAATAATGAGGCATTTGTTAGAGAATATTTATTATCTAAAATATTAGGCAGCTGGTAGCCTAGTGGTTATGGCGTTAGCCCTGCGATCAGGAAGTCATGTGTTTGATTCCTAAGGCTGCTAAGCATTTCTTAGGTACTGTTGAGCAAGGTACCATCCCCACACACTGCTCCCAGGGCGCTGTGTTCCTGGCTGCCCACTGCTTCATTTGGTGAATGGGTTAAATACAGAGGAAGAATTTTGTGATGCTCATACTGTGTGCTGTGGTGTGTTCATGTGTGACAATGGTCACTTTCACTTTGAAAACAGCCAGTACTCAAATAGTATGTTTTTGTTTAATAATCAGCATGCTTGTTTTAAAACTGTAGTCTGTTTGGCATATTCTGTAACTGTTTTCATGAAGCTATGGACCTCTGAATTGTACCCAGTTACTGGGAAGCTCAATAAGTGTTTTTTGTGTTTTCCTCCCAAGGGCTGAAAGCTGTGGTCCTCTGTGCTGGGAGTTGTGGGCTGAGGTAGTAGTTTGTATAGTTTGGGATCACACCAGATCTGGGAGATAACTATACAGTCTACTGTCTTTCTCACGGCCTCCATGTTGCATCGTGCTCACTTCGTAGAAAACTGGACCTGAAGGCTGCAAACACATCTTTGCCATTATTTCTGTGGCTTTGTTGTGCTGAGGTAGTAAGTTGTGTTGTTGTGGGGACTTGGTATGTTTTGTCCCTTGCTGGAGATAACTATACATCTTACTGCCTTCCACACCGGAGTCCCCATACCCTTCTGTATTTGTATTAAGGTGACAAGTATTATGAGGGTAAATATATTTTCTACAGCAATCACAATGTTCTATTTAATTCTTGATTACTGGACTGTTACTGTTTTCAATTTGTATTTTGTCTTGCACAGTCTCAATAAACTGCGGTTTATACCGTCTCTGGAATAGTCTACCTTTGTGTGTGTCTTTATGTAATTGTAACAGGGTAAGTTGTGGGGGTGGTGCTTTGGGCTCCATGTGCTACTTCCATGAGAAAACTGACAACTAAATTTGCTGTTTATTTTGGGTTGGGTAAAGCATAGTTTCTTGTTTGTATAGGGGCTTGAGTAAAGACATAAACCAGTGTACACTATACACTGGCATTTTACATCCAGAAAAGGGTGAACTTAAATGCCTCAGCATACCAAGACATTTTGGACAACAGCATGCCTCCAACTTTGTGGACACAGTTTAGAGAAGAACCATTTCTATTTCAACACGACTGTGTCCCAGTGCACAAACAAGCTCCATAAAGGCATGGCTGGATGAGTTTGGTGTGGAAGAACTTGACCCCTTCCAACACCTTTGTGATGAACTACAAGAAGAGATTGCGTGCCAGGCGTTCCTGTCCAACATCAGTGCCTGATCTCACAAATGTTCCACAGGTATGTTCTACAGGACACCGGCCTTCCAGGACCAGAGTTTAACACCTCTGCTCTACAGAATCAATGGGCAGAAATTCCCACAGAAACTCCAAAATCTCATGGAAAGCCTTCAAAGAGGAGTGTAAGCTGTTATAGTTGCAAAGGAGGATCGATCATATTAAGTCTAATATTTGAATGCAATTTTAAGTCCCTGTTGGTGGAATAGTCGGCCGTCCCGATACTTTAGTCCATATAGTGAGCTGTGTCTGACTAACTGCTGCAGATCAGACCTGGAAGGTCTGAGCCAAGTGGTTTCCTGACGTGACCTCAAGCACTCTGGACTGTCGTTTTAATTGGGGCGTGCACGTGTCACTCAAATCATTTTTAGCCAATAAGAGTAGGGGCGTTGCTGCGTCCCTGCTCTTGATTGGTCAGAGCCTCGTTTTGTGCCTCTCTGGCTGTGACGTAGTCCGGAGCTCCCGGCAGCGTGGGGAACATGGCGAACCTCAGGAGTGTCAAGGTGAGAACAGGACTGAATGAAGAACCCACGTCAAACGTGCCTAATTTGATGTTTTTTACTGTATACGTTGCAGCTTTGTTTCTAATGCAGAGCTCTGTGGCGTTACTGCACTACTGTACAGTTGTTAAGCGTTTTAACAGTACCTGTGCGACTTTGACGCAAATATTGCGCCAGGTTAGGAGTAATGGTGCACAGCCAGCTTGATAAAGTGACGTGACACTTTCTCTGTGGTCTTGGAGTAACTAAACATTACCAAAAGATTAAATCTTTTTTGTCTTTACCTACTGAGGAACCTCGAGGCCCCGAAGTCCTCCAGTGTCTGTAGGACTATGTTGACCATGTAGAGAGTAGATGTAGGTACAGAGTGTGGTGTTTTTTGCAGTTGTGTGTTGGGGCAGTGAGGTAAATGCTGAACTGGGAGTCAAACTGGAGACCCTGAGGAAGAGAGGTGAATGCTCAAGAAACTTCTCTGCATCACGGACCTCCCACCCCATGCACATCTCTTTAATAAGCTGTGTGCTGGGGAAGTGGGATGAAGGCAGCTCATGCCAACATGCTGAACAAGGCGATCAAAAATGCTGGTTCTGTTTTTTGTGAGACCCTGGTGGAGGTGTTTGAGATACTGAAGAACCTACTTTGCATCATGGAAAATCCAAGTCATGTCGTTTTTCATTGTCATCCACCCACATATGACTGAACGAAATTGCTTTTCTTACAGTCCCAGGTGCACAAAACAGTCCCACACAGCATACAAAATTAAGACATCAGGTAGAACATACAAAAATAGTGCAACAGACATATAGGGGGGAAAAGGTACAACAATGATACAAAAATAATGAACATTTAAGAATGTGATATATACATCACAAAGTGTACTGTGGGGTATATATATATCACGCATGGTTTGTGTATTATATGTGTAGTATGTTAACATGTTGTGTATGTTTGTATATATGCTCAGTATTGTTGTTCCCACCCCATGCACACCTCTTTAATAGGCCATCGGAACACATACAGCAAAATACTCACCGCCTCAAAATGCAGGGCTGAAGTCATTATTCTGTATGGCTTGTTTAATCTGTGAACTGAGTGAATGTTACTGGATGTTAATCTCTATCATCTGGTGCTATTTTATTGCATTTCTTTTTAAACTTTTTTTATTGTATTAATACTGAGCCACTTTTGTAAGCCATTTTGCACTACTGATGTACTAATACAGTACAGTAAATCTTTACACACAGCAATGTCAGTGTTGCACTAATCCTCTTGTCGTGTTGCACTATTGTGTTTTTGTTCTATTGTCTAATCTCCGGTAGCACAGAGCATGTTAATGACACAAGAATTTCCCTCAGGATAAATAAAGTTCTTTCTTATCTTATTTTGTGTAACACTAAATGCCTAAAGTGTCCTTGAAGGCACCCATGCACTCATGTTTTGTCTGGTTTGAATGTCTTGTGCCTCAGACTTACATGTCGTTTAACACCTGGCTCTCACTTTGTGTCCTGTGCTGCTGTTACTGTGCGTCCCTCTGTGTTCTGTGCTGCCTTAACTATGTGTCCCTGTGTTCATAGGGTATGGTGGGTTTGGTGACAGGAGGTGCTTCAGGTTTGGGAAGAGCCACAGTGGAGCGGCTGATCGGCCGGGGAGCCAGTGCTGTGATCCTAGACCTGCCCAACTCAGATGGACACAAGGTGGCCACGGATCTGGGGGACCGCTGTGCATTTGCTCCAGCTGATGTAAGCCCCGTACTTTGGCAGAGGTTACTTTCAAGGTTACTTTATCTGACTTTCAAGGTTACTTTATCAGCAGCTACGTACAAAACATGATGAGAGGTTTCTCCACGGTGCATTGTGCAACATTTAGCAACATTCAACTGAGTGCAGATTATAACAGAGACAATAGACATAACTGTAAAGGTGGTGGATGTTATAGTATGATACATAACCTTCCAAAATGATTAGTATTGCACCGTTAGTATGATTATTGTAAAGGCATTTACAGCATTGGGGTGATGAACAATACAATTATATAGACCATACAGCAATATGACCATAGTGAGAATGAGATGTGAAGGGATGCGCTGAATGAAATGAAAAGCCCCGCCATGTCTAAACATGCTTACTTGCATCAAATAGCAGCCACTAACTCTCCTCCTGGAGATCTAGGTTCTTCTTGTTTATAGCCAGAGCTGCACATCTCAGGATTGTAGGTCTCCAGGCTTGGTGATTGGTGCACTAGTCAGATTTTCTGATTTAAGACAGGACCACCCCTTCTAATGAACCTTAAAGATGGGAGGAGCTTTGAAAAGCAACAACTGCCTTAAAGAGGATGTTTACAGGCCGTATGCAAGGAAGCAGAATGTTCTACAACAACCTTGTTTTCAAATCATTATTACAATGAAAAGAATCAAACGGAGCTGAACATCATGTTAACCTTGTCTTCTTTTCCCTGACTGAAGGTGTGAGCCTGTAGTGGCTAGTCTAGCGATCAGGATGAGCTGATGCTGTAGGAATTGGTTGCAGCTGTTGTTGAATTGTCTCAGAAATCTGGCCTACAGCTTTTCTGTTTCAGAAAGACATGCCTTTCAATCTTTTCAACTTCCACTTTACCTTTTCAGCTGAGTAATTATGGTACCTGACTTCAAACAAATGATAAAACTATATGCTAGGATTTGATGCGGACTTCTAATGAGCCTCTCTTGGTCCAGGTGACCTCAGAGTCAGATGTACAGGCAGCTGTGGATTTGGCTAAAGCGAAGTTTGGCCGCCTGGACCTGGCAGTGAACTGTGCTGGCATCGCAGTAGCTGCCAAAACATACAACTTCAAAAAGGACGCCCCTCATAGTCTGGAGGATTTCACCAGAGTTATCACAGTGAGTCCTGCTGTCAATTCTTCAGTTTAGTACCGTCAGTCCATTAGTGTCACTGTATTCATGACTGAGTGGGTGAAAGACTGGATTAATATGTAAGGCATACACTACCATTTAAAAGTCTGGACACACCTTCTCATATGATGTTTTGTTTTCATTATTTTCTACATTGTATATTATTTGTATATTAATAAAAACAAACAAAATGATTCATGAACACATGAGATTATGCAGTAAACATAAAAAGTTAAAGAAACCAGAATATGTTTTGCAATAAGGCAATGATGGACTGTTGTTTCTTTTTACTTGTGGAGTAGAACCGTAGTGGAATAGGATCACTAACTGTGTTGCCAACCCTACTTCACGTGGATATAAAAAGTGCTTTTTACATTGAGAAGTGAATTATAAATATTACAACAGCTTTCAAATCCTGAAACTAGGTGCAATTTTTCTTTGTATTTAATATCATATTTTGTTGGTATAGTCTTGAGACGCCACTTCAAGTTTTATTAAGATTCAAGATTTAAAGATTCAAAGAGTTTGTCATATGCACAGAAGAAAATGCATTTCTCTGTGCAATGAAATTCTTTCTTTGTTGTCCACACACAAATGCAGAGTTAGGTTAGGGGTTAATCAATAAATGAGAAAAAAAAAACATAAATAGAACAAAATTAAAATAAAAAAAAAAGTTGAGAAGTGCGATGTGCAGATGTAGATAAATATCATCTGTGCATTTGCAAAATGAAAAGTGTGCAAAGGAGCAGAAAATGACAATATGAGATGTGCAAAGGAGCTTATTGTGCAAAATAGGCTAATGTGCAATGCAAAGTGACCTTAATGTGCAATTATTTGATTGCTTTCAATGTTTGTTCAAGGTGAACATTGCTGGCACCTTTAATGTGATAAGACTAGCTGTAGGGGAGATGGGCAAAAATGAGCCGGATGCCGATGGACACAGAGGCTGCATCATCAACACAGCCAGTGTGGCAGCTTATGACGGGCAGGTAACTGATCAGAAATCCCTGGTCGTCACTTTAGTGGTTTGTTTTCTGTGCAAGCAGGCACTGCAGCTTCATCTTCCGGCAACTTTCTGAAAGCGTTGTCTCTGTCTGTCAGGTGGGCCAGGCTGCTTACTCTGCTTCTAAAGGTGGCATTGTGGGAATGACCCTTCCAGTCGCCAGAGATCTTGCCCCTATGGGCATCCGTGTTGTTACCATTGCCCCAGGTTGGTACTTCTGTTCACTTCTTTTATCCTGTACTTGTGTGTTGCACACCTGCACATAATCTTATATATATTATTCAAGTGATGGTATGTATATAAAGCCATGGGAAAAAAGAAGCCATGGAAAAATAAAATTCTGCTTATTGCTGTAGCAATTTGTGTCTGTGTATATACCTAATGTGTGTGTATATAACTATTGTTTGACCACACTTAATTTACAATTCCAAACAAATACAAAAATGTTTGGAAAAAATAAAACAAATAAATACATTATACCTTGGAAATGTTAAACTACACAACACTCTTACATGATTTAACAGTTGCAACATTTAAAAAAAGTGTTAAGAGCAGAGTGAGTGCATGTATGTCTCTGTTTCATCCATCAGAAACTGAATCAGAAGTGAAGCTGCTGGAATACAGCGCCTAGAAAAGCTGCTCTACACACACTACTGCAGTCAGAACACACATGCAGGCGTTTCTTATTTTTCACACAGCTCACACTGCAATAGTTCATAAAAGAATAGCAACCTGTGCATTTTTTCCATGGCTGTATGTGTGGCTTGTGCTTTTGAATCTTTCCACCTGTTGCATCATTATACCTTTAAACTAATAATCTGTTGACCCTTAAAACTGAACTTTCTGAGGTAAGAATTGAGTTGTGTGTATTTTCACAAAGAAGATACTTTAACAAAACTTTCAGTAATTTTACTCTCTTTAAAATCTAAATGTTGAAGTGCAGACTTTATTCACAGTATGCTCAGAAAACTGTAAAAGCAAAGCAATATCAAGAAAAATGTCACCCGATTGCCCATCCAAACCTAAATACTAAGTATGCTTATTTAAACTAGATACTTTCCACAGCACGGCTAATTAAACAGCTTCACATTTTCCTAATGTGCGCCTTTGAAGATTTTGCTTTAAGAACACCTTCCCTAAATGGCCTTTCTGTAGATATTTCTGTAATGTTTAAAGTTTAAGAAACTTTCACATCATGAGAAAATCAGAGAAACAGATGGCAATTCTAGGGTAAAGTGGCCTTTTATCATATGTGAACATAGCACAGTGTGAACAGTTCAAATTCTTTCTCAGCATTTAACCCATTCGCCAAGTCAAGCAGCAGGCAGCCAGGAACACGGCGCCCGGGGAGCAGTTTGTGGGGACGGTATCTAGCACAAGGGTACCTCAGTGGTGCCAATTGGGGATTCGAACCCATGACCTTCTGATTGCAGGGGCAACACCCTAAGCCAGGGCTATTCAACTACAATAGCAAGCGGGCCGGATACGAAAGTCACTGGAGGTTCGGAGGCCACAGAATATCGTGCTGTCCGGTGGGGGTAGCGATTTCGCGCCGGCTTTGTTTATGGGGGTGGGGGTACGGTTCTAAACGACAACTCTGACCGTTAGAGTAGATACATCACGAGCTAAAACTACACAGCAGATTGAGATACATCCCCTCGCTGTGTGTGTGGCCTGATTCACTTTGGTTGCCACTAGCTAGGTAACACACCTATTTCCTGACAAAGCCCGCCTCTTTTGGCTGCGATTGGCTAATAATATGGCAACTTCTGTGTTTGGATTGGCCAATCTTGGTGAAAGTAGCGGGGGACTACCAGCCAATCATCTTCCAAATCGCGTTGCTTTATTATATCACAGGAATCACTCACTGATTTCCTAACAGTCTGACGAGCCATAAAAAAATTCAAAAGGGCTGCATCTGGCCCGCAGGCCGGTAGCTGAATAGGCCTGCCCTAAGCACTAGATGACCCTGTGTAGGGCTGTCGCTGAATAGGCCTGCCCTAAGCACTAGATGATCCTGTGTAGGGCTGTCGCTGAATAGGCCTGCCCTAAGCACTAGATGACCCTGTAGGGCTGTCGCTGAATGCTGTTGTCTTGCGTTTTACCCATTGTCCCTTTTTTCCCCAATTCTGTAGGTTTGTTCTCCACGCCGCTGTTGGCAGGGCTGCCGGAGAAGGTCCGGAGCTTCCTGGCACGCCAGGTGCCTTTCCCTTCACGCCTGGGCGACCCTGCCGAGTTTGCCCACCTCGTCACCGCCATCGCGGAAAACCCCATGCTCAACGGGGAGGTGATTCGTCTGGATGGAGCCATCCGAATGCAGCCCTGAGCAGAGAGTGACGAGCACAGAGGAGGGAGAATCAGTAGATGATTGTGTTAGTATGTTCAGATGGTATATGCACAGTTGTGAAAACCAATTTCAGTAGTGCAGCATTTACTTCTTAGGAGAACTCCTCTTCTGGAGATAAGGAGCTGCAACTTGAAAAATCTGTAGATTTTTTACACTACAAGTATGGTGTTATTAAATGTACATATGCTAATGCACATGCTAAGGGTCTTCTGGATGTGTTTGTGTCAGATGCAGGTTAAATCTACTTCAGTGCTGTTTAGCTGTTTGTGTAAATGTGCTCTTTAGGTCAAGAGCAGCTTCTATCCTGGCCTGGGAAGTGCATTTCAGATCCTAATCAGACTGAAGGTATTGATGAAGAGTTCCATTTGCCTTGAGACCTGTTCTGAGACCTCCTTGACTAATTTGATAAAAGCAAATGTGGGTGGAAAATCGTTTGGTGTACTGCAGAGAACATTGACATGGGAAATAAAGAAAAATGAAAAAAGTCTCACTTAGTTTTTATATATGTATGCATAATTTTACACTAACATGAGAGGTGAGCTTGGTACCAGTATTTAGAACATGGGCTAATTACGAAGGTAATGCAGGCCATATTTTGTTCAAATAAGTTAAATGACATGTTTCTACAGTGCAGCGTCTCTGAAAGTTAATTAGGTTGTCCTGTCTGTGAACATTGTGCATGATGCAGAGTTTCATTCTGCAGGCTTTCTGCCATCAGAGGGCAGCACTGAATCAGGACATTCACACACTCGCATTTTATTCACAGAGCTGAGCTTGAAGAGGCTCATTATAAGTTTTCACACAGCAAAGATTTTGTTGCAAATAGGTTAATTTGCAACTAAAATCTTTGCTTTTATTTTAGATCACCTTTAATTAAAACTTTGCTCACGGGATTAGTGTGTGGGGACTTTGTCAAGGGTACCTCAGTGGTGCCACCAGCAGTCCTGGGATTCGAAAGCGACCTTCTGCTTGCAGGGGCGACTCCCTAACCACCAGGAGAACAGCTGCAAGAAAATTTATATATATATATATATATATACACTGCTCACAAAAATTAAAGGAACACTTTAAAAAAACACATTAGATACATCAGATCTCAATATGAAGTTGGATATCTATACAAATAACGACAGGGCAATGTCTTAG
>JBBJLR010000139.1:19383449-19398769 GCA_037577145.1 Brachypetersius gabonensis | reverse complement strand
TATATATACACGCACGCACACACACACACACACACACAGACAGTGAGCCTCGAAATTATTCATACCCCAGGCAAATTTTGACTTAAAGTTGATTTTATTCAACCAGCAAGTCAAATTTAGACAGGAAATATGTAAACAGGTGTATGCAAAAACATAATACAATGATGTACTGAAGACATCATTGAGGAAAAAAACATTTTCAATTATGCAAAAAAAAGTGGCATGTGCAAAAGTATTCATACCCTTCCTCAATAATCAATAGAAGAGCCTTTATTGGCTATTACAGCAATCAAACACTTCCTATAATTGCATACCAACTTTTTGCAAGTCTTCATGGGTATTTTTGCCCCTTTATCTTTAGCAATAACCTCCAAATTTTTCAGGTTGGAGGGTCTTCTTGCCATCACCCTGATCTTCAGCTCCCGGGACTGCTGGTGGCACCACTAAGGTACCCTTAAGCAAGGTACCTTCCCCACACACAATCCTTTGCAGCCCTTCTTCACTTGGTGAATGGGTTAAATGCAGAGAAAGAATTTCATTTTTCACAAGGTGTGCTGTGGTGTGTTCACGCCTGACTACAAGGGACCACTTTTCTTTGTTCATGTCAAAATGACGTACAGTTTAAAAGACGTGTCCAGTTTTCTCATAATCTTGACCTTGCTCTAAATCATCTTTTTGATTTTCTTTTACACAGTGACGGAGGAAAAACAATATCAATCAACGATATCATGTTTTACGCCCCGCCACCCCAACACAACATCAAAGGAAAATAAAAAAAAAGGATGAGGCATTAACATCCTCTCAATAAGATCATGCTCTAAATAAGATCAATCCTCTGTTCATACGTTTGACACTATTTTGAACTGAGCAAAAATGGGTGTCATAAAAGAAGAGGTTTTTCTGGAAGACCTACTCAGAATTGTAATTACTGAACATTGCAAGAGATGGTTTTTAGGAATGGCTTTCTAGAAGGGTTTGGGCCCGAAGGAAAAGATGAGCTTTCTTGGAACAGCGATTTTGGGAAAACTGAAGCAAGCCTAAATCTCTTCCAAGAAAATAAACAAAAAAATAAAAATGGTAAATAAATATCTAAGAATGATTGTCTGCATACTCTGCATACTGCATTTCGCCTATTTGTAGAAGAACAGTTCCAGTATGATCATTACATTTTACAGGGTGGAGTGGATGTAAGGTAACTGGACTAGACACTGTAGAAGCTAACTCACTTAATGCCTAAGTGCTTAATTCAGTGACTGAGATTTCCTCAAGCAACCAAATCCTGTAGCACTGCAACAGTGTAATCAGTGAAATATAGATGTAACAGTTTAATATGCAAAAAGCTGATGGCTTTTTATTCTTAATTGCTGTTTGTCAAATAGAGTCTTGTAAGAAAACTATCACAAGAGAAAGCGCTGTGGTTTGACCCCCCCTGGCAAGAAGCTAGAGTGTGTTGCACTGGTAGCAGTGCGCATAATTCCTGCTAATCTCTTTGTGGAACAGATTGACTGTTATTACATGAAGTAAAGCCAGACTGATGCCTGTTAATCTGGTTTAAGGACACGCAGAGCTGATTGATTCTTGACCACAAAAATTGCAATTTGTGCAGTGGCCAATGTTTCAAAATGATGCCCACAATGTGTGTGTATATAGTGCCTCACGCAAACACCATTTTTCAAGACATACAATTCACAGCCCTGTCCATACAATAGGGAAAATGGAAACTAGAAAAAACAGCCAATTTTTCACTTTGTTCTGATGTCAGGAAAACTAGCATATGGACAATATGGACAACATTTTAATGACGTTGCAATTAAATGCTTCAAATAGACTTTCATATGAGTTTCTGTGGGAATTTGTGTCCATTCATTCTGTAGTGCATTTGAGGTCAGACACTGATGTTAGACAAGAAGGTCTGGCTCACATCTTCGTTCCAGTTCATCCCAAAGGTGCTGGATGGGGATGAGGTCAGGGCCAAGTGTGGGCGAGTCAAGTTCTTCCACACCGAATTCATCCAACCTTGTTTTAATGGAGCCTGCACTGGGGCACATTTATGCTGGAATAGAAATGGTTCTTTCTCAAACTGTGTCTACAAAGTTAGAAGCATGGTGTTGTCCAAAATGTCTTGGTATAATGAAGCATTAAGATTGTCCTTCACTGTAAGAAAGGGGCCTAACACAAACCCTGAAAAATAGGTTTGTCCCAATACTTTTGTCCATATAAGTGTATGAATGTAACATTTTCCACCTATTCTTACTCAAATATGTTTTTTTTTTAAACATCAATCAAAACAGAGGTCATTTACCTGTATCAATATTAAGACTAACAAAAATAGCATGTCTAAGTCTAAAGCAAAAGAGGGGAATTTAAGGCCAATTTCCTGATTTTCTGCCTCAAGCACACCTGATTGATATGCTAGAGAGTAGGGAAAACTCTGAAATGTTGGGCACTGGTGTTATTGATAATATTGCTTATGATGAATGCTTTTTATTAGCACAGTACACCCAAAAATTCAATGGGGTACTAGGTATGTACCAAATTTCATACATACTTTTTCATAATATTCCAACAGGCAAATCTTTTACCAACACTGATCATCATCATATGTCAACGTATGTTTTACATGGAATGTGGCGTAAGGTGGCGACACCCCTCTTCTCAGGCATGAGCAGAAATTCCAGCTGCATGTCTGTTTCTTCTCGTCAAGTCCGTCAGGAGCCAGGAAAAGGGTATGATGGATGTTTGCTGTCAAGTGAATGATCAGAGCCTCAGCAGAAAAGCAATGCTCAGTAGTGGAGCCCTGCAGCTCAGAGAGAGGACAAACATCATAGGCTGCATGAAGACAAGGTTAAACACAGGTGGGGTGCAGAGGAGAACAAGGCATTCTGTTCCTGAATCAGGTACATTTTTCTTGTATTTTAATTTCCTACCTTGACATTTATGAGGTTTTTGTACCCAAAACAGTCATAGCTCATTTTTCCACAACCATTTCACATTCTCTCTTTGTCTTTTGTCATTTTAATCAGGCAGTTTTTGCTACTGTGCTATGTAAATTACCTGTGTTTTGATTGGATGCCTCATTCAATAAGCAGTACACATTGATACACTCTCTTTAACTACACAGTGAATGTGAGGAACTAAAATGTTGTAAGCAGAATAGATATGCTTTGGTTCTTGTGACATTACAAAAACAGAATGAAAATGCTTTCTTTTTGCAGCTTAGGTTTTATAGGAGGGAAAAGTGAATGATTCATTCTGAAACGTCAACATCATTTAAGCTACATAATACTTGGTTTATGGGCTCCATCAGGGCTGGACTGGGACAAAAAAAATGTCCAAGCATTTTGAGACCGGCCCACCCGGGTATGCCCAGTCCAGCACTGGGCTCCATGCATGGTCCTTGGCCAGTTTATTAGAAACCCTGCCGTTGTGGGTCTTCCTTGCTGGTGTATGACATGGTAGCCTATCTGTTTTGTGTTAGCAATCCTCCGTTTCTTGATCAGTGGTTGATTTCTGATCTCAGAGCCACTCTTTGCTGGATATATTTGGGTGGTGGACCACTGTCATGCCAGCAGTGACAGTGAGGTGTGTTTAAACACTCCTACCTGATCCACACATACCAGATAAGCCAGTGATAAGTCAGCTGCCGTCTTCAGAACAATCTTCTACCCACCGATGAAGGTAGCCTACAAACTTTGCATGGCAACAGCCGGCTACAGTCTATAATACACCTATACAGTGAACAGTTAAAATGAACAGTGAGGTAGGTGTTTCCAATAAAGTGGACAGTGAGTGAATCTAGCCAGTGCAGAAACAATTGATGTAGGTTGAACTTCTTTACACCAGAGGGCAGCCTATACCTGTGAGCAACAGGACGAAACTTCTGAGACGACACACACTAAATACTGTCAGGCACTGTAATTATTTATGTTTTGGGATTCATGAACTCTTATGGGATGAAATAAGTGTCTCTACATACAAAACCCATGGAATTGAAAGAGTAGGCTTGTTAGAACGACATTCATTTTGTTGCTGTCATTGTTTAAAATCAAGCTCTCCGCTGTCTGTTCAGTGTAGTGGTCTGGAGAGAAAGGAACCAGAGATGGACCCTTGGGAGAAGAGTAAAGAAGGAGAAAGCGAGAAGGCTGGGAAGTGTCATCTATCTGGGTCAGGCAGAGCCGTTCTGACACGCCACAATCCATCTCACAAATGCTCATGCACACACACACAAGTTTATAGAAAAACACCATACACTCTGCACCAGGGACACAGATACCAGCTAAAAGAAAAAAAAAATGCAGACCCACTGTTTTTACTCATAAATAACCCAACATTCAGGATGGTGCAGAGACTGTAGAGGCAAAGGCCTACAGGGTGAGAAATGTGAAAGTTACCTTTTCCCATGCACTGTTCTCATATTCTGGATCAGGATAGCACCCATCCTGACCTTATCACACAGAATCACATATGAGCCCGATCATCCTACACTCCATACTCTTTCTTGAACATGATTATTAGAAAGTCTAGTGGTGATGTAACAACCTCAAGTGTTCTGTTGGTTTACACAACAGTTGTTTTCCTCCACAGAAAAGAAAAAGAAATTATCTTTAAGGTTGCAGAGCATTCAAGCAAAAAAGTAGATTTTCTTTGCATAACAGATAGAGCTATGAAACTGTCTTGTCTGTAGATTTGTATTCTGTTTGTTTCTGGTGAGCTCCAGCTTGTTTAACATGAAGTTAGATGTTCTGCCGTCACTGCCGCCCACCTAAAAGTTTACTTGGCCACGATGGCAGGTTGGGAATATGATGCAGACTTGAAGTCTCACACTTCTACAGAATCTGACCAATGACACTGTGATGTGAACTGCAATAAGATGAGATAAGATAACCCTTTATTAGTCATTCAGGTGAGACATTTGCACACTTACAGCAACAAAGTGGACAGAACAAACGCAGAAGCAGAATAACCAATAGAATAAAAGCAATGCTACACAATAGTATAAAAGTACACTATACAAATGTTACAAAAATAGCAGTTTGGGTGTATGAATATATATATTGATTAATAAATGTATGTATGTAGCCTACACATCAGAAATGTCTGTATATATGTTTATAGTAGATGAATACTACTATAGATGAATATATATATGAACACGATACTAGGTAATCTAGGTAAAGTATCTTTTTTCTGTTTTATGTGGTTAGCTGCCATGTAAAGCCGTTACTAATAGCTGTAAAAATTATTGCCACAAACATTTATGCAATCCAAATACAGTTGTAGTACCACATGTGTGCATTGGTGAGTATTACAGATAATTTCTCTGATGCAAACATATTTAGTATATAACTGCCAAAAGAGCTAGTGTCTTAAACGGCTTAATAACATTTACTATATTCTGTACAGATGTAAAACTCTCATCCAGTGGTTCTCTGTCTTTGTCTCTCTGTCTGTTTTTTCAAAGTATATACGCATGTCTTTAACTTGGTGATGTTCTGTTTTTTTAAGCCAGTACAGTTGTACACAATATGGACAAAAGTATTTGGACACCTGACCATCATACCTATGTGAACTCTTTGAACATCTCTTGTCAAATGCATGACCATTTAAACGTTGAAACCCTGAAAAACAGCCCCAGCCTGTTGCATCCTTACACTATACTTTACTGCTGGCATTGTGTATTCCATTAATTTGTGTTCTCCATGCATCTGCCAAGCCTAGAATCCAAACCTAGAAGCATGATTCACCACCCCAAAGTCCAGTGGCAGTGTGCTTTACACCACTCTAGCCTACGCTTGGCATTTCTCATAGTGATCTTAGGCTTGTGTGCCGTTTCCTGAAATGTTGAACACAGAACACAGTTCTTGTTCTAACAAAGCAAAAATTTCACAAACTGACTTGGCAAAGGTGCCATGTTTTGAGTCACCAAGCTCTTCAGTATGACCCATTCTACTGCCAGTGTTAATGGAGATTGCATATAGTGTGGGTGTTCTGTTAGCTTGCTGTAGCTGTTAGGTAATGCTCCATATCAACAGTTAAACATGTAAACATGACCATTTTAGCTCATTTCATGGTTTCACTGCTGTAGCTGGGAAGAGGATTTCAAAACTGATGCTACAGCATGAGAGCTATTGATATGTCTGTCGGCCTCCATTAACAAGTCCAGCCATCAGAGCTCATAATTTTATTCCGGCATGGACATGCGGAACATATGGATGTTGGCATTAACAACATAATTCCAACACTCAAAACTATCAGAAATTGTATTGGGGAGAAGAGTTGCATCCCTAGTTAAGTTGGAAACATTTTTCCTTTAATGCCTTGATATATGCCGCCCTTAAAGGACAGGAGTGGGGTTAGTTGGGATAATAGCTCTTTCCTTTCTGTGCGGAGATGAAAGAAGCGAAAACTCAGGAGTGGGAAGCTGAATATGAATAAATAAACATGTCTGACAATGCTAATGCTAACAAGAGAGGATGATAATGATTCTTCCCCAACCATCCAATTATGCAGCCATCAGTGATCTCAGCGATCCCTCCCCATAGGCCCATGTGAATGTGTGAATTATCGCCCAAATCCACATTTACCGTGCCTTTCAGAAGCAACAATACTGTAACCCGGGCCGACACTGCTAATCTACCTCTTAGCCTTCATGGAAACAAATACATTTGTCTGAAACATTGGATCCGCTGTCTTTCTAAGGCCTATTAGAGGCATTGTGTAGGTTTTTATCTGTGTAGTGCAGGCTACAGTAGCTGTGCTTGTGCTGAGGGAGAGTAATCCTGCATGTGTATGTTTTTCTGTGAGTGTGTGTGAGTGTGTGTGCGTGTGTGAATGGAGGGAGAAGCCAGCCGCACGGTCGGGGCTGGAGAGCACAAATATACACACAGCATTCATACAAACAAGCCAATCCTGCACAAATATACTCGCTAGCTTCATTCGAGGCTTTCAGTTCTGTGTTAACAGCTGTCACTCAACTACAACTATTCTGCATTTCCACAATGAACCACAGGGCAGATGCGTGTTCCCTTCTGTGGCTGCTGGCAAAAAAAAAAAAAGGAAAAAAGAGAAAATGAATGCTTGCCGGTGGGACTGTGGAGAATTGTTGCTTGCTGGATGTCATCTACATTTACATCTTTTTACATATACTGGTGCGCACCGCAGAGCGGGGTGGGGGGTGGGGGGGGCTCCTGTCGTATTAATGCAGGCCTGACATGGTTCTCGAAATGGTTCTTAACAAATTCTTATCTGTACTGCTAGAAACTGACCTTACCCTAGTTAAGATGTCCTCATACAACTTCATGCAACTTGTTGGACAAACGCTTTGTCTCTGCTGCGTTAACAACATGCAGGTTCCCTCAACCAGAGTTAAGCTATTTTTCAGAAGACGCTTAATTGATAGGCAACATTTTTGTCAATATTTCAGAATTAGAATCAGAAAACGTTCTTGATCCTGAAGTAAATTTCTTATGTAACAACTGCACAGACACACAAAAAAATCTGTGAGAAAATCTCAACATGAAATACACACTGCTATGTACACACATGATGGGTACAATTAACTGCATTACTAATGCACATTGATGGCCAGGAGTACAGTACTGCATGTCATAGACATTAGCTGTATATAAGTAATACTGACATAAGTAGCAACAAGACTATTGCACGTAATAAAATTTAGCACATAATGATAATGTTTTAGCACCTGATAAGAACATTGCACAATTTTGCACATGATAATCTAGTGTACTATTGTAGTACTTTCATACTAGTACTACATGTAATCTGGAATATGTAATCTAATTACAGCAGTCCGGTAGTTTATTACAATCAAATGACAACTACATTTAGAAGAGCCTCTGCGTTCAGACAGTTTTCTCGAATAGGAAACAGCAATAAATCAGTCTATTTCTTCTCTGTTTACTGTGTGCCCATAAACTCCCTAACAGTATTGTCACTCTGACTGATAACAATGGTTTTGGGAAGAATGATAGGGAACATCAAAGTTGCAACTTCAGACAGTTTAAACTTTATGAAACCATTTTGCAGGTTATTTCAGATTTGTATTGATTCCAATAGTCACTCCACCTAACACTGATCTGAAATATGCTCAAATGAGTTGGCCTGTATCATTTGACCGTCCATGATTTTAAAGTGTTGTGGTCCATAACATGTATATAGCCAATAACATATATTTTTTTTGCCTGTCCATTGTTGTCCTATAAAATCATTTAAGAAATATGTGGCATATATCACATTATTACGCAATTCTTCATGTGAAAGAATTTTCAGTGCCTGAAGACAAAATTCAGTTCAGCCATTTACGCTTCCCGAAGTCTAAAATGTCCAATGGTCGTGACTGTATATTATATTAAATTGATATATTGTATTAAATTACCTGTTTTAAAGTCTCATTTAATTTTTTGACATTTTACATAAAATATTTTGGCATCATTTATGTTTGAAACTTTTAAAGTCAAAACCACCTGGTATATTCTAGATGGAAAAATGGATTATCCTGTTTACACATTCATTTGTATTATGAAAGCCATGAAAGAAATGTAAATAATTTTCAAAAAATATTATTACATTATTACAATTAAAGTTATAATAAGTTTTGAAAGCCTCATTTGTCAATGACCCATGTGTGATTCTATGCAGAGTGTGAAATACCCCTCCATAATTGGGGGGTACTGCCTTCCTTACACTGTTAAGAACCCCCCCCCCCCCCCAAAAAAAAAAAAAATGCGATTTTGGCTCTTTTGGGGGGGGTCTGGATCTTGATCGGGGGGTATCAAGACCCCCAAGTACCCCCTGTAATTCGAACCATGATTCTATGTTTCTATGGTATGAGGGATTTCTTTGCTCACAGCATAATTATGGTAAAAAAAATATGAATGGTTCTGTTTAACTTTCCATGCTATGTCTGTTTTCTTTCAGTTTTCCTCTCAAAGGTCCCTCCCACGGCTCATCTGTTGTCAAATTTGTATAAATGCTTCTCAAATGAAATGAATAATTGAGTTTATGATTATAATTACAGCTGTGTACTGTCCAGAGCCCCTTAAACAAGAGCCCTGATTGTCATGTTTAAATCCAGGTTTTGTTCAGTCAAACAATTTTTTAAATGGGATGAGATCTACAAAACAGGCCTGTGCATACAATTGAGCTTTGGCCATTTTAACCACACGCAAAAAACATTTGTGTTGTCCTCTGACCTTACTGCTTACTTTGCACAGTGACTAGGGAGCCTGTAGATTTATCTGATCTATACCTTGTCCTCGTCATTTTCTATACATTTGCTTTGCATGTAAATGCGTAATTACTTTGATTGATACAATACTTCTTTGCATGATGCATGAATGCATGAATACATTTAATTTTATTGGCACTTTGCATGAACAGAACTGAACATGACTGTTCAATCAGTGAAGCAGCTGAAGTGACCATGAAAACACTGTTAACACTGATTCTAAAAATGACTTCTGTATTATCTGTTGTCTAGGTAATCAGACATCTAGTCAGTATGTCTGTTAGCATCATTTAAGCCATTAAATGACTTGACAGGCCCACACAGTTTTATAATGCAAATGTGTATACGATTATAGAACATTTTTTAACATTGTAAAGCAAGTTGACAGGAGCTTTAAAGAATGTAAGAAGAAATGTTTTATGGCATATATGCCCTGAGGTTGTGTTGCTGTTTTGGGTCTTTTTTAGGGGAAAAATAATTGGTGTTCTCTAAAACCACATCACAGCTGGCTCACCTTCACTGAGCCTGAGCCTCTTCCCCTGATGGTCACTCAGTTGGTTTCTCCCTTATGAGCTTCATCTGTTCACTATTATTTTAGTACATTCTGGAGCTGGATGTCCTCCATCATTACATTCTACTGTTTCTGTTTATATTACTCCTTGTCACCAAGACCAGGACAGAAGAATAGAACCACCCAGACACAGCAGGAGTTCCACACCCCCCAATACGGCCTCCATAAGGCCTCCAGTGTCCAGGATCAGATAGCAAAGAACACCACACAACTAGGCTTTCTGACTCAAAAAGTGGCTGAACTGCTGACCACTGGATTTTGGCAGCAGACAGTAGGTGTAATCAGATAGACTATTAAAATAGGCATTTCTAGGCATTTTTTAACCTCACAAATTCCTGTTTTTTCACAAATTACGGTTGCTCTTGAAACGTAATGTCACGGTGTGGTTCTGGGAGGGAATGGGGCAGACGCCACAGTATGGTTAAATATGGTTTTAATAAAGAACACAAAACAATCCCCGACTCAGAGTACACTAACACAAGACAGATAAACAATAACTGAACCAGAAAATAACAAATACAATGAAACACAACTGGAATATACACAACACAACAGGATGTAAACAAAGACTAGGCCCGTGCTCCTCAAACTAACAAAGAAAACCAAAAACCAAGGCCTGAGGGCTTGATCCACCCTCGCAGCATAGCGAGCAGAACACGTGGATGTGATACAGGTGCGTGCAGCACAGAACAGAAAACCTAAGGGGGAGGAACACCCTGCAAAAAGAGAACATAAACAAAGATTAAACATACAGGTTATCAGAACTAGCAACAAGAATCAGAACAACAACCAACAACATGGGGGGAGACAAATACAGACTCAACGAACAAGGGATCGGCTGGGGCTTAAATAAGGGAACATATACCAAGGGGGTATTGAACTAATACCAACGGGACGCGATACAAATGGAACACGTAGACTACATAGGGAGCTAGGGGGAAAGGAAGTAAGGAAGGAGAGGAAATGGAACGAGACACAAGAAAGCACGGAAGTAAACAAAGGGAAAGGGAGGAAGGGAGTACAGGAGGTGAAACGGAAAAACACGGAAGTAAACACAAGGAAACAAGGAAAACTAATATTCAGGGGATTGAGAACGGATTCTGCGGAGGGAGAGCGAGGTGGCCGTTACACGTAACTCCCACAAATTATGAAAAAATGCGAATTTGTGATGTAGTTAAAAAATGCTTAAAAATGCAGATTTTTATAGTGTAAACCGTAAATATGTCCCCAAAACTTTTCAATTTCATTTAAAACTCAGCTTAATACACTACCTTTAAAAAATATAAAGATAAACCCATAACTGCTGTCTCTTGCAATGCTAGAATGTAAATACCAATGTAACCCCTGTACAGACTGCACTGTAATTCATGCACAAGCGTTTTCTTTGGTATAAGAGTAAATACAGTAATAATTGAATTTCATTTATAGTAATACAAATACAGGGCTTTAAGAAGAACAAAACGAAAATATGAGAACATGCGGGAAACTGTTCTGATGTGGAAATGCTGGACTGGGCCTGCCAGAGATGCGTCAAAGGGCAGCAGCCAACCAGCAGCAAGGAGAAATGAATAACTCTCTCGAATTGGCTACGTTTAAACCTCCTGCCTCAGAGTACAAACAATTTCCACAAACAATTATTAGTTAGGTTCTAAGAACAATTCTGTAAATGACTGAAGCCATGAACCGTGATTTAGCAGGGGTTTCCTGCATATCACGATGTCCCTTGCCCCAAAATTCAGGCCGTTTTAGCCTGTTGTGATGCAGGTCTCAACCTGGATGGCATCATTTAGCTGGCTGTTGGTTTGGACCAACAACGTCAGGCAAAAAGGCACCACTCCAGCCAGTCTGCCTCTTGCATTCATCCGCAGCTCCCTGGTGCCAATGACTGGCGCAGAGCCCAAGCAGCTGATAGCCTCACAGCTGATGCTGGAAAAGAGGACCTATTAACAGAACTGGTGGCGCTGCATGTACTCTGATGGTGAGGAACACTGGAGGTGGCAGTTTATCATCAGGAGGACAAGGGAGGACAAAGGAGGTTTATAATGTTTTTTACAAACCTGATGTTTCTGTTTCTGCTCTTTTAGACTCCAGGTTAGCTGGCAACTTTGTGTCTTTGGGTCTTTGTGTCTTCCATTCCCTCAGAGGCATTAGCCTAACCAGTCATGGTTAAAGCCTTGACAGCAGTCTGGTTAGCAGTTCGCCTGTTATTAGAATTACCGTCCCCATTCAGTTGTCCATCAAACCTGATCACAGTGAGGATTCACAATTCACAATTCACAATTCTTCCCACAGCACAATGTCAGATGGTTTTAGGTTGAACCTGGCTCTGCACTCACAGTCCAATAATTGATTGGAACTCAGATTCCATTATTTCCTGGTTCCCTCAGTGCATACGTGCCAAATTCTCCACTTCCATCTGACACCCCCTTTCTCATTTTCCTGTTAGGCAGGGATTCATCCACCAGTCTGCGTCTCCTGTCTCTGCTGTGTTGTCTTTCATCAAGTAAAGGCATGGTGGACTCTGGCAGGGGGCTCAATGCACCTCACCCACATCCCCTGATGCCCTTAGTCATAGCACAGCTCCAATGGAACAAAGATTTTACCAAACTAGACTTGAGAAGTGCGTACAACCTAGTGCACATATGGGTAGTACACAAGTCTGCCATACAAAGCCAAAGTGCAGTAACTACGGCTAAGCTGAAACTGAGAAAAATGGCTTTAATGTTTTAGTATTAGTATGGATTTTGTAGTTGCTGTAAATTTGACACCATCATTCCTATGAAATGGAACAACTTTGAACCAGGATATTTTCTCACAAGACAAATGTCCTAAACCCCAATTCTGACCAAATATGTAGTTACTGCACTTTGGCTTTGTCGGGCAGACGTGTTCTCAGTAAAGTCATGCCACTACATGTACCACATGATACCTTATGGGTTTGTGAACATCCCCTCCGTCTTCCAGGGCTTCATGAACGACGTCCTCTGGGACCTGCGAAACCTGTGGTGGTGGATCATTCACACTTGGGTAACACAGAAATGGTATTCTGGTCTTGTGTGAGTGTGTGTGCTACACATAATTTTTAAATACTGATGAGGAGTTTTTTATTTCTGTGCAGCACACACACACACACACACACACACACACACACACACACACACACACACACACAGAGTCACATGCTACTGACATGTTTGTGTTGCTATGGTGTTGAGAATGATCCAACACCCAATTAGGTCCTGTACGTTCCTCACCTTGCAGAACTGGGTATAGGGGACTAATAAATGATGCAGAGAAGCAGGAGGAATACAGCCTGTAACTGTGAATGATGAAGTGCACCTATATGGTCAGTGGATCCAATAAAATTGACAAGGAGCATAAATGCAAGGTAGGTGGACCTATTTAAGTGGTTTGTCAATTTTTTCAGCCACACCTGCATAAAGGCCCTTAAGTGGTTGTCTTTGATGTATGCTTTTAGGAAACCTTCATTTAGTATGGAACCCTTATGTTATACGATGGTTCTGACAGGTTGTCTTGGAAATAGGAGTGTTTTTTTTCTCTGCCATCTCTCCAAAGTACCTCTCTAGGATGATGCATCCATATTAAGTGTGTTTGAAATGAGGAACAATACCAAATCATTTACATGCATCAGTCTTTTGTAGAACTAAATTGTGAATGGTGGAGGAGTGAGGTGGGAGTTGTACGAAAATGGGGCTTATAAATGAATCTTTGCCTGCTTAAATGATTTTTCTCCTTGCTGGAGATGGTGAGAATGTGTTGTATGTTGAATGTGTTCTTTAATTAAGCACCAAAGCCTTCACACTATTGTTACAAATCAAAGAGTCTTTTATCCTATGAATGTACGATGGATAGTCATATTCACTAAACAACAGGTATCAAATTGAAAGCACACTGATTCAAAACACGCCGATGGTGCCGCTTTAGAAAGGCTTTTCATCCCCAGCACATTTTCTTCATCGGCTTCAAACAATCTGTATGGAGAACACCAAACCTGCACTTTTGATTGTCTGCTTTCCTTAAAGCTCCTCCACGGATACTGAGCAGGAAAGACCCGCATAGGAAGCCGTGAAGACGTGTTATCACGGTTTGTCGTGGTCCACAATCACACAGGCAATTCAAAAGGTGTGATAAGGGAGTCAAATTCCATTTAATTTCTTCTTTTTCTCATTTGGAGAACGTTATCTAATCTAAGTTCGGTCCTAGTCTGCATTAGGACCGTGCTCAGCTAGCTGCTACTGTGACAAGTCCACTGGGAGAACGATGGCCAACTACAAATGAAAGTTAAGTTTTGGCAGAGAGAAAAAAAAGAAAGGGAGAAGAGAGGAGAAATAATTATCAGGCCCACTGAAGCATGTCAGCCTGCCTCTGCCCATAGAGAGAGTGGAGGAACGTGACACATCAAACCATCGGGCCCAGACTCACACCCAACACACGTACACTGACGACATACTGACGTACACACACACACGCGGATATTTGATTTGACACGCTAAAGGTCTTATAGACTGAAAGTAATCATTCTGCAGCTCACCAGACAAAGAATAAGAAGAAATCAAAAGCAGGACACTCTGCAGATGAACTACTGTCTGCATTCAGCTCCTGTTTTAATGGAAACTGAGGCTCTTGAGTTTTCACTGCAAGTACTACATTGAAACTTCAATCCTCAATATAAGATAAATGAGCAAGACCTCTGAACAGTAAGTGACTGACTGTAGTTAATCCTTAGAAATCACAGTTGTGGCATGTGATAAAAAATGTTCATGATCATGAATTTTTTTCAAGCTCGTTATAACAGGTGAAGATTCACTGTTCACTGATAACATTTCTATTCACTGTTAAAATGAAAACTTGGCATTTTTACATATTTATCTCAGTTTCCCTTCTAGCTCATACTCTCCATCCCACAATCCATCCAGGCATGTTCACTTCTTGGCCTGCATAATTTTAGCTCAAATTTACAGTCTTCTGATGTTGGGGTGAATGTTTATGGAGTTTCATCACTCAGTAGTCTAAATGCTGAACACACACACACACACACACACACACACACACACACACACACACACACACACACACACACATTTTTCAGTTCATGGTACTTAAATAATGCGATAAAATGTGATTAATTTTAACAGATTATTGTTCTGTTAAAATTCTCATTGCATGATTGAAAATTGGGTTTACTTACTTTCAAATGTTACAATGCTGCATTTATGTTGTTACTTATATGTCCATTAATGTTCAAGAAATTATTCTTAACTATATTTACAACTATTAATAAACAGTAAACTATTCGTTGCTTTAATGAAAAAAACAATTGGTATTACGGTCCAGTTGTGCACTTTAAATGACAGTTGGTGTTGCATCACCCCAAATATGACACTTAGTGATCAGAAAGTCCACTCTGAGTGTGTTGGGAGGAGGATGCTGAGGAGAGACTGAGTGTGTTGGGAGGAGGATGTTGAGAAGAGACTGAGTGTG
>JBBJLR010000139.1:19372755-19383349 GCA_037577145.1 Brachypetersius gabonensis | reverse complement strand
GGATGTTGAGGAGAGACTGAGTGTGTTGGGAGGAGGATGTTGAGGAGAGACTGAGAGTGTTGGGAGGAGGATGCTGAGGAGAGACTGAGTGTGTTGGGAGGAGGATGTTGAGGAGAGACTGAGAGTGTTGGGAGGAGGATGCTGAGGAAAGACTCTCAGTGTGTTGAGAGGAGGATGCTGAGGATGGTGCTGCAGGGAAGAGGAGAAGAAGAGGGTCTAGTATGAGGTTTATGGGTGAAGTGAGGGAGGACATGAAGATGCAGAAGATAGAAGGAAATGGAGCTGGTTGATTCACTGTGTCAACCCCTATTTGGTAGCAGCCGAAGGTAGAAGAAGAGTGATCAGAAAGTCCCCTGTTGATTTTTTACTTTTCCTCTCCCCACAATTTGACAACTTTTTTACATTTCCTATTTTCCTGCGACGATTCCTGCAGTCAACAACTTTTCAATTTGGTGTATATTTAATGTCATGTGTTCACGTGTACAATTTTCCACATGATAAAACAGACTCCAGCATGCTGAAATCACATTGCCTTAATATTCTGACTCTAAATGGAAACCTGTGTAGCACACAGATTTCACTTGCTCTGTCAATTTAAGAAACTGCAAACTTAATTGGGGTACTTAAGTTTCTGCACCAAATCTTTTAGTGTGTTTTAAGGCATCAAAATATGTTCATCTAAACAAAAATTTGTACCTGTGTTGAATAGAAACTGTCATATTACATGTCAGCACCTTTTCATCAGGTTTAACTGACAAATCATTACTGTAGTTTTACAGTATAGAAGAACTGTTATGTCTAAAAAGCCATATTTATAAATAAGACTGAGGCAAATAAGATTTTAAATAAGTGGTGATGTTTCTACAGAAATGTTTATGCTAAGAACCACTTGTTCTTTAAGGAACCAAGAATGGTTCTTCTGTTTGGGAGGTGTTTGTTTCTTTCTTACTTGGAAAATCAACATGTAATTTGAGCAGGGCTGTGCATCTGACTACATTTCATAGATCTATAAGGTGAAGTCAGTGGGAATACAGGGCAGGTGTGTCTGTTGAGTGTACACTGAGTACAGATTAAAGACTGTCACTGAAAAGGCAAAGTAGACAACAGTCCATGCATAATCATGTGGGAGGTTTTGCTATTGCAACTTGTCTGAGTCTCTGTAACAAAAATGCACTGACACGCTTTTTCAAGTGAGTGTGGTGCAGGAATGGGGCTCGGTCAGAGCCAGTTCATTAGTGGAGGAGCTTTGTCTGAACCGTGCACCCAGAGGAGCTTTAGTCGCTCTCGCTCTCTCTCTCTCTCTCTCTCTCTCTCTCTCTCTCTCTCTCTCTCTCTCTCTCCCTCTCTCTCTATAAAGCTCTCTTGCTCCTCCCCCCCATGAGAGCTCGCAGCTTAAGCTGTAAGAACTGCTATTAAATGCTTCAGGGCCAACCTGCCACACGCTGCTGCCTGATGCGCTGTAATTTCGTGCTTGCTTTTCCACATGTGCTCTGTGTGTGTTTTTCTCCACCCTTCACTGCCTCCCCCTCGGACGGGATAATGTAGCCATTATAAGAAATGTGACGCCGTTCTTGACATATGCAAAGTCAAAAGTCATTCCGCTTTCAAGCTTGTCTTCTCAGTTTTGAGTTCAAATGAGAAACACGCAGGAGTTCTGATGGATCCTTCCTGGCTTTCCAAGCGGCCTCCTTTTCAACTTTTCATTCCACAAACGTCTTCCCCTCAGCTCTCATCTCAAACGAGACCAAACTCATGATAATATGGGATGGCATCGATAATCACCTTGGAGACCAGGCCGAAAAAAACCTGCTGCTGCATATAAAACACTTCGGTGGGAGTTTATGACAGAGCATGTCCAATCAAATTTAATATATTGAAATGTATTCAAACAGGGGGTAAATTATGCAAACGAGCCAAGCAGGCTGAAGTCCATACAGGACACTAGCGAGCCTTTAAAAAGCACCCTCCAACCACACACACACACACACACACACACACACACACACACACACATACACACATTTTGCTCACTCGCTATTATTCAGCACTCAATATGACACCATAAACACACACAAAAACACAGTCTGTGTGGGTCAGACAGATTCATTGTGATTGTAATACACACTGGTCATCTCACTGGGTGTGGATTTAAATTGAGTTTTAATGTGTGAGGTTGATATTAGGGACAAAGCTTGTTGCTGATGACTGTTTCAAAAGTTTCCCCAGAATTAATTTGGCTTCCATGGTACATATAACACAATAAGGCCTTCACACACAGTCAGTTTGATGGTGCCGTTAGTGCGGTGCAAGTTCCAGAGGTATCAGAGTGCTAAAGAGCTTGTCCAAGTTCAACAAAGGTTCAGCACACATCACCCTGCCCATACTGAGTCAGGGGGAATCTTTTCCACCCCAAGCTTCACCTGCTTAAAGCATAAAGTACCACAGAAGCATAAAGTACCTAAACTCCACTTTTTTGATGTAAGAGTTTCTTTTTCTTCTATTTCTCAAGGGCAGACACTAAAATATCAGATGGTCCATTTCAGTTTTATCACAGAAAGATTTCTAAGAATGCTTGATGTACAACTGTGATATTACAGAAACAAAAAAATTTACCTGCAGACCATCCTTTGCCTGTTCCTTGAAAGTTCTCTGTTCTTTCCACAAGAGCAGGGTGTTTGCCCTCGAGAGGTCCTTTTACTTTTACGGGTTTGAGCGCCTCATTAGAAACCATTTTCCGCACTTTGGGCTTTTAGATTAGGGCTTTCATCCCCCCAAACCCATATCTAATGTACTGTGGAGGGTACCTATGGATGATTTTTTTTGCTTTTACCTCATTTCTTCTTCTTTTTCCATCTGTGTCTAGCTAATAATCTACATTTAGAACCTGATGCTGCACAGTCTTGGACTTATGCTGATTTAACCTACACCTGTAATGTTGTTTTTTGTTTATTTGTCTGAATTAATATTTCTGTTGTTTATTTTATATTTGCTTACTCATGTTTTTTTTACTTTTTTTTACTCTGAGTATGTGCCTGCAAACCGCCAGAGGATATATCATAGCCAACATGTGGTCTGTGGTTGAGACTTAACTTAAAAATACTTTACGATTCCATGATTATGACAGTTTTGATTTATGATATCACAAAATAGGTTAGGTCCCTTACTTCCAGTGAAGGACAATAGTGAAGCAGTGAAGCATACCAGGATGTTTTGGACAACTCCATGCTTCCAACTTGTGGACACAGTTTGGGTCCCAGTGCACAAAGAGAGCTCCATAAAGACATGACTGGATGAGTTCAGTGTGGAAGAACTTGACTGGCCAAACAGAGCCCTGATCTCAACCCCATCCAGCACCTTTGGGATGAACTGGAACAGAGATTGTGAGCCAGACCATCTCGCCCAACATCAGTGTCTGACCTCATCAATGCTCTACAGAATGAATGAACACAAATTCCCACAGAAACTCCAACATCTTGTGGAAAGCCTTCCAAGAAGCGTGGAAGTTGTTATATGTGCAAAGGGGGACTAACAAAATCCACATTAAAGTATATTTATTTGAATGCAACATCATTAAATTCCCTGTTAGTGTAATAGTCAGGCATCACAATACGTTTCTAAATATAGTATGTAAGAAGGAGGGGTGAACTTTAGCAATGTTTAGGTAAGTGGTATGTGTTAAAGTTACCTCCACATGAATGGCAGGATCCCAGGTTTCCTGGCAGAATACTGTCTGGACAATCACACTACTTTCGATGACTTGCTTTCTCACTGTGCATCCTGGTGCCACCTCTTCTCCTGGTGAGGGACACACACACACACACACACACACACACACACACACACACACACACACACACACACACACTCACACACACATCTGTCATCCATGTGATGTGTGAGAAAATGTGATTTATCCGACCAGGCCACCTTCTTCCACTGCTCCATGGTTTAGTTCTGATGCTCACATGCCCACTGTAGGTACTTATGACTGTAGACAGAATCAGCAGGAGCACTCTCACTGCTCTGCAGCTCTGCAGCCCCACACTCAGCAAGCTGCTATGCACAGTGTCTTTGGACACGTCTCTATCATAGCCAGAATGACCTTTTCAGCAGCTTGTGCTACAGTTGCTCTTCTGTGAGGTCAGACCTGATGGGCTAGCCTTCGGTTCCCTCACACATCAATGAGCCTTGGGGCGCCCATGGTACTGTCTATAGTTTGTCTTTTCTTGGACCACTTTTGAGGGGCGCTAACTACTGCATACTGGGAACAAACCACAAGATCTGCTGTCATGGAGAGGCTCGACAAAAACTCCATGACAATAACAGAGAAAGATATAGGAAACAACAGCAAAATCACAGATTAGGAGAAAAAACATGACAAACACTTTATTTTAACATTTTACTACTGGAGCCTTCCTATTTTTCTCTTATAGGAAGGTTTTTCTTCTGCTGACATCCTTTGGGGCCTGGACTCCAAAAATCTGCTTAGTTATCAAACGCTCTATAAAGGTCAAATTAAACTGAACTGAATGTTAGAAGGAACACCATAAAACTGTTGGATCGATACTAATAGTGAACATCATTTTGTTGCAGGAGCTATTGAAACTTTATCTGCAGGTTGGGCTCCCATATATGGCCATAAGGAAATTATTATATTGCTATATAAATACACAAATGATTGCAACGTACACTGTAATATATGAAAAACTCATCAGTGAACAATGTGGTTGAAATTTGTTGAAACTTGACTTGGCTGTGACTGCTCAGAGTACACAATAAAACAGCATAGTGACTGAGTAGAGGCTACTGAATTACAAAGTATTGCAATAATGAGTATATATTGAAGTATTGTGCGAACTGCAATGTGCAGCGATTGTTGCTTGGGCTGTTAGTCTCATACTTATTTTCCTCTAGAGGTCAAAGGTGGCATACTGGGATGGGACAGACATCATTTTGTCTGACCTGTATGATGTCCCTGAGACAGGCTTGTTTGTTGAGGCTCCTTCCTTCACAGTGAAAGAGATCACTCTTATTTTCCTTACTGCTCTTTCTGAGAGCTATTTCAAGCCCCTGCACTCACAGCTGCCTGAGAGGCCCAAAAAACCCCCCACCACTCCACACTAGCTCAACAACACGACGCGTTTCGCTCCGCTGGCCTCGAAATAAACTGCAGATCACAAAAAAAAAAGCAGTCAAAGGGAGAAGGAAATAAAGAGAGTTGAATGCGATATTATCTTTGCAAATTATTAGTCTGCTCTGTTCGTTTTAATGGAAACCATCTAACAACATGTAATACAAGTTGTTTTGCATAGTATAATTAAAAAGCTGCCAGAAAAAGGTGCGTGGATGACAAAAGCAGAAGAAACGCAGAAAGTCATTTTCCATGATCATTTGAAAATATATGCACACCATTACTAAGGTTTCACTGTATTGCATTTCTGACTACAATACGCATGAACAAAATTATAGCAATAAAAAGAGCTGAGGACTAACCAATGCAAAAACAATGGCAATGGTCTTTTTTATGATAAAGGCTATAATATTCAAGATAAAGCATAAACAAAATGTGTCACTCTGGTTCTGTGTCTCCAGTTCTGGAGAAAATGACCAAGCCAGAACTGTTCACAGCGGTGGTGTTTTGACACATAAGGTTGGATTTGATGTAAAAACATACATATACGATTGTTGTACCATTAATATTACATATTTAAAAATCCTATCAGCTACAAAGACGTATAATTTAACCAGTCTTTTCGGTTCGCGGGGTCTTTCTACAATGAACCCTTTCACATCAAACCACCCTCAGTGATTTTGTTCACGTCTCAACCATTTAATTACGCAGAGCTGTTTGAAAAATCGATGGAAATCTCCTTTAAAATGTGTCTGTTTATGCACAGTTCCTGAAGGAGAATGGGTTCATTTGCGTGCAACACCCCGCTAACCCAATTACACAAAACTCTGCCGTCAAATCTGTGTGAACAGGATGACTGTTACACGTTTCGAGTGTTCTTCACAGGGTGAATCATTCTGAAGAGAGGGAACACATTAGTTCCCCTGTCGGAGAGAGTGAAGCTTTGAATGACTACTTCTCAAAATTGGCTCTACTTGATGGAAATCATGCTCATGTAGTGTCTGACATTGCCACATTAATCATCCAGGCTTGCATTGTTCCCTCGTTGCATCGGAGAGGGTGTTACATGACGTGCAGTTTGCATGCCATGCTTGCTCTTAGGTTGTTTCTGTTGCTGAAACTTACTCTGGTTCTCATGCAGCATTCTTCCACATATTTCACCCTTTTGTGACAAAATTAGCTGTCCCACAGTTTGGTCTCTGTTCTAATTGAAAGGGTTCTGTGTTGATTATTTTAACCTCAGTCCAGTTAAAAGTATACTTGTATCCTGACCTCCACCTAATTTTTCCAGGTGCATCACAGAACATACCTGAATAGAAAAGAGATCACTCTTCTTGTAGACATTTTGCATGTCTTCCATTTACATTTACAGCATTAAGATGATGCTCTTACCCAGAGCGACGTACATCAGTGCTTAAGTAGTTTACATCTGTATCTTAAACCTGTAAAACTAAACCAATGTCCGCTATTCAACCAAATTACTGCATGCTTGGTTCACCTAAACAACACCTGTCAAAGAAAAGTCAGAAGTAAGAAAGGGATGGGAACAAGAGGGTTTTTTAGTTTGTTTTATTTAAATGAGAAATAAGCAAACAGAAATGAGAGGACTGGTTAGTCACCAAGGTGCTCCATGAATAGGTGGGTCTTCAGATGACGATTGAAGACAGTGAGGGGCTCCGCAGCTCTGATTGGAAGAGGAAGTTAATTCCATCACTGGGGAGCTAAGACTGAGAAGAGTCTTGACGCATGCCTTCCTTTTCTTTTAAGCAGTGGAGGCCCAAGACAAGCCATGCTTGAAGCCTCGAGAGGACGAGAAGGGACACATTGTTTGATTAATGCTGATATGTATGGGGGTGCAAGTCCATTCTTGTCCTTGAAAGCAAGTGTTAAGGACTTGAACTCAATACGAGCAGCTTCAGAGAGCCAGTGAAGGGTCTTTAGTAAAGGTGTGGTGTGTGTGTGAACTTCTCGCAGCTGCATTCTGAATCAGCTGAAGTGGTTTTGTTATCTTCAATGAAAGTCCAGCCAGTAGAGAGTTGCAGTAGTACAGTTAGGAGATGACCAGAGACTGGACGAATATCTGCGTAGCTTTCATGGTGAGAAAGGGTCGGCTTGAGGTGATGGGCTGCCATCCAAGAGGAGATGTCGGCCAGACAGTCTGAGATGCGGGTAGAGGCCTGGTTGTTGCTGGAAGGGGAAGAGAGTGTAAGCTGAGAGTCATCTGCATAAAAGTGGTTGGAAAAACCATGTGAGGCTATTACATCCCCAAGAGAACCTTTATACAGAGAAAAGAGAAGTGTTCCAAGTCCCGAGCCCTGCTGCACACCAGTGGATAATCAGACTGGGTGTTGTCCCATGCTACCTGGTACCTCTGGTCATCAAAGTAGGAAGCAAACCATTCCCAGGTGGTGACCAAGATCCCAAGGTTGGAAATCTTGACTGGAGGCAGCAGAGAAGTTGAGGAGGATCAGAGCAGAAGACAGGTTGACAGATCTAGCGGCATTAAGTTCTTTGGAAACGGCAAGTACAGCAGTTTCAGTGAAGTATGCCATCTTGAACTCGGACTGGTGAAGGTCCTGGAGCCTGTTTTGAGAAAGAAACAAGTTGATTTGGTTACATACACGTTCCAAGACTTTGGAAAAGAAGGAGCGAAGAGATACCGGTCTGTAGACATTTGAGGTGTCCAATGAGGGTTTCTTCAAAATCAGTGTGTAATCACTGCAGACTTTGATTACGTAGGCCATTACTAACAATTTCTTCTGTGTAATAAACCTGCTATACTCATATTCCTGAACTAAAGGTGTTTCCACATGAGTGAGTCAAATAATGAATATTCTGCAGTTAGAGGAGATCAGTTGTGCTTCAAAAAATTAGTACCATAACATTTGATCTGGAAACCTCTTCTTGACTCATTTGATGTAGTCCCGTAGGAAAGATGTCAATATTCCACCTCAGGGTACTTCAAGCAATAGATGAGGAGTATTCCTACAATACTGGAATATGCTTGTATGTCTTTATAACTGTCCATGTTTTTTTAATTATGTAGTGTGTAGTGTGTACTTGAGAAAAAAACAGAATCAAAAAGCAAACAAGAGCAAAGACCACTTGTCCTGAGAATACAACAACCTGTCTAGATGTGTAATGTGTGGGTAGATCATTTATGTACCTTGCAGAACACTGTATTATTCTAACTTCCATGGACAATACTGCCAATAACCTGCCATAACCTTTTGCATTTCTTAACATTTTTAGCTTCTTGCAACACGTGAAAGGTGTTATTTGCACTCCTTTCCACGTTCTGGGTCTGTTTAATTGCTAACGATCTTTTGACTATTATTGTAAAGAACTTGGATCTTTTTTATCATTTCTGTGATATATTTGAACAATAATACCAATACTGGTTGCAACATACATTCAAATAAGCTCTGTTTCTGTTTGAAAAAGGTGCATAAATGAGAGTATAGATGTGTTCATATCATAGAGGCTGTAGCTAGGTCATTAGCCATAAATGCAGAGTTGGTTGATGAACTCCTGCATGATCTTTACTTGAAAACCTTTGTACCATTTCAATGAAGACTGATGTTCGCAAGGTATAAGATATACTCATAAACCTTTAATGACAACTGACATGAATCTTCATGGGCCAAAAATAATTAGCCTCAAATGTAGAACAATCTAGGGGGCTGTGTGAATTGTACAGTTGCAAAATGCAGCTTTTTTAAAATCCATCCTTTATAACTTTTCAGTATAGCAGAATACTAAATGTCTTATAAAACTCTTATTAAGTCTTTTTTTTGCCAATAGTTGCAAATTTCTCACCTGTCTGCCTAATTAAGGGTTATCTTATCTTGTTCTATGTTCATAGCTAGTTCATGACTAGAGTGAATGACACATTTTCCAGAGCATGTTAGTATATTACACATCAGAATATTTTAAACAGCATTTTATGTGCATCATAATGCCCTAATTAAGCCATATTGAAGCAAATGCTGGTAACTTATCAAGCCAACCACTGTTAATTAGCATTAATTAGTTAATTACGGGTAATGTTCATTTATGTACTTTACATCACAGTCTTTTGCACAGCTGTGGGTCTATAATTTGCCTTATTTCCAGCCTCACTTTATTCAGTAACAGTTTATCCTCTTTTCTCTTGGTTTCTTTTCTCATATATACTCATGTCAGGCTAACGCTAATAAAAATAAGGAGATGGGTGATAAACACCTCGTAGAATTGGATAAAAACCACAAGCCCAAACATTCATTGTAGAACCATTGAATAATCTCAGTTTCATGTTGTCTGACTCCAGGCAGCGAAGGGAGGCGCAGACGCAGACTTCCATAATTTAACTGAACTTTTATTTCCAAAACAAAAAGGCATGAACAAAACCAGAGCACAGGAATCTGTACTGGGGTAAAAACGACAACTGAGGTTCCACACAACTGAGGCCTTCCAGGTCTGGGGTCTGTGAAGGGGGATGACCGCTGTGCCATGACAGATTGATCGACCCATCATGGCAAGGCACACAGGGCAATGAGACAGAGAAAGTGGAGGAGCTTGTCTTGGATGTGACCATCTGGATGCAGCTGTTGAGGACAAGCCCGTTTACGACTGCCAAACTTCTGGTGGGACAGGTGGATTGATGGATCCCTGTTGTAGACCCGGAATGGATTGTGGACCTTCTCGTCCTGGAACAGACCACGGAGGAACTCCCAGTGGGGCTTGCTGAGTGGCGAGGCAGGAGATCCTTGTTCCGGAGATGTAAGGGATGTGGGGGTTCACATCGCAACCATCTCCCACCCATTCAGAGAGGAGGCTCTGCTTCTAAGGACAGCAATGAGCTCTTGGTAAGGGGCTGTGCCCCTAAGGACACAAAGGGGCTCTTGGTAAGGGGCTCTGCCCCTAAAGACTGCAAGGGGCTCTTGGTAAGGGGCTCTGCCCCTAAAGACTACAAGGGGCTCCCAGTAGGGGGCTCTGCTATGGAGGACATTGAGATGCTCCCTGATGGGAGCGCCCCGGGTATGTGTTGGGATTCTCAAAGAGGAGCGTTCCATGAGACCCATCTGAACCGCCCTGGCCATTCGAAGCGACATCCAGGATGTTATCCAGTGAGATGCGAATGGGTGGGTCTCACAGGACGTTTCCCTTTGCCTCCATTTTAGGAGGGGGGTACTGTCAGGACTGGGGCCTGCCTTGCTTAAGTTTGAGGTTTTGTAGTTTAACTTGGGGCTTTGATTATGTTATTAATTTTAGCTGTTTTGTGTTTGTATTAAGTGCTTGTGTATTGTGATTGGGTTTGGGGAGTCTGTGACGGTCCGGGGATGACCGCACATGGTAATTGCTTTTATGAACTATAATATTTAACAAGTATTAACAAGTATTATTATAGCCAAAGAAAGGACTCAGAGTATTTTTGTAAATAAACATTTATTCGGCTTGGGTAGAGACGTCACCCTAGGTGGA
>JBBJLR010000139.1:19358585-19372655 GCA_037577145.1 Brachypetersius gabonensis | reverse complement strand
AAGGTACCTGATTGTTTTGTGTTTCCCCTTTGTTTTGTTAATGGTGCTGGCCACCTAGTATATGTAGGGGGTATGTCATATCTAGAGAGAGAATCAGAGAGGGAAAGAAACCGAGAGTGTGGGTGGAAGAAAGGTTCAGAGTGTGTCCAAGCAGAGGCCTAGTTCGAGAGAGACTCTGCTTAGAGAGTCTGCTTACAGGGGCTTAGCAGGTAGTATTTTTGCATAACCTGATTTTCTGATATGGAGGATTTGGTATATGGACATGTGTTGCTGGAACTCTTTTTGTTTGGTTGGCAAACTGAATAAACCCTCACTCTTTTTTAACCTCACTCGGACTCTGAGTTTTTGGGCCACATCCACGTCCTCGGAAGGGCAGGCCGGTCCCTTCACAGCTGGTGTTCGAGCTGGGAGGGCCAGTACCGTCACAGAGTCTTGTATTTATTTGAGACCGACCTGCGTGGTCGGTCAACCCTTCATCTTATCTTGTCATCTCCTGTCTCCTGTGTTTAAAGAAATATCTAGTTTTTGAGTTCGGCTCTCAGACCATTTTTGTTTCATATATGTAGTGAATGAATAAAGAAAGAAAATGAAGCACTTCAACGATGAATGGTGTATGTGTCTGCCTTTCATGCCAGGAGAAGGGGACATGCCGTGACATCAACTAAATAGTCCTACTCTGAACAGAAGAACCAATTACAAGTGATAATCATTTAACCCGAAAACACTAAACCCCAAACTAAAATCTGGTGTACATAAACAACTTTAACATAAAAGTCCCACTACAAAGGTCGCACATACTACAGACAAGGACGGCCCCCAGAGGATCGGAAATCAGGATGCAGACATGGAAATTTACCATGTCTTGTTTTGTAAGTCTGCTTTCCATTTTGATCAGCATTTTAATGACAAACACCCATTAGGACATGCTGTTTTAAGCACATGTACACACTTTTCCAAAATGAATATTGATGCCAAAGCTTTTGCTTGCCTTTTTAAAAAAATGTGGTTCACTGTAGTATACTATTCTGGATTCAAAACATTCTTTTCACCCCATCACGATACAGCAAAGGCTAAAAACTACAGCCATCAATATGAAAGGCTAAACAAACAAATAAAACAAAAAACAACCAGACCTGAAAGCTATGGAGATGTTTACATGGGGTGTAAAGGCCTTATCTGAGCATGACAACTGCATGAAGTGAGTTTATTAGCTTAGATCATGAGACTGTAGTCAGGTAAGTTTATGAAGTATAATACACAAATTAAACTGCTCTGGAAAATGCGTAATTCACTCTACTTACTACTTTATTACACAGTAAAAAGCCACCAGCTAAAAACCAGTTACTGACTTGATACAACTCAGTAAAAGCCAACAAAATGGACCGGATTATGTTGAAGTACTGAAATGTTTAACTTCTCTTCTCTTCCATGCAATGGTATTGACGTCCAGTCAAGCATTTTTACCCAGCTCCCTCCCTTAAGCGAAGCAGAGCACAAGCTTAAAAGTTGGACAGGGGGGATGTTAGCACCTGTTCACGTTCCAACCGAGTAGAACACCCAGCAGTAAAGACGATGAACGGCCGACGTTTAAAAGGTGTTATATTTGCATTTTGACAGGGCCGGGAGATTATGAGACAGCCTGATTATGTCCTCATGGCTACAGGCTGGCCGTTAGACTGTCTGCTGAGACCATGCAGAATGCATAATACAGCCTGAGTGAGGACCAAGGTCAGAGAAAAGTGGCAGAGAAACAGAGAACTACAGAGGAGGATGTGCAGAGAAACGAAAGGCCTGTGTGACCCAGTGCATAGCACTCTTGATTGGTGCATTCATTGCAAGCTTTTGCAGCTGTTGCCATGCTTTGAATGAATGTACTGTGTCCTTGGCCCAATACAGAACATCTTCTTCTGTGTCCAGAGGGAGCACTGAGCCTGAATACAGCAATAAGATAATAAACCAAGGTTGGTGGGTTGAGCCAGGTCCATGTTCGTGCTAATCTCCTGGCTGTGGACCAAATCATGCTCTTAACAAGCTGGCCACTTAATTATCCACTTAGCCAGTGGGCTAATTAGAGATAGAGGGCTCCCATCACTCTGTCCAAAGCTCATGCAATAGTGATGATTAAGTACAGCGTGCCGAACTCTCAGGCTTCATTAGACCCCTGTAGTTACTACTCACTGAAAACATTCCCTGTGATTTAGCGGCTCCCTGCCGTGGCTTTGCCAACACGAACCTCCACAACTTTTTCCAGCAGGATCTTAAAAGCAGGATCTTCTCTGGCTTTTAACACAGCGTGAGTTGTGTTGTCTTCTGGCAAAGTTTTATTTATTTTTCTTTTTTTTACTAGGCTTATTGTTTAACGATCTTATTTGTCTATTAATTTATTTTTATTTTAATGATGACTAGTGATGCTAAATTAAATGATGTTTTTCATTTTATTCCTGTTTTTATAGTATGTTCTTTGTGCAGCACCTTGGAAACTGTTTCAGTTGTTAAAATGTGCTATAAAAACAAATAGGATTGGATTGGATTGGGAAAGGAATTTTCAACTGCTCTTGCAAAAAAAACGGATTTCGAAGTAAATTTCTGCCTTGATTATTCTCTGATTACAGTCTAGAAGAATGGGCATTAGCACACAAAGGCTAGGAGAATAAACAAATGCAACAGAACCTGTAGGATATAAAAAAAAAATGTGTTTCATTACGGACAACACATTCTTCTGTTAGAGGATGATTAAGAAGAACTTACTTAAGAAGAAGTAATGAGTCAGGAAGGCACAATGGTGCAGTGGGTGGCACCATTTCCTCACACCATTAAGGTCCTGGCTCAGTTGCTGGCTGGGGGGCCCAAGGGTCATTTTTGCAGTTTCCGCTCACTGTCCAAGAACATGCATTTTGCCTGATGACTGCCGGGATAGGCCACAGCACCCCTCGCGACCCTGGTAGATGATAAGCCACTTGGATAATGAACAAATTAAGTACTGACTAGAGTACTTGTATATCGTCACCCCACCAACTAGTTCACAGTGGAATGAAATACTGTTCCCCCAGGGCCTCGATGGAACAGGACCTGTTTACAGCATCACACATTACAAGACCGTTAGACACAGATGACACACTAAAACAAAACCAACACAAACAATCCAATAAATACTCACCAGTTTACAACTTGACTTAAAGCCCAGTGATAAAAACACAGTCTGCAGGACCAAAACACAGTCTGCAAGACCAAAGGGAGAATGTGGAAGCCCTGAGCAGTTTAACAGTGCAATCTATTTGGATAAGCGGTAACAGCAGCAAAAATAATCACAAATAGCAGCATAGACCACTGCAATATTCCTATGGTTGTCAATAAAGTTGCTTTTAAAAGAAACACTGCATCTTATTCAAAGAGGACGCCAGCCATAATAGAAAAAGGGTTGTAAACTTGCCTTCTGACCTCCTATAGTGATGCCATAGTAATCTCTAGAGCCAGATTTTCTGGGTTAAAGACAAGTGCGGTCTCCTTCTGATGAAATGCCTTGAGGTTAGATTGAACATTTGAAGCAGATATTTGAGGGTGGGCAGTGTGAAATATTTTTTTACTTGCTTTCTGGCCAAGATGGAAAGAAGCCAAATAGCAAATATTTCTGATAAGCATCTGTGTATATTAAGCTTTCTATGGCATTTTTGCATATTGCATGTTGGGTATTCTGGTCCCTAGAGGTAGATTTTCTGGGTTAAAGACAAGGAAGACCTCTTTCTGATGATTTAAGAGGAACTTTGGATAAACTTTAAGCACTTTTGGAGCAGATATTTAAAGGTGGGCAGTTAGATTTTTTTCTGCTTTTCACATCAGGATTTATTAGTCTTTGTAAGAGATATGTGCATAATACATGAAGGGTATTGCAATGAATAACACTGGTGGACAAAAGCACAAAAAGATAGAAAACTGTCTGTCAAACAAGCAAGAATGAAGGTCTTGACAAATAACATGATAATCCTTTTACAGGAAAGTTCTCTCTATCCCCAGCAGTCCTTCCAAAGTGAGCTCTTTCAGCACATGTGCACCTGCAGGTCTACAATGAGACTGTTACAGGTCATAGGGACATAGAGACGAATCGTAAAACACCATTTCAGGGAAAACCACGTCCTTCAAGGGGAAAAACAACTAAGTTGAACTCAGCTTTACCCTAAACAACAACTCCAGCCTCTTTCAGTACCCTTCAACATCTAAAGAGTTCGGCTGACGAAAATGAGGACAGTGTTAACATTGGAAACCAACTAACCACAAAAAAATGTAAATGAGGATGAACCATTTAGTTACAACAAACATAAATATCAACCATAGATTGAGTACTGTGGAAGCTAGCTATGATATCCAGCTAGCTAACTGACTGAGCTGTCATAGCCACAAAGCCAGCTGACTAGCTAGCTAAACCAATGTAGAATGAAAATAGAATATAAGATTTTTATTTAACATCAAATTCTTGGATAGAGAATCAAAAACATTTTTTCCTTGACACAAATCCCAGTTGGGAGTACAACAGCACCATATTTATAGAGAAATCCTGCTGATTAATGAGTAGCTTAAATAAAATGATATATGTTAGTCTCCTTAGTATTTAAATAATACAAAAAATATCAGCAAAATAATGAAAATGTATAAAGTCTAAACAGCAGCAACCGATCCTGTGAACAACACATGCATTCCTCTAGGCCACCAAAAATAAATGTTTAATTTTTGCTTAGTGCTTGTTGGGGGGGAATGGCCTATACTGTAGTTTATAAATAATGCTCAATGACGATGACTGCCAGGAAGAAATTATGAATTTTTAGATGAACAAATGCACTATTACGTCAATTATTCTATACAGGACTGTTGTTGGGCCAAAAACTTCCCGCTGGACAAATAGTGCCGATTTTATGCCTTTTTTGGCCAAGAATGTGATGCAATGTTTCAGACATGGGACTAAAACACAAGTCCAGCAGAGAGCTCTAAACCAAGACATGTGTATAATCATGTAAAATGTGTTTGTGTATAAAACCACACAAATATCAAAAGAAAAAAGCATGGGCCTTTGAAAAATTGTGATAATACAAAGAGTGTGTTGTTAATTAGTGTAATGCATCAGGACACCAAACAGATATTGAGTGACATGTTTTGGTTTCACTGATGATACAAAAAAAGCCCAGACACATGTTCTGAGGCGATGGTCCCCCACAGTTTTCAAAGGGAACTCAACTAACAGGGTTTTGCTGCAGTAAAAGGCCCTCTGTGAGAGCTCAGCAACACTTTTATAATGGTCTTGAAGGCTGAATGAGAGCGCTCTCGCTCACTCTCTTCTCCTCTAACTCATTCCACACACACACAAAACACACACACACACACACACACACACACACACACACACACACACACACACACACACACACTGGCAGAGTACAAAGGACGGAAATGTCTCTCAAAAGACCTCTGCTGTACGGTTCCTCTGAAATATTGCAAGCGCACCCGTTGAATGATGAGGGCCCATATCTATCAATAATGCATTACAGGGACATGGGGGGGTGGTGCTGGGGGATGGAGGTAGAATGACAGCCTTTCAGCACTGCGCCTCTTCCAGAAAGCATAGCGTAAATTTACAGGGCAATAATTATGAGTCTTTTCAGTGAGATAAAGGCAGGACCCAGTTTCCCCAAAAGTAATAAACTTGACTCACACTCTCCTTGTTGGGGATGAGAAATGTTCCCCTGGCAGCTGCAGTTGTAGCACAAGGTGGGTGCCTGCCCGCCACAGCAATCTCTTTTCATCAGTACCGGAGAACGCAATTTCAGTATTCATATTCACCATTTCTGTCTCCAGCTCGCTGGGGGACTAGGAAACTTAAGTTCAGGACAAAAAAAAAAATGAAGACAGTTTGATGCATCTCCTTCGCTGAGTACATACACTCTTGCAAAGCTGGAGCCACAAAGGAACAGCCTGGTTCTTCAGTTAATTCACTAGTTCTGTGCAGAAACATGAGATTTCAAAGAACCATGATAACCTTCACAGGATGGTTTAAGCATGCATGATAATATTGTTGATAGTGAATTCTATCATTTGAATTATCTGTGACCTTTGGCTTTCATTCATGGTTAGCAATGTTAGCATGCATGCTTAATGGAACTATTCCTATAAATTGTTCTTTGTATGGTTAAATGGTTCTACCCTACAATGGAGATCTTCTTTATATATCTATTGTGAGAACCTTTCTGTAAACTTCATTTACAATTCTTTGAACAATGTTTGAAGATGAAATTGTATTTTTAGTTTTCGCTCTCAAAAATAAAGGTGTCAGATAGGGTTCTCTGAAGCAATTTCATTGAAGAACTAGATTTCTCCAAAGACTTGGTTCTATAGAGAATAAGTGGGTGCTTGAGGTTTAAAGAACCTACACAATACAAAGGTTCTGGTTTTTTCTTAAAGCATATGCCCAGTAAACAACCTGTGCATTCTTACATATTAAATATTTCAAAACCATTAAATGGTTGAATAAGAAACCAAAAATAGTAAATGTTAAGTGACTGCATCAAAATAGATTGCTATTGGTTGCATCGATAAGATACAGTTGGAGATTAAAATGCACTGTGAAGAATTGATTTGTTTGTTTAGAGTGAATTAAAAATAAAGAGCCACATTTACCTGAGAAACGCTGATCAGCTGCATCTAAAGGACTCTGCTGTCCTCTAAGGTGATAAATGTTATTCAGTGGGTTACCTATCTTTTTTTCAATTACTTTCCACTGAAAGTACTTGCCACCGAAAGTAATTGGCTTGATCCTTGTATCACTGGCAGGGTTTAAGTAAATATTTGCAAACAGTGATGCTAACCTTAATGACCTTTTGATATCACACACTTAATTATTTTCTTATCTTTTCACATTGATTTAAATCACATGTTGCTACTACATGGTGTCTCCATGAACATTAAAGGGATGAATGAGGAATATTTCCCTGCTATTGTGTCTTCATCTATAAATACAGCTGGGGAGGGTTGATTGAGTGCCACTGTTACACTTATAGAGGTATTTCGTTTTTCATTTGGTGGCGATGTCCACCTCAGTAGGTAATTTGCAGCAAGGACATGAATCCGTGTTTAATGGGGCATGAGAGGCAGGAGGAGTGTCATGGGAGTTTGATCTGTTACTAAGTCATGTCAGGTCATAATAGAGTCATAATTGGCCTCTGTATTAGAAACGCTTACCTTTGAAGTTTATTTTGCTGGCATTTATATAAAGACCACAGTCCTCTGTTTTCAGTTTTGTTGAGCAGCCTCTAGCCCTTTATTAGTGGTCAACTTAGCTAGCCATATGTAGCAGTGAGACTGACACTATATGGACAAAAGTAATGGGACACACCTGTTTTTCGGGTTTGGACTAGGCCTCCTACTTCCAGTGAAGGGCAATCTTAATGCTTCAGCAGGCCAACACATTTTAGAGAACAGCATGCTTTCAACTTTGGGGAAGAACCTTTTCTATTCCAGCAGGACTGTGTCCCAGAGCACAAAGCGAGCTCCATAAAGACATGGCTGGATTAGTTCAGTGTGGAAGAACAGAGCCCTGACCTCAACCCCATCCAACACCTTTGGGATGAACTGAGATTGTGATCCAGAACTTCTCTTCCAACATCAGTGTCTGACCTCATAAATGCTACAGAAGGAATGGACTCATATTCCCACAGAAACTCCAAAATCTTGTGGAAAACCATCCAGGAAGAGAGGAAGCTATTATGGCTACAAAGGAGGACCAACTCAATATCAAAGTCTATGTATTTGAATGCAATGTCATTAAAGTCCCTGCTGGTGTAAAAGGGTATGCTTCTAATAAAGTGGCCAGTGTATGTAAATATGATTTAGTTGTTTCTATTAAAGTAGCCAATTTCTAATAAAGTGCCCTGTAAAGTACAAGGCAGATGTTTCTAATAAGGTGGCCGGGGAATGTAAATATAACAAGTGTTTCCAACAAAGTGGTGAGGGAATGTAGGGACAAGGTCTGTTTTTCTAATAAACTAGAGACTCCACTGTTCTCCTTTGTTATTTGGGAGCGTTTCCTTGCTCACTAGGGGTTCGATCCTGAATTCTACAATGCTGCTTTGTGATAACATCAGTTGTTAAAAAGTGCAATAAAATTGACTTGCCTTGACTTGCCAGTTTCTAATAAAATGGTCTTTTAATACAAAGAAAAGTTAAGGGGGCAATTGATATAAATACAATGTTGGTATTTTCTAAGAAAGTGGCCATTTTCTAATAAAATGTTCAGTGAATGTAAACACACATTAAATGTTCCAATAAAGTGGACAAATTAAAATGTTACAATAAGTTTTTATAATAAAGTGGCCAAGGAATGTACATACAATGTTTACTTTAAAGTGATCAGCCTCTAATCAGGTGGTCAGGGAATGTAAGTGCAAGGAAGGCATTTGTAATAAAGCATTATTATCTTAATGGCAGATTTTTTCTTTCTGTTGTGGGCTTTGTGATCACAGGTAATTAGAGGAGCTTTCAGTAATGTTTTAGGTGGTTCTGAGGAGCCACAGACATTGTAGTGGTCGAACACCTATATTTTATACTATCAAAGGTAAAAACAAAAAAGAATAAGCTAAATGGCTCTTTTTGTGTGTTTTCATTAGTAATTAGCAATCTAAGTATTTTCAGGGGGAGAATTTCTTTAAGATGAGAGGCATGAGAATATATACCAGGAAAGATATAGACAGCGTGATGGCGATATGCTTTTAAATAGCCACTTTATTTATCTTGTCTGGGATCTATTTGAACTGTTTGATGTGGAAGCAGAGATCCAAGCGTTCTAGGCTTGTCATTTCCACCCTCACTGTGCACTGGCACGAATTTCATCACTAAGCCCCTGGCAGACAGCAAAGCTTTACAAGCCAGGACGCTTTAAGACTCAATCGGACGTTTCTAATATATGCAACCGCAAGAACGTGCTGAGATATAGATATATTTTCTGTGGACTTATTCTTCACAGAGGACAACAATGAGGCAAACATGAATGCCATGCCTCAGTGTGTTCTCCAAGACAGACATCTGTTCTCAAACGTCAATCTGACATTATCATCCATGTCTGTCGAATCCAATCAGTTCCAAGAGGCAGAAGTTTTGTTGCTGGATTCTATGGGACGTATTTGTCTTGAGTTTAAAAAATTATTTCATACTGTGTCTAGTCTACAGCTTCAGGTACATTTTGACAGGCTTGTGTTTGGTATCCCGTCCCCAAGTTGGTTAACAGTTGATGAGAGAACCACTTTGATGCACTGCAATGAAAATGCAATGTAATGGCATGTAGGAATTAAATACAGTGCCAGATCTTTGTAAAATGTCATCAAAACTACAGATGATATGAACAAATTTACACACCATTGTTGCGTTTGCCAGAAAAACGGGATTGCAAACGACGAAAACTGTCAAATAGGGTGAGGGGTCTTCTATAAATCAGCTGCATAATGAATTCCACTAAATTCCACAAGATTTTAGTCCATTTTACCCTCTTACAAAAACTACAAAAGATAGAAACTTGAACTTGAGCAGACTTTGTTATCAAAACAAACCTTTCCTATCTCAAAATAGTGAAATATCACTACTGAACATACAGTGTACTATTTGGTTGCAGAGCCCGTAGTTTTATGACTGTGCTAGGCATTAGGGAGTCTGGGACTCATCCTTGATTTGACATTCAGTAGTTCATTTATGATATGCTACTGATTTGGATGTTTATTGCTTCAGGATTTTTGATACTAAAGACAGATACCCACACAAATGTGTGGTAGAAAGATCAGATATAAACAAGAAATGGAAATTCTTTAAATGTGAATATAGCCTAAAGAAAAACCCCACATCACTTATGGAAGCAAAAAACCCTTAGAGATGTCTTCATTTTTGAGAGCGGTAAAATGGTAATATTGCTTTTAACTACCCATTGCAGCTATGGAGGAATGCTTTTTTGGGCAGAATACAGAAAGGTCAAATATGTAATGAGCCTGTCTTTTTTAAGACTGTAAAGAAAATCATTTCATCCACCAAAAGGCTTTCAAATGAGAGTTAGCCACTTTGGTGACAGCGTGTCTCTGCAGACATGTTACTTTGGCAGGCCTAGCATGGGCTCTGCCCATCACCCTGGCAATAGCCTCGTCTCACTGGTACACAACATGTCCTCTGCAGCTCACTGCAAAACACACACACTCACACACACACAGTGCAACAGACATGACAGACAGAGCCATCTATTTAGAAGGAGGAAAAAGGATAGCTGAGCCTGGCCAAACAATTTTATGAAAGCGCTGAAGAAATTGTTCAATTTCCCACCAAACGAAACCTAAATGGGGACAAAATGCAGAAGGCCTTCTTGGCCTTTAAAAGTTAGCATCTGGGGAGAAATTTCAGAGATGTGAGAAATAAGCATGCTGTCTAGGCTGGGCTGCCTCTTTTAAACATGAATAGAGGCTTCAGACAGCAGTCATAGGAATCCAATATAGAGCCAGGTCGACAAGCCTTTTCCTGAAAGCCCATTTAGGCTTTAATCCATAGCAAAGTGACCCTGACATTTTTGTGCTAAACTGTACATGTGCTGTTCTCACTGAGGGGGATCCATTTCAATGAATCAAGCAGCTTGAGGCTCATGGCATACTGAAATGTAAGAAATATCTTGATATTGATTTTTAAAGCAGCATTTATGGTGCACTGTAGAGGAATGTTTTTCTTAGACCCTAAAATGTACTTGTGTGTACCTATGGCCAGGTGGATCTTCATTGTCCTGTGACGCCATTAAGATTCTTCCATTCATCCATCTAGGAGGGTGATGTAAGCAGCTGCAACACAGCCAGTCACTACTTGGGCCCCTGTCTGGTCCCTCCCACCATCCCCGGTGGAAAATAAGCAAATAGGTAAAGAGCTGCAGCTCTGAAGTGAACCCGATATAGAACGTTATTTTTGTTGTTCAAGGGTAAATTTGCAGACACAGTCAGATGTAAGATGTGAAAAAATTGTGTGAAAAGCGTTCCTTCACATAAAGGTACTGTCTGTGAGCTTTTGGATCCAAGAAATGAAGGCAGTGATACTCAAATGGAAGCCTCCAGCGAATACAGGTATTCGTTCCAGCCTCTTCGAACACACAGATCTCACTAATTAGGTTCCATTTATTGTAGGGAGATGAGGTCGTTAGTGAAGTCAGATGGGAATATGCTGGGTTGGAACAAATACCTATTTGGGCCTGTGTCCTTGCTGGACTGAGATGAATTTCCGCTGTTTAGGTTTGTGGTTATTGAGCTGCCCATGAAAACGTCAGCATAGCCAGCTGTTCAAGCTTAAGTGCCACAGGAAATAAAAGCAAAACAGAAGAATAGACCTTTCTATACTACTGCTTAGCTGACCTTGCACAAATGACAAATGATACACCAAAAATGTTCTTTGGAGTGATGCTCGAGAACAGCCATAGTCTCTGGAGCCCTACTTTTTCCCTCAATTAAATTTTTCATCTGCTCCCAATTCACTTGCTCCAAATAATCAACTAATCACTAAGCTTTTGTTGGGTTGAAATGGTGTGTAAGTTTGAGGAGAACATTAAAATGTGTTTAACCAGAAAGCCTCCAGGGTTGAAGTTGGGAACCACCACTGGTCTTCAGGATCCCTCTATTAGCTCCAATCCAAGTTGCAAAAATTAATATGTGGATCAGTCTGAGGACTACTGCCCTACAAAACCTTACATTAAAGACAGCTACAAATTGAGGGTTTTTTTTTTACATACAACCATACATGTACAGTATTAAGAGATCCAAACAATGGTGCTGAAGACAATCTCCCCTGCACTTTTTGTGATCTCCGGCTCATACACACCTTTTTCACTCTAGGTCTAGAAATATGAACTTATGCCATAAAAGAAGCATTTCTGTTCCCTAAGGAACATTTCAATTCATGATATTTAAAACTATTGTTTTTAAATAAGAAGTGTAAAAGTTAAAGAATCTCCACATCATGTAAACTTTCTTGAATGATTAATTAAACAGGCAAGACCTTATATATTAAGAGATGGTGTAATTGGATGAGAAAACGCTGATGGACAGAGAAGGCTGAAGCAGGCAGTCTTAGATGTGCAGTCCAGGGTGGGAGACTTTTCAGGGTGTCCAAATTTGGATGGTTCTGTCAATATGTTCAGAGACACTTTGTGTGTAATTTAGGTCTAGGACACCAGACAGACTAACTAAACTTTCAAAAGGAAGGGTAAAGTGATAATCTCCATAGGCTGCTGAGTCCGTGTCTGACTATGAACGCACTCTCTGTAACACAATTTTCATGGTCAAGGATACTGTTGAAACCAGGGCCATTTAGTGAGGCTCAGTATAATGGTCGTGTGAACTGAATGGCAAGACCCATAAGTACACACCTATTCATCATTGCTGACAATGGTGCGTGACATCTACTCCACACTTTTTTTATCCACTTTTTAGAAAAGAAATTGCCCTCTTTATCCATGTGACATTGTCAAATGCCTGCTAATCTTCTCCCAATGAATCACTGAATTCTCCCCTACTTGCATTAAACTTCATTCCACGCGAAATGAGAACGAGGAAAATGTATTGCGGCAAATTGTTGCTTAGCAGTTCTGTCTTTAGGTTCATTAGCGGGGAACGAATGCCCCAGCCAGGAGCTGGAACATATGCTCTCTCTGGAGATATTCATCAGCATTCCAGAGCGAACAGTTCTACAGTCACATCCAATTCCATCTGCCCATGTTTCATTTTCAGCACCAATTGCGGCACCTTCGCTCATTAATTTCCAAATTGCTGTTGTGCGCATGCAAACACTCGGAAATGAGCAGGCTCATTGTTGGCCAGCTGTGAAGGCCCAATACAGGAATAAGGGTAATCAACATCAACAGAAATGAAGGTGCTCGATTAGAATTATTAAGCAATGCAATGAGGAGAGGGAGTGGCACGGACTCTGCAAAAAGGGGCTTGAGAAAAGACAAATCAAAGTCAAGTGGATGCAAAGTATGCTAAAGAAGAGCAATTTTGTGTTCACCACTGGATACAGTACCGATGAGACTTTGCTTGCAAGTTTCGTTTTCGTTTCCTCTGGGAGGAGCAGAGAGCACTTGTTTATTAGACGAGGACATGTCCTCTCAGTCACCTTCTCGTCTGCATCTGCCTCTTCGGTGTCACCACCAATTAGGGTTAATTGGCTGCAGACATGAATGCTCACAGGTGTGTGCAGGAGCTGTCCAGTGATTTGTGGTGCTGAAGTGACAGTAACAGCCTGCCACTGTCTCTGGTGCTGAAACCCTGCTGAGGTGCTTGCGGGGTGCGCCTTCTGCCGCTAACACACAAGCCAACCATTTGAATGATCATCGATACGTACGGCTTCAAAATCATACGTAAAGTTTCAAAATCATTCCATCCATTTTCATATACTTCTCTTCCTTTTTAAATAATTTCTTGTCGTGTCTGTCATACTATTGCAAGCTCTTTCTCTTTCTCTCTCCTTTTGCTCGCTCATCTCTCACCCTTCTTTCTTGCTTTCCTTTTCACTCTCTGTTCATCTTCTATTCCACTCTTTTTGCCTTTCTCTCTCTCTCTCCTCTTGCGCTCTCATTTCTTCGCCCTCTCTCTTGCCTTCCTTTTCAATCTCTGTTTACCTTCTTTTACACTTTCTCCTTCCCCCTTTCTCTGTCTTTCTCTCGATAAATATTTATTTCAGCCTTGCCTCTCTCTATCACATCACTCTTTCTCACTTTCCCTTTCACTCTGTATCTTTTATCTTCACTCTCTCTGTTTACCTCTCTTCATCTCTTTTTTCTTTTCATCTGTCTCTTTTATCCTTCTTGCTTACTTTTCCTTTTACTCTCCATTTTTCCTCTCTCACTATCTCAGTCTTTCTTTTTATCTCTCAGGTTCTCCCCCTCTCTATTTTTTCTGTCTCCCACAATTTATCTGACCTCTCTCTTTCATTCTCTCTCTCCCTCCCTCTCTCTCCCTGTTGCTCATATATATATCTTCCTTCCCCTATCTTCTTCCCTATATTCTCTCTCTCTCTCTCTCTCTCTCT
>JBBJLR010000139.1:19321594-19336820 GCA_037577145.1 Brachypetersius gabonensis | reverse complement strand
GAGAGAGAGAGAGAGAGAGAGAGAGAGAGAGAGAGAGAGAGAGAGAGAGAGAGAGAGAGAGAGAGAGAGAGTGAGCACCGCTGTCCACAGATGTTTTACCGGCTGTTCTCCTTCCCACAAGCTCGGACGGGGAGTCGAGGGCAGCTGAATCATAAGGGCTGGTCTTTATTCAGTGTAGACTGAAGCAACAGGACAAAGTAAATGATGTTGTCATGCATGCATAAGCGCCATGTTTTACTGATGTGAATTCGTGCTCTACAGATGTAGAGAAATAACCCTGATTCACCAGACCATGGACAGGGCAGACCCTGCGCACACACACACACACACACACACACAGGCTCGCTTGTTTTTGTACCTTTTCAGGAGATTTTTGGAAAGCGGCTATCACCCACCTTTTTTGCTGCCGATTGTTAAACAGGTTTGGGTTTCTTTTTAATCCTCTCTTCTTAGATTTCAATAGGATTGAATAGAACTGAATAGAAGTCATTTAGGACTCCGTCAATGTTGATTTTACTGGTAATCAAGTATCTTATTAATTATTTTGATGAGTAATCAATGTATGTTTTTGTGTTTAAACCCAAACAGAATTCTGTAAATCTCTTTGTAATTCCTGAAACATTTCCTGAATGAGGCTTATTAATCACAAACTTTTTAATATAAAAACAGCTTTTTTTGATTTAAGGGTAAGTGCAGTCACTTCAATATGAACAATGAAGGAACCAAGGAATAGAAACTGTCATGTCTTCCCTCCTTCTCCAGGCAGACACACTTACACCAGTCAAAGTCAAAGTGCTTCATTTTCTTTCATTATTTCTTCACAACAGATACAAAACAAATAAATAAAAGAGAGAGGAGGAACTCAAGGCAAAGATGATGGTTGACCGACTCCTGAACACAAAACACAAACCCCTTAAATACACATAAACTAAAACCCAACCACCAATAACAACAAACAGGCACTGAACCCAAACCATACACAGCTGTGACGTATAACAGAACCCATTCACCCTTCATAATAAAAGTTAAAACCCCAAAACCCAAAGCCTCTAGTGGCCGTCTACCATTACCGTCCCTGATAGAAATCAACACAGAGATGTGAGCCCAAAACTAAATAAAAATTGACAATATTTCTATTTGAAATTAAATAAAAATAGATTTTTATAAACAAGAGCAGGGATATAAATGAAATTAATTATATCTTGAGCTATGTGGACAGAATATTAGTATTCCAGTTATACTGCTACAAATTGTGACTGTGATGCCTATCAATACATTAAAGGGTTAAAGGGACCATATTATCACTTTTCAGTGATGAAAAAGTCAGTTCAAAATGTAGCTTCTTTCCCCCGTCCAAAGTCCATAAATGGAAACTAAGCTGCTAGGACAGCTTGTTTTGAAATCTCTTGTCGCAAAACCAACACATTGCCTGCATTCTGTTGTTCAGCCTATGGCAGTTTCCCCCACATATTCCCACAGAATTTGTGCCACCTTTTGAATTAGCTGCAACACAGAATAGCCAATAAGAAAATAAGTGATTTACATGTCAAACATAAAGGTACAGTAATAAAAGCAGCCTGCTCCACTCTAAGGGATAAAGAGGGTGGAAATGATCATACCAGAGTGAATTAGGATGAACTATTAATATTAGGTTTACAAATACATACAAACATAATGGAAAATGTGGAAAATCGGTTCTTTAAAAGCACTGTGGCAAATCAGTGCCTTTAATGGTTAAAGACTGGCCCAAATAAAAACAGCCTGCTGCACTCTAAGGCATGAAGAGGGTGGATAATAATCAGCGAATTATGATTAATTATTCATTTTATTTACATACACACAGATAACGTAATGGGAGCTTTAATTGGTCACCCTGTCAAACACAATATCACAAAAGCAATATCAGTGTTTCAGAGACCAATATCAACATAACGATTAACAGACAACTAACCATGTTCAATATTGTCATTTATTGATGATGACTCTGAAAGCTTAAAAGGCAACAGCCATTCCTTTGTAATTTGACTAATGGCTTCACACTTAGCTTCCCCAGACAGCTAAAGTTTCATGGGCCTGCCTGGCTGAAGGAAAATATAGTAACCAGCGTAACCACAAAAGGGAAATAGGAAAATGCAAGTGCATTTGTTTGGCTATAACGACTCTGGCCGGGTATTCTCACATTTGTTTGGTCAGTCTACCTGACAAACTGAAACTAGTGGAAAGTACAGAGAAACAAGGCTAGCTAACCTGTTTAGATTAACCATTTCAGTTAATTAACTTATAAATCAGTACAAATTGGTATCGAACATTAAGATTACTCATCCTTACTGAACAGGATTTTTGTTCCAGTTATTTCACTTGTGTGGAAAAGCAACCTGGGTCTGACCACCAAACTGTTTAAAAACATGTTTTGAACAGAAATCACTCCTCTGTCACTCCTCAGTCTCCCTGTCTGATAAACAACAATCACTCTTTAGCATTCTCTAATCCCTTTGTTATTTTCATATTTCTGTTGCATCTTTCTCTGACATTTTCTTTGATTCAATTTGGTGGCGTCATTGCTATTTTTCAACATTAAGTAAAATGACTAAATGGATGCCATACACTTATAATAGAACAAAACATGTTCATGAAGTTCTTATAAAGAGATTTCACCAGCTTCATTCTTCACAGTTTCAGGCCCTTTCAAAATGAGCTGTTTGGACGAAGGTCCCACTGGGCAATTTGCATAGAACCGCCCCTCATCTGTCGAGACCCCGCCCACTAGCCTGTCACCCCTTTCAGCGGCCATCTTGGGTCTTTGCAGCTCCCAAATTTAAAAGCTCAAAAATTATTATTTTTGTTTGTGATTGGACTCATTTCAAAGCTAAGACTCTGACGTTTCATGTACCAGAGAAAAAAAATCTATAAACTTATGTTCAAACAGCCACACAGGATGAAATAGTCAACTGTATACATGCTTGTGTTTTATGTGCCGAATTCAGACGTGTCTGATCACTGCAGTGGCAAAAACTCGCTCTGCCTAGCTGGCCAATACTCACAAATTAAAACAACCTCCGCTATTAGTTAAGGCAAAGAAATTGTTGTGAAAATACACCGTTCACTTATACGTTTTGTTCCTGTAAATGTAGAAGGTACGCTACGCTGCACCGCGCCCCAACACCAGATTAGTTGAAGATCTGCCATTTTGTCTGCTGTGTCTACATGTGGAGGCCTGGGGTGGGGTGGGTGGAGCCTGGGGTGGGGTGGGTGGAGCCTGGGGAGGGGTGGGTGGAGCCTGGGGAGGGGTGAGTGGAGCCCTGAAACCACTTGTTTTGAAAGGGACTAAAACTGTGAAGAATAAAACTGGTTATATCTCTTTATTTGAGAGCGATTTTGCTTAAGAACTTCATGAAAATGTTTTGTAGCCCGATAGACCTACTAACTTACTATTTTTTAAAGTGAGTTTTGCATATTTCCCCTTTAAGTGATCAAACTGAAATCAACCAAAAGAAGGCTGGATAATATATACTGTAGATAGGTTAGGTAGTGCACAAATATGATAGATTATCATGCATTCAAAGTTATTTTTAGATTTATTGTCATTTAGTGGCTGTATTCAGACTTTACTCTTGCAAATTCTTCTGCTTCCTCTTCGTCTTCTTCTCTCTGTTCCAAGATATAATTCTACTTGAATTCAACTGTTACATATAACCTCTAAGTAATCAAATCCTTTGATTCTGAGAAGTACAATATTGCAGTGCACATTCAATGCACTAAATATAAACACGTTCAAGGCTTTTGATTATATTAAACATATGTAAGCTGGTTTAATAATAGTAGATGTTCATACCATTTTTTTAGTGTAAGGAACATTTTTTGCTCTCTCCTGTAAAATACCTGTATGGAATATGGCTGCCTCAGCTAAATAAAAATGATTTTAAGCACACATACACGTAGCAGACACGAGGAATGCAACACAGCAGGAATTGAAAGCCCTCATAAAATGCCTGCTAGTGAATACAATATGTGTGTTGTATAATTAGAAGTAAATTATAAATGGAATAATTTCTTTTTGTGGTGCTGTACAATTCAGGGATTGGGGCTGTTTTGTGATGCTGAATGAAGAGGGAATAAGTGAATCTCAAAGTCATGTATTCTTCAGCATCTTGGTTGCATGGCTAGCATGATTAATGTGACGTATATGTTTACAGCTAAAGATAGCAGTCAGCCCTCTTGGATGGTGAGTATATTAAAGGCTTTACAGACAAGATCATTAGTACCTGTGTGGATCAGTAGAGATCTCAGTGGCATCTTGATCAATATGTCTCTACACCTTAGACCAGGGTGCCTATTAGAGGAGTCTTTCTCTCTTTTTTAGCCGGTGGTATACAGAGGCTTTGATCAGAACAGCTAAGCTATTTACATCTCGAGAACATTTAGCCTTTTTTTTTTTAGCTATCGCCAGGCCTTTGCCGTCATCATGCATAAAACCTTTCAAACCAGTTCAGTGGAGTGTCATTAACGTTGTGTTAGAGCTGGGATTCAAACGTGAAAAAAAAAAAACAATGGCATAATGACTAGTATTTCAGTGTTTTCCCATGATTATAGCCAGCCTGAATGTGGCTAGAACCAGTACTATACTATATTTCTTAGATGATGAAAATGGAATTTTTCAACATGAAGCTTTGCCTTCATGCTCCAGGGTGTTCATACAACTTTAACCATGAACTCAGTGAGAGCTGGTGCTGATTTGGGTGCTTTATGAATTTAAAATGGCTTTTATTCTTTGCCCACATCTCTTCATTAATTTTAAAAGTTCATATTCCTGAGACCCGACCCATTCATTTATGTCCTTTATAATGGATTTTTGTTCACCTTCCTTAAGTATTTGAAGACACCCCATCAAGCCCTGTAGTATTTTGTAGGGGACATCCTGGACTTTCCAGTGATGGGCCATGTGAGGGGTTTGCATGCTGGGAACAAGGACTGCAATGGCAAGACATACATGAGTAGCACCAAATGCAAGATGTTCCTCTTTATAACCAAAAATAAAACAGGCTTCCAGAACTATCTCACCTAAAATATCCAGAGGATGTTCTATGACTTCTATAATTCACAGGTTTCGTTGTCCTTGCAAGCAATAAGCAACAGAAGAGTGATACAGAAATGGTTTGAAGGAGTTATTGTGTTAATATCACGTTTTTTTATTTTTTCACATGGAAATCATCCTGTTGTCCTCTACAGTGGACATGCTGGGAAATTAAAATAAAAATTTATTCAAATAAATTTAAATTGTAAGGTGTTTTTAGGCCCAAATAGATAGTAAATTATAACACACTTTTTTTCTTCAGTTCTTGGAAGGTTAGAGGACATGGCATTTTAGCTAATAATGCTGCAAATAAAAAAAAAAAGCAGAGTTATTTTTTAGAAGCCTTCTACATTTTCAACAAGCTTCATTGCCAATTACTCAAACATTTTTAAAGGTCATGCCAGATTTGAGGCTCACCAGATAAATGTGTACAAACATACAAAGAACAACTACACAGAACAAATAGGCAGACAAAAGAAAGCAGCTTATTCAGAATTACTTTATTTTCCAGGTGCCCAAAATATTGAACAATTAATTGCATTGCAGACACTATCAGAATATTAACAAGCTTAAAACACAGCACTCTTTCTTGTTCTTACTTTGTGACCTCAGAGTGCTGCAGCTTGGAGAAACTGTCTTTTCACATGGGAATTGAGTGTAGGTGTCTTTTCCTATTTGGAAGTGGGAATCTTCCCAGCCATAAACACAGTACAAGTCTCTTCTCCACGATAATGAAGAGGGGTGAGTCTCAAACTACATTGGAGAACTTTCCAAGGCTTTCAGTCGGTGACTGTAAATGTAAACACTTCAGTGTTCTGTGGGCATGTTGTGTTCCTTTCATACCTTATTTATCCCTGTAGCACGCTTGGCTTTGCCTGCATTCTGCTGGAAAAGATGTGTGGGCTAGAGCAGTCGATCAGTGACTCTGAATTCGACTGGAATTTTCCATTAAAGTGTCATTTTAATATCAGAAGAAGGAAACATTATTGTAATTACCAGCTGAAATATTGCACGGGAAGTGAAGGCTGATAGTAGCCCTTGAGCTTTTTATGTATTGTAGATGGAGAACGCTCTTTCCTGTTCTTAAGTAGGGACAAGCCACGTGGCCCCTCAAGCGGCTCGCAACAACTCGTGAGCAAAACACAGAAGGATTACTTAATGTATCTTTAAACGTCAAGGCACAATGTACTGATGAGATGGCTGAGGCTGGCTGCTGGTTCGCTTGTCTGCATGTCTCAGGCTGCCCATTGTGTCTGAGGACTTTGCTGCAAAACGCCTTTGACAGAATCAGGGCCCCGGCTGAGGCGCTGCATCTCGCTTGTCCTTGTTTGCATTAAATATATCACAGCAGTAAAAGAGGCAGATGAGACTCTTTTGTCCCTGCTTTCCTCAGCGGAGGCTGGCCGGCTATGTACCCGATCGGGGGGGAGAAAAAAAACAAACAAATGGAGAAATGGGTTTCTGCAAAACAAAGGTTATCTGCCTGCATGCACTCTGGCACACACTGACAGTTTAATAGCCTTATGTAACTCGGGTCCTGAAGGCACATTATTTTAGTGGAGACGTTGGCGTCCATCTCTCCTTCTTCCATCCATCCTTACTGACAGTGGGCGACTCCCCTGCAGGAACAATGGAAGAGTCGTACAGTTCTGGCCCTCGGCTCTATTCCATCTGCTGCATGCCACCCTTTCTCTCTCCGTCAATCTGTCTGTCTCTCTCTCTCGCCCTTTCAGAATCCCACCCTCATGCGACCTCATGGGACCTGCTTCCACCTCTTGAAAAACTGGTGACAGTACCTCCTCTCAGGCAGGAACGTCATAACATGCAGAATCAGTGCAACCTGACGTGTTTAAAAATAATAAAAATACCAAAAGTGTTTTTTGGCGGGATGCCACAGATGCAGAGGTGCACAGTTATGAAAACGTATATCCAAATCTGTCTCCTTTCTTTCCTTTTCTTTTTCTTTTTCAAATACCAAGCTCAAACTGTGAGCATGTGAATCCATCAGTACATACCTGTAGTTTTTGTAGTTTTATATTTTATAGTTGCAATATAAATAAAAAAAGACATGAATAAAATCCTAAAAAAAATAGTTGTTTGTTTTAAAAACGTGATATATATGTTACATCAAAAGTACATGTTACATCAAAGTAAGACATTGACTGTTGAACACCATGACTTATGTATCATTATGCCATAACATGGTGCATGCATACAAGAAGAATCCCTTTTGGATCACTTAAGAACCTTTTAGTGGTTTTAAGAAACTGTTGCTGTAAATGATATGTACTTAAAAGCCTTTTCTTAAAAGTTTAAAGAACTATTAGGTAATGTAATAGATGGGGGGAGTTTTTCTTAACCATAAAAGAACCATTTAGAATCTTTAAAAGTGCAAGACTGTGAAGTCTATTTTTGCACAATTGTTAAGATTTTTTCAAGATTTTATTTATTTGTATAAGCTTATTTGTCTCATACACAGTTATTTCACTTGTGTGGAAATACAAAGAATGACACACTACAGTCAACCATATAAATATAACAGTATACAAACTATGGACAAAATGTATCTGAAAACTTACAGTGGAGAATAAATATAATATTTGCAAACTGTCAAAGTGCAAATGGTGAATTGTCATGTTCTTTATAAGTAAAAAAGGTGCAGAGGGCATTATGAAATGAGGTGTGCTGTTGAGTGAATGTGAGGTATCTCCTGGCTTAGGAACCTTATGACCTGAGAATAAATGCTTCTTTTTAGTCTCTACGTTCTGTTACCTGATAGTTGCAGGGATGAAAAGAGTTCTTAATGGTTGGGATTGCTGTGGTAGATGTTGTAGATGTTGTAGATGTTCTGATGTAGATGTTGTACAGGGAAGGCAGAGCAGATCTGATGTGGTGTTCTGCTGCTCTGATCACTCACAGCAGGGCTTTGTGGTCTTGAACAGAGCAGTTCTTAAACCATTAAGTGATGGTAATGGTCAAGATGCTCTCGAAAGCAGCTGTATAGAAGGATTTCTAAACCATCTCTAAAGGTAAAGATACCGCTTTGCCTTTGTGGCAATGTCTGTGTGTTGTGACCAGCTTAGTTTCTTGGAGATCTGAACACCAAGGTACTTAAAGATGCCAACAATCTCCACTGGGTCAGGGGTTTATGTAGGTGGTAGAGTAAGCATGCTGCTGTTTCCTGCTGTCCATCACCAACTCCTTTGTCTTGCTCATGTTCAGCTGGAGGCAGACTCACACTATGTGGTCAGGTTCTCCATCTTCTTGAGGTAGGCCAACTCATCTCTGTTGGAGATCACACCAAGCACTACTGTGTCATCAGAAAACGTCTCAATATAGTTGGAGCTTTGAGTTGCCACACAGTCAGAGATGTAGAGTGGTTCCTCAGGACGCAACCCTGTGGAACTCCAGTATTAAGGGTGATGGTTTTGGACACACCCCTGCCCTGAGAGCTGAGCGTTTACTCCCAGATACCTCAGCTTAGTGCACAAGGCATAGATCTTTTAAGTACTGATACTACAACAAGTGTGCAATAAGCAATATGCAGAAGGGCCTCTAACCAATCACTAAAGATTATATTGTATGGTGTGATCATACTGACTAATCACAGGTGTTATTTGGGTTCTTCAATGAATCCCTCTCAAGACCCAAAAACATTTATTTTGTAAACCAATGCTTTCAGTTCATTGGAAGATCGCAGTTGTAGTGTATGACAATAAGGTATTTTGTCCGTGCTGTGCATCCCTTGCTGTAGTGTTAAATTACTGTTTAGTCCCAGTTTTGCTCACATTTCATTACTTAAATGACCATTAGCTCAATGTTTATTGTGAAAGCATAAAAAATGGATAATTTTTTTCTATAACATTAAGCACTAGTACCTTGTTCGCTTGCTTACTTATATCTCAGATTAAGGGCAATTCTCATTAACTGTGGATAACATTACACGGATCCAGAACAACAAATATGTTAGATGGGTGAATATGTGTACATGTGTGTGCGCGCAACCCCTCTCATTACCGTCCTCCGCAGCAGTCGCATATTTCTCTGCTATCGTTTCTCACACGGCTTCTTTTGTTCATTATTCTGCATTACTCACTCAAGTGCTTGGATATTGCAATAACTGAGTTAACACTATAATGTTACCACGGCCATGGTACATTTAATATGATGCCACGTCCTTTTTTATTTATCTGTGCATGATTTTCTGGGGGAGGTATGTCAGCAGAGCCAGAAGCAGCAGTGAAACTTCAATTTATTCCTTTCATTAATCTTCTCTAATTGATTTCATTTCTTACATGCTTCTGAAGCGGAGTAGGCTTGCTTGGATCTATGTGGTGTAACAACCCTGGTTCAGTAAACAAGTGGTTGGAACAACAGCATGGAGAGCCTCAAACTAGTGATGCATAGCTGAACAGTCATCTTATGGTTTTTTTTTTTTTTTTTTTTTGCCATCCAGTTGTAAATGTGTTCGTTTGGAGAAACAAACGTTGACAGGTCCAGAATTAGAATGAATGTAGTGAGAGCAGTGTGCTTGGAGAAAGTGTGCGTCGTCACGCTTTAAAATCCTCCAGCTCTCTTGGAATGGAAATACAGCATATCATTTGTGAGAGAGAAAATAGTGCTTCTATGATTTATGAATCACACTGGCTGCTCCTAGAATCACATCGCAGGGCAGCAGCCAGGAGTTCTCCCAAGAATGAGCTTTACACAGAATGGCAATGGTTTCTTAAGTTTCAAGAAGAATACCAATGGTGTGTCTGTCTGTAAACTTTTCAGAGCTATATTTAGTATGGACCAGTTTTTATTGTGTAGAGCTTTGATCTTTGAAAAAGCACAAAAATCTTATGAAATAAGTTAAATCCATATTTCTCCATATTCCAAATGTACTTGAACAGCGTATGATAAAATAAGTTAAATCCATATTTCTCCATATTCCAAATGTACTTGAACAGCGAATACGTGTTTGGTGTCTGTGCTTCTTCAGTTATTTCACAGTAAAAAGATACTGCAGAAGGAATTCTATATTTTACACAACATGACACATCAAGTTGTTCATTCATCCTTTCAGAGCTTCATTTGTTTAACCAACAGATTTGTTCTTCCATCCACCCAGTCTACCAAAAAAAAAACTGAGCCCACGTTACAATAACAGCATTTATTATAAAGATATAAAGTCAAATTGAGTAAGTAAATGAATGACAAAGGAATCTCTCTCATGATAAATAACGTTCTTTCTTATCTCATCTTATTTTAAGTTTCTGTTGCAACTTCTTTCGACAGGGTGATGTTACCCTTGTCATTTCCACTGAACACGCTCCTCTTCCATCATCTCCTCTTATGCATTAAATAAATCTCCTGTGAACATAGAAACTGCTTGTGTGTGTGCTGTTCTTGAGACTTACTTTCAGTGCAAATTATTTATTGATAGAATGGTAACACAACCTATTTAGTCTTGAGACGTTTGTACAGCAAAGTGAGCAACTCTTCAGTCCTTCAGCCTGCAGACTGTGGTTTAATTCCCCACCCACCCAAACACATTAAGTACTAGGAAGTGTCTCAAAAAAAACTCCTAATGATGCATTATTTTCTGCTGTAACCTGATTAATATTCTTGATGCTTTTATGAAGTCAAGAAATTGTCAGTAAATACAGAAGCTTGTTTTTTTTAACTGGTTTGAGGCGACAGTGTTCACATTTGGACGATTCGAAGCTGCATGATGCTGATTCATAGATACTTACTGTATGTATTAATTGCTTGTACTATTAGGGGGTGAAACCCAAGAAGCTAAAAAGGCCCCACCACAATCTTAAACTATATTTATCTTGGAAAATGACTCATGATCAAAAGTTGAAGTACATTTAGGAACATACAAGCATCGTTAAGCCTTCTGTTGGTTTTTGTTATGTGACCTTTTATTTACAGTCACCACTTTAATAATGTCTTAGTGGAAGCATGATGGAGAATGAAAAAGAAGCATTGGCTTTGATTCATGTGTTGTTCCCAGTAGTTACTGATTGATTTACTTTGTACTTGTACTTTGTAAATTTTACAAAACCACCTGTTACAGCCACGGCATTATTATCATATTGAATTTATCTGCATTTGTTTCTTTGGAAACCAAAATATTAGTAAATCGGTGTGTTAGCACCCACTTTCTCCTGGAGTAGATCTCATGTACCAAAGTTTCATTTGCCTGCACTTCATCATTCTTTACCATCACAAAAGTCTGTTATTTATTATATCGATTTCCAGTTTGTACACTCTAGAACTAGGTGTGCTCTCTTCCACTGTATATATTAATACTTAAATAGATTAACATTATTGTGTAAAAGGAATGTTTAAATAAAAGCTAATTAACACCCAAACTACATGTTGTTCTGACACATGACACAGATCAAAACAATATTTTGCACAAAGCATTGCTAATGTAAATTATCACAATATTGAATTAAGTCAGTCATCAGCCTAAAGATACAAATATTGGAAAAACACATGCATCAAGCAGCACAGACCAATGCCACCAATGCGCTGCTCACTTTATCTCTGGGATTTCAACTCTGTCAGCATCTGTGGATGTGGTTTTTTTTGTGTTTGTGAAGCTGAACCTCCCTCCCCGCTGGACTGGATGAATAATGCACAGCGTGTAACGCGGACGTGCTCGTGTGTAATTGTTTAAACAGCAGGAATAATTGAAAAACGTACAGGCCGCAGTTGGGAAAAATGGATTTCGGTTGCCTACAGCTTAATTGATTACGCTCCACTCAGTTCCCTCACACTGCCAAGAGCTCACTGCCCCGCACCTTCCAATAGAATCTCCATGCATTAATAAACATGCCAGGTTATGGCAGGAGTTTCCAGGGGTAGCTCCACCCTCCCACACCTCCCCACAGTTAAACATGTAGCAGGGCAGAGTAATTGTTTTGCATACTTAAGCTAAAAGCTATCAGCTGAACAGAGTGGGCATCAATCAAAGAGCATGCTTTACAGCTAACGGAACAATATCTGTTCTCTGGTGAGAAGGAAACCTCTCTCAATGAAAAGTGAGCTGTAACATAACACAATATCAATCACTCGCGAACTTAATGTGCTTGTGCAGCGTACTCATCGTTCAGTTCCTGTTATATTTACATGTTGAATTTGTGAAGCCTCTGATCACCTTTAGAAGTTAAGCGTTATTACTATTGTTCTACTACACTGTTTAAATCCAAATGACGTATATAGATATTAATGGAGGTAATCATGTCTACATCTAAATTCTGTATCGAAAGGTTTGAATGTGCCAACTTTCTCCATTGCTTTTTAACATGAGATTAAAGTAAAGAATTACTTTTTTTCCTACAAAACCAGATGATCAAATGTAAACTTTTCATAATGAAATATTTATTTTCAGGGACAACACATTGACCCTATAAGGATTAGAATGCTTGCTCACTCTACCAGTTTGGTAGCATTGTGTAGCAAGAGGAAGTGAAGGTGGTCCTGACCAAATTGCACAAACTTTGGTGCAAGTATATACACAAAAAACCCAACAAAACTACATTTTTTTTCTTCTGCTCACGAACGTACGCATGGGTTCGCCTGAAAGTCAGTCTTTGTGTCTGAATTCATCTGCTTCTTTCAGTGAGCCGCGAGTGACAAATTATTAATGTGATATTAAGCTCTGTTTTTGTTATTTTCAGCTTTAAGGCGCAGAACTGCCCTCCATACGCATCTGCAGCACATTATTATTTGACATATATTTTTGATGTTTATTTTGGTGTACAGTTCTGGGACCTTGGATCAATGGGAAGTGCTGTCATATCAGAGGATGCTTTACTTGCCTGCCGTTTTCTTTTCTTGCTTCGGCAACAGGAAAAACAGCAAAGACAAAAGTGTTCAAGTGCGAGGGCTCTTCTGCCAGCCCACCACAGCTAATAACCCCATATTTCCTGTCATGCAATATAGTGTGGATGTGAGCCCTCTTCAGCATGCTGCCCACCACACGAAAGCCACTTCAAACGAAAAGAGAGAGAGACGCGCATGCGAGAGAGAGAGAGAGAGAGAGAGAGAGAGAGAGAGAGAGAGAGGGAGAGAGAGAGACATGAGAGAGAGACTTAAGAGAAGTGTTAAGAAAGTCCTCCTGAGTCATACAGAGTGATACGAAGACAGAGAGAAGCTCTTTAGAATGGACAAAATCATTTGCAAACAGCTCTGAGGAGCACACCATACTATTTATCTCTAAATAACACAATTCTGCTGAGAACAGAATTTACTAAGACGGGAAAAGCAGGCAGCCTGCTGATGTTGTTTGCAGTGTGAAATTCTTAGGGTTGTGTACCCCATTAGAATAAGACCAAATAAGTAAATGAAGTAAACATAATGACTATGCTTTGGCTTTAATGCAGGCTCTTTGAAACTGGACGAGGCTTCTTGCACGGCCCTGTTGAAACTGTGTATTGCACTATGAGACATCTGAGATAATGGGAACTAAGCAGAGGCATGAAATAGCTGGGCTTGAATTAAGACATATTAATTCGGTTTTCTTGCCCCAGGCTGCGTGAACACTAATCTTTGTAATGAGAGTTAAATTGGCCCTGTGTGATTCAGGCCTCATTGTGCATGCTCTGCTGAGAGAGCCCGGGAAGCTAAAACACAAAACGATCCAGACCAATTTGACGACTTTCTCGCTCGTGTATTTAAATCAAAGCTGCCCAGCTCGGGTCTTCGAAGGCTGCAGTTCAGCACAGTTTGTTTATTTTTCTGCTCAGAAATACCAGCTATTCTGGGAATTCCAAGGTTTAGTGTGTTTGTTAGTGCAGGGAAATCATCAGAATCATCAGCCCTGATGTAAAATGCTCATAAAATGTGTGCTAAATAATGGTAACAGACATTCATGCATTTTGAAATTGCATAATTACCACATCCATAAAACATCAACAGTTATTGTCGACTGTAAGTGAACTAAATAATTGCACTGATGTAATATATTTAAATTATATGAAATGATGTGTGAACATGAATCAGGTAAATTCAGAACATTACTTTGTTTCAGTGTATCACAGGGAAAGAGCTTTTTAAAAACATACACACATTAGTTTACATTACAAGCTATTCTACAAATATCAAGTTCATAGTCGTGCTATATCTTGAACAGTGTTCGGATGTTCTGTTCAGAACAGAAGTGTATGCTTGTAGGCTATAAGGCTGAACAGTCACTACTACAGGCCCTCTTTTAATCACTTTTTACTAAAAAGTTCCATTGGGGCTTGACATTTCTTTCCTTGTTCTCATGACTAGACTTGGCTTGATTTTTTTTCTTTTTTCCGCAGAATTTCTTACCTTATCTTAAGAACTATTCATTAATATAAACAACTCAGTGACTGCTATAAATCTAATATGTGAGTAAGGTTTTGTAAGATATCGGTTTTAGGTCTAGCCTTGGACTAAATTACAATGCTGATGGTGAGCCAAGGTTTCTAGGAATCTAGGAATTTTGTCTTGATTGCGGAACCAAGTCTTTAAGCCCCAGCACAGTTGTTTTTATTACTTTTGAAATGTAATATTCCAGCAATGTATTTCGTGTATTTCAGTAACTGTTCAAAACAATGACATTAAAACAAGTGTGTTGTGCCATTCGTTTTCTCTGTCCCTCTTTGTCGTTTTGTAGTGTGGGAGTGAACCCCAGCAGAGTGCAAATTAATCAGTACGCAATCACCACCTTTTGTTAGACTGCCCTTACATCCAACCTAGCACTCACACACCAGCTAGGGGTGAGCTTGCTTATAAAAATACAAAGACATTCAAACTCATGAAAATGGTTTAAACTTAACCAAACGTAAAGCCCATATAAGAATGTGATTTTGTAAACCAAGCTCAGCTGACTGTTAAACCCCCTAATATTTAATTAGTTACACATTAACTGAATGACTCACATAGAAACCAAAAAACATAAAGTAAGTCAGATGTATTTGTGCCATTTGTGCCGTGAACTATCGCACTGCTTCATACTACAAGACCGCAACTGCACTTTATGTACACTCTGTTAATTTCTGTATAATTTTCTGTATATAAGATTGTTTGTTATATTGTATTGTTGATTTATACACTTTGTGTATGTGTGTGTGTGTATGCGTATGCATAGATATGTATATATGTGTGTGTGCACATATATATATA
>JBBJLR010000139.1:19288697-19303883 GCA_037577145.1 Brachypetersius gabonensis | reverse complement strand
CACACACACACACACACACACACACACACACACACACACACACACACACACACACACACACACACACACAGACGCTCACACGTATATGTTAATGAAACTTGAAACTTTTAGATATTTCAATGAGATGGGGTTGCACTACTTGTTCTTAAATCCCCAAAATAAACCTGTGTCTGAGACACGGCATAGAGATCGGTGTTCATCAGTAGATTTTGAAGGAATCTGGCAAGGCTTTGCTAGGAGAAAATAGTCAGATATTGAAAAAAATGACATGAAAAAGACAGCCATGATTGCTGACAAAGCTTTTCCTACCCAGTAATAACACGGGTGGATATTTATACAGATTCAACATTTTAAGTTTTAAATTATTTTGCCACAAGGAGGGCATGGTTGCTCTTTTGAAGTGTGTGGTTTAAGCTTTTCATGAACCTGCTACTTTTGTCTCTATAGCTTTATAAGCAGGAACAACACTGTTACAGCAGGGGAGCAGTGTGTGGGGATGGTACCTAGCTCAAGGGTACCTTAGTGGTGCCACTGGCAATGCTGGGATTCAAACCCACAGCCTTTGCAGGGGCAACTCCCTAACCACCAGGTCACCAGCTGCATTATTTCTACTTTATACACTGAAAGAAAATGTACAGTTTAGGGTATAAACACTACAACTGGGATACCTTTGGTTAGGGAACTTATTTACGTATTATTGACTCATGATAGCCTTGGCTCCAGCCTTTTAAGTTAAATGAATATGCTTCTTTCCTCTGGTAAGGTCAGTGTAGTGAACATCCAGTACTCATTACACAATTGGACCTTAAGGACATGTTGTATCTTTGTTGGTATATTTACAACACTTGTCAGCCTAGTTTTGGATGAACTGTACATACTGTGCTGTCACCCATAAGGAAAACATGTCTTGAGATGCTGCTTTAAACTGGATAAATCCCAACAAAAATGGAGTGGAAGTGAATTGGTGCTGAGTTGCTCAGCCATGTAATCATACAGTTATGCAGTTTCTGACCACAGAATTACTCTAGACCAGATACTGTTAGGCTGGTGAATCTCAACACTGCACTTACATCAGTGTGGCAGCAGCATGGTAGTGTGTGTGGAGCTGCTATCAGTGTATTAGGCACAGAAGCACTACTGGGGTTTTTACACATATCAGTGTCACCTCTGCCCAAAATATCCAGCTAAGATATGCTCTGTGGTCTGAAACTGACCACTGATGAAAAAGGATGGCTAACACAAACTGAGCCTCAAACTGAGCCTGTTGTGTTCCAGAGCCTGTTGTGTTATTTCTTTCATTAATAGTTTATGACATTATGTGTGAGCCGAACTGCATAAACTGAGTAGGCCTAGTTCTTAACAATGCACAAGCTTGAATCTCGAGGAGCTGTCACTGCACTGCAAAAAGCTGAATGTATAAACAATATAGCCGGAGGAACCTTGGAATGCCCTCATAGGTATTTTGTATTATTTTTTACATTTGAGCATTCGTTACAGTCACCGTACAGCATGCATTGTACTTTACCCCATACATCATTATCGGGAAATGATGTGCAGACATGGCTGTGCCAAGGCTCCTCATAGGCTCCTCTGCATAAGCAGAACAGATGCTTGTGAGTCCATTAACGATGAGGCAATATAGACCACCGATGCCAAATTTCTTGTTACTGACCCCGTGGTTAAAGGGAAGAATGAGATCTGGCCACTTTTCATACATACATTTTAATGTGGCATTGGTTTATTATAGGCAGTCTACGGTCACGGCAGTATGATAATATAAATGAAGACATTGTGCCTTAATGCACTTTTCTGAGTGCATTACCAGTGTATTAACAGATGCTGGAATCATCAAAAGTCACATTTAAACCAACTGCAGAGTCTGTGAACGGCAAAAATAACAAGATAGGGGTGTAAGGAGACACTTTGCTCATGGTTCGGTTCGATTTATTTCTCTAGCTCCCACACCCGAGCCGAGGGAACACAAACAGAATAGATCAAATGGGGTTTGGAATCCTGAAGGAACCTCTCTTCTGCGTGCCAGGCTTCTTCCTTTACCCATGACTTGTGAGTTCCTGTGATATGTGGCTCACATGTATGAACACGCAGGCTGGAGGAGGGAGAGTGGAGAAGCAAAGTAATCCTCGGCCGTGTTTGCACACTGTGATGTTGAGGCCGTCTCGCTTGGAGAGAAATGAGAAGGAGGGGAATAGACAAAGAAGAAAGCACAGCACTTACACCTGTCAGTCTCCAGGAAATCGTGGAAAAATACACATATGTGCACAAACAAACATCCACAAGCTCGTCCACTCATAAGGTGATAGTGCAGTCAAAATCAAATGTGAACAATTTTCCTTTTACCCCAAACACAGTCCTTCAGCGAAGATATGCTCGCTGTCCAAAGTTTGCTTCTTCCGTTTTTCTCTGGATCTCTTGTGCCTGATGATGAGCTACGACCTGCTGTTGTAACAAACGAGTAATTGAAGCTTACAGCCAACAATTAGCATCCTCCCAACTGCACACCTAAATCACATTATTTTCATTAACCAGGGTGAGTTTGTAAGTGATATCAAGTAGAATTAATTATGTGGTTTCTGACACGGTGTGACCTACTGTTGTCTATTTAAATAAGCAAAAGCAAAGGCAGAATTCTTAAACACTGAAAGGCTGTTACGTGTGTTTTTTAACTGTGACATGCATTGCCCCTTTTTATAAAGCACATACGAATGTCTGTTTGAAATGTGAGAGGTCATCTTTTATCTTTTATTTTTTCTCTTATGATATTCATTAGGGTTTTTATACCAAAAACGTCATCACCCATTTGTGCATGACTGGTGTTTAAACTGCTTTTTTATGACTTTACAAAAACAGTGAATTCAAAGTTTAGGTTCCATATTAGGGCTGATAGAACTGATCATATAAATAGTCATCTAATAATATTGACATTTTTGTTGGTTTGATGAAAGGCCAAACAATAAAATTAAGCTTAACTGAGCAATAACATACTGAGCTGAAGCTTTTAGGCGTTCCATAATGTTTTGCAAATTACTCTTCTGAAAATGTTTTATGCGTAAAACACTGTGAATGAAAAAGGCAAATACTAAGAGAGTCTATAGGAAGAATGTAAAATAAGTAAAATATCAGCAAGTCATTTTTAATACTGACTTTTGAGACATTTTGAGAAGTCTTTAATGTTATTTTGAGCCAGTGGTTTCATGAATTTGTCACCGCAGTGCATATAATTATGTATCACAGTTTAAAACTTAAGTAACTTGAGTACCTGACTACTCCTGCTAATCTGATCATGTGTTAATTTGATAAGGTGCTAGTGTGAGCACCAAGCTAGCAATCATTTCCCACAGATTGTAATCACTAAGCAGTGATAAGATTAGTTGAGAACATCAGTAATCAAATTTCAATTGATACATTTTTAAATGTAATAATTAAGTAATCAAGGATTCCTAGTAAATATTGCTACATGAGGAAAACACCATTCTTTTTTTTCTTAATGTATTCTTAATGTTAGTTTAAAGATTAGTATTGATGAGGTACTTTGTATATATATATCAAGGCGGATTTTACTGGACTGAAACTTTCACTTTGATGCATTTTTTTTAAACACCAAAGAAGACAAAAAGGGGGAAAAATGGATCCAGCCAAGTTGTAAAATCAAGCATTGAAAGGACCGAACAGCGAACTACTGGTCTCTGATGTGGAAAGCTTTGGTGTTTCTTGTGTGATGTTTTTTTTTTTTGGTCTTGGAAACAGAATCATTGTTAGAAAGTCTTGGGCTTCGTTGCCCCTGTTTTAGCACAAATTGAAAATGCCTTAGATAAAATTAATATTCCTTTAAACCTTCCTTTTAAATATTGACCTAATCAATACTTTTGTACTGGCATATCAATTTCCCAAAATTGCTTATCACCTGAGACTTAGTTGTTGACTACTTTAGCCTCATAGATCTAGTGCAAAATAATAAAGAAGTAAACTTAAGAGCCTCCAGACGTCTCTGCTGAGTGAGTGCTTGTGGGATACGGAGGGAAAAGTGATTTTGATTTTTGGCTTAAACTGTAGCTTTAACTTTGACACAAGGGAAGAACTCAACAGACTAGAACTGACCTCACATGTTGCTCTCACTCTCACACCCAGTGAGGCCACTGGAAATGGCGAGGCAGCTTTAAACACTTGCCTTTGTGTGTAATGCACTGATTAAGAGCCTGTGCGCACGGGGCCGCCGAGGCCGGAGCGATGGCCCCCAGAGTTCAGCAATCATCTCTCCCTCAGTCACGCAAAGTGAAAGGATATGAAAAGCAATCACTCCGCTACACGGCTCTGAGATGTCCATTGTCACCCTTTTAAATATTCATAACCCTCCAATATGCTGTTAGAACAGTCAGCAGCACACGGTCTCTCACACTTACTTTAACTGCGTGTCTCTCTCTCTGCAGGCTCTGATCTCCCATTTCTGTTTCCCTCTCTCCCTCCCTCCCTCCCTCCCTCCCTCGCTCCCTCCCTCTCTCCCTCACTGTTTTGACTGACTCCACTCTGGAGCTAATGAAAGCCTTAAGCCTGCTGGAGATGTGGAGGCTATTTACATTTTTATTGATTTCTAAAAGTACATTTAACAATGCTTATTATTTCTCTCACTTTTTTCTCTACTTTCCTCCACTTTAAAGCCACAGAAGAGAATTTCTTCTTCTCTTCTGTTTACTTTGAGCGGTTGCGTGCGGATATTTTTGTCGAGACGACGCTTTTTCATTTGTTTTTTTTGTTTTTTTTTTGTTTTTCCTCTGCTTTTTTTCCCGCAGATCAAAGTGGAAACTGGGTCTGTCTTATGTAATTAAGACTACACATTAAAGAAAATAAACCCCTGTGCATTCTGTCTGAAGCCCCACTGGAGCTCGGAGTGGTTCATAATTAATGGAGAGCAAACACAGGCTGTCGAATGCCACGCGCGGTCCTCCGTGGATTCCCAGCATCTCTCGCTCCTGCTGCCTGCATTATTCAGTGTCTCGCTGTTGTTAGCCAAATCTGCCAGACACACAAACCCGAGGCCATTCCAAAGCCGGGTGGTGGAAATCCAAGCGAGAGTAGGCTAATGGCTCTCCTGTGTCTTTACGGCATGCTTCGTCCAAGCTTTTATGTTTAATTGTTTGTCTCGCCATTAACCTTACAGGGTAGGGTGTATTACATCTCCAGATGGGTGAACACGCTCAGAGCCTCCGTATCATGAGTCATCTGACTTTATCTGATACTAACCGTCCTTCTTCTCCATTACCTCAGTCGCATGTGATATACAGCAAAAGAATCTAATTTGTGCAATTACTTCTTGAATGCATTTCATTAGCCAAGACATAGCTGGTTTAGATATTAGGAATGTAATAGTAAATTTTATTCTTGAGCCAGTTTTGTCAGGTTAGAAAAACATTGAATCCAATTCATCAACATCAGCCCTTTTTATTTTATACCTTTTAGAAATTGGTTGCAAATCAAAGCCAAAAACACAGATATTAACTCTCTGGTCCATCTGTGGGTCTTCTGTGTCCAGTTCACTTACTTTTTTTTCTGGGTTAATGCAAATGGAATGAAATTTCTAAGGGTCTGGAGTTTTTTCAGATCTTTTAATTTTTAACTTCAACTTATTAAGTATATCAATAATATACTCCATATATCCAATATCTTCCAACACTTGACTTCTTCATGTCCGCTTTTGACCAATTTAAAATAGGGGAGTATGATGGCTTACTGTACTCCAGTGGAGCAAATGAATGACACAGTTCTGATATATGTGTGACCTTAAGGATGTCAGATAGGCTAATGGTTTTGTGTTTGTGCATGAAAATAAAATTCAGTGTTGTTGTTAATCAGTTTCATATTTCAGACTTGTTCCATTTTTTACCCCAGTAGCATTGAGAATATAGAGAAAATGGCTATTTTTTAGGTTATTTACGAACAAGTGCATTGTGCAAACAAACTGGAATTTGAAGGATTTAAAAACAAAGGAATATTTGATACTTATGACAATAATTGATGTTAGTTAAAAACTTTATGTAGTAAAAGTAGCAAAAATGATGTAAAATAGATATAAAAATTATATATAAATATATGGCCATTATATAAAATATTATATAAAATTGCCTGCTTGACCAAAAATGGATAAATGACATAATGTGGAGGAAAACACTAAAAACTACATTTCTAAAGTGTTGAGTTTATAATGAAAGCATTTGAACCAAAATTGCATGATTTAACAGTGTAAATAACAAGGATTTTTTTTCAATTGGCTAAAAGTGGCCATGAAGAAGCTGAATTGATAGTAAAAACGAACAGGGCCAGAGGGATTAAAGATGCGTCTTCATTGATTCAGTTCGGGTAGGTGTGTTGTGATTTAGGCTTGTAGTTTACATGATGCTAATTGCTGCAGAACTAATTCTAAAGCAAACCTCAGATACCAAACATGTCTTAACTGACGTAGTGCATTTGAGCTAAGCGGAAAATTGTGTAAATTAGTTTTTTTACTTTCACTTTAATTTGTCTATTTTCTCTTTCTTGCGGGCTTTCTCTCCCACTGTCCTCTGACTAATAACCCTTAACTCTGTTGGTTTCCTATGATTCAAACCTACACCGCAGTCAGACTGTGTGTCAGGCTTGACTAACCTAAGGGTGTATCTTTTGCCTCTGTTCCTTATTCCAGAAACTCCTAACCGCATGAGTATTAGCCGTAACAGAGATTCAATTCAGTGCAAAAAAAGGTTTTAAACAAAAGGTTTGCTTGATAAAATATCTTATTTTAAATTACTGATTACAGTAGTTTAAAATAAGTTACAGAATCTTATTTTAAAGTTAGATCAGACAGCAACTGATGAACCATCACAGAGATCACATATTAAAAATTGCTGTTATTCAATAATATGGATCGATTAAAATACTATAAGCTAGACCTTGGAAGGCCCTTTCAGATGTTTTACTCAGGATATTCAGAATATGAATTGATGAAGTTATTGCATGATGATAAATTATAGGTAATGATTCTTATGTTCTAATCCTTGGGAAGTTATCTGCCTTGAGATTTGATCTCCATGTATAATTTTCTTTATAATTTCATTTTACAGCTTTGTTAGTTATTGTGGAGTCATCAACAGCTATTTTCATCACTTTGGACACATTTGGGCATAGTCTTTAAAGCTTCCTAAAAATGATAGGAAATATAGATATCTAACATTTTAGAATTAGCATCACATTATATTCATTAAAAGCATGCATGTGCAACAAAACCGGTTTTAGATTATTAAGAACAATGATTGAATCTTTATTTGAACGGAAATGTATCTGCAAATTTTGCCACATGGTGTTTCAAAATTATTTTTTTTCCCCAAGGAGGTATTTGTAAATCTTTAAAATGCATGTGTGTGCGTGTGTGTGTGTGTGTGTGTGTGTGTGTGTGTGTGTTTGTGTGTGCGAGTGTGTGTGTCTTTAGTTGACAGTTCAAACACTACATGTGTTATGATTTTTATTTGATGTTAAATATGTTTTGATGTTTTATTTGATGAATGTTCTTTAAACACTGACTATATCCAGGATATTCTCAGAGAAGCTGTAGTAACTACATAATGTGACATAATTTATTCTGATATTGATAAATGTTGTCATATCGCCCCCTCTGTACTCTGCATGGTTCATAACTGTCATATAACCAATATTGTCAGCCCTAATTGAATTCACTCATATTTGGCATTCTGCCTGCTATGCAGTTTAAAAGGAATCCTGACTGGCGGGGCATATGACCTTGATGTAAATGGCGTAAATGCCTTCAATGATACCAGTATGTTTAAAAAAACAACTTTTATTTATAATAAATATCTGCCACTGGAATGGACCCTTCTGTGTTGATCAAAAACTGATTAACAGAACAAGTCTGCTGTTCAGTCTTTATTAGCTTATTAGTGCACACTGATGTCAGTTATATCGGCAAATGGATTCGATCAAATGAATAAAAATGATGTGACATCAGTGGGACACAATGACCCGCTGTGTGTCCTAAACAATGGTCTGACGAGAATAAAAACATCTAAAGATATTTTGTTAATTTCTATCGACACATTTTAGTAGTTTAAAAACCCACTATGAGATCTAGACTTCTTACCAGGTCTTCCCTTTCAAGAGGTGTTCCTGACCTCCAGATTCTTTCAGTGAGTGAGTCTGCGTTTCTGTGTTCTCCGGGGCTGACGTACCAGAATGTTTGGTAATCACTCACTCGCAGTGTGTGACTGCAGGGCTTCTGTCTTGTACGTGTTCCCTCTCACTCCACTTCTCCACTCATTAATGTGCTTTCTCTCACACACACACACACACACAGGCACACACAAGTGCACACACACACACACACACACACACAGTCATACCGATGCACACACAGCATCCTCCCAGGCTTCTTCTCACACTGCATCTTTCTTACTTAGTGCCGTGGCCCTGTGGTGGCCGCAGGGGACAAACACTAATCAACATAACTGAAGCTTCCAGACTAGAAACACCATGCTTTGAGGATTTCACAATTTTTCCGCCTTCACTGGTTCATTTATGACCTGCAAAGCGGTGATACGAATATCGAATGATGTCCTTTAGTGTGGGAAGCTAGCCTAAGATCCCCCTTGAGAAATGACAGGGAAAAGATAAGTCATGTCTGAGATATGATGCTTTTATTGATCGGTCTTTCTTCCGACAGAAGGAGGGACATGTGAAGTGATCGCCGCGCACAGATGCTGTAACAAAAACAAGATCGAAGAGCGATCCCAGACTGTGAAGTGTTCCTGTTTACCCGGGAAAGTGGCAGGCACCACAAGAAATAAGCCCTCCTGTGTGGACGGTGAGTCCGGCTGTAGGCTAAAAAGCTACCACAGCATTTAGGAGCCTTTTATGTTTGTTTCTCAGACTCAAAAAAGTGTTGACAGATCCAGAACATTTTGACTGGGGGACCCAAAGTGGGACACAAAGCTAGTGTTGAGCGAATAAAGGATGGTGTTGCTGTGGATTTTCATTCCAACCAAGTAGGAAAAATACCTGATTCTGCTTTAAGTTTTTGGTCTCAGACTTTAGTCAGTCGGTAATATGCACCAGAGAGACAGGTGAATGCTGGACCAGTACAGGAAAATGCTGGATCAGGGATAGGAGGATTCAAAAGAACAAATCCAATCAGTTCTGCAACATATCTAGCTTAAAAAGATCACACTCACATTGTGAGATTTCATGTTAGCTGTGTGTATTTTCTCCTGTCGGGTAGCAGAGGGTTGAAATAGTTTAGGCTTGGAAGCCTGCTTGCTTGTCTTAAGTTAACCGCATCAGTTTTTATGAAGCTATGCTAAAGCTTAGTTATTAAAGAAGCAGTATCACATTGAGGTCAACTTTGCTTTGGAAAAGAAAAATATCAATATCATTTTCTCGTGCTTTGTTTGAATGAAAACCTGTAACCTCAGCGTCGCTTGAGACTGGACATGTGACGAATGTCAGGTGATCAAAACACGTAATTGCAATAGTTTGACACATTGCATGATTTAAAAAATGATGAAAACTTTGGTTACAACCAGAGCCATTTTGTATTTTTTTGCATTTTAATGCTAACATGCAGTTTAATTCAGTTAATATTCCCATCTGTCAATCAGTAATAATTCAGATTTGATTACTGACAGTACTTTTTCTTACATTCATTTCCTTATAGTGGAGCAACAATATTAATCTTTTCTCTGGGGTTATACTTGAATATGTCTGGTTACTTGGTGAATATTTGAAAAATCCTTTCATTGCAGTGTTCTTTGGATTTGACTACCAACATGTTAGCTAATAAAGTTACCACTTTATTAGGTGATTTTAAGAAAACCAGTTACATGAAAAGCAATTAAAGCAATTGGTTTGTCAAAGAACATTTGAATAAACCACCTGTATTTTCTTCCCTTTTAAAGCAATGTGCAGATTTTTTGTAGCAATGTCTGCTTGATTGGTCAAGGACGCTTTCTCCAATCCCATGATGCAGTTTTTCTCTGAGCTGCCACATGAGCCAGCACTAATTGTTGTAAATACAAACAGTTCCAGCTCTAACTGTTAAAAATATGAAACTGACATCAATATTCCAACCCTTGAAACAGTAATGTGTGTAGAGTATGTGTTACCTGTATGTGTTAGACATGCTAATGGGTTTGTCTCTGCCCATTGTAATCAGTCTGGCATGCACAGTTTGATTTACCCACAGACTGTTCCTGAATAGTTTTTGGCTGGCAAGATTGTTCCAGTTCCAAACCTTTAATTGGTATAAAAACATTGACACAGCTCATTTACAAGCATGCTGTTTTAAAATAACCTTTCATTTAAAGAGAAAGCAGAAGTTGATTTTCTGTGGCACAACTCATAAGACTGACACTGTAGTTAAAATACAGCGTCAGTCCGCTGCTGTTTTGTTTAAATAAAGCCGTATTGTAAGTTAGAGCGCTGAATTGTTTGCCACCCTGCAGAAAGTACATAACACCCTGCAGAAAGTTAGAGCGCAGAAAGCACTCTAACTTACAAATTTCGGTTGTAGAGCTCTAAGCGTGCACACACACACGCACAGAAGCATACGCACACGCACACGCCCACACCTACAAACATACACACACAAAAACAAAAGCTTGTTTATTGTTTTTTAGCGACTACCTATTCCCATAATCTGAAAATAGACAGTCCAATGGGATTTGAGCATTCTGAGTTGCATTCTGAAATCTAAAAAGATTTGCTCACCTAATTCTAACCCATGTTATATGTAAGGACGCTTTAACTTAAGAGCTTATTGACCAGCCAAGAAATGATCGATACTTAGACTCATATTGAACAGGATTACTGAGAATTACAGTCTGAACACTTTTGATGTGAACTACTGAGTGGGTGTTGTGTGCTGTGTGTTCTTGAAATAATTAATTAGATCAAAACCATACTATGGAAATGTGGTCTGAATCTAGCTCATCCTGTTTTCATGATTACTGATGTTATTTATAGTATAATATAATGAATATGCTATAGGTATACGTATATAGTAGTGGCTGAAAAGGTCCTAAAATGTGTGTTGTAGGAACAAGACAGTATAAATAAAAGAATTTAAATTTTTTTCCATACAGCTCTTTACTGGTCAGGTGACTGTACATTCATATTCACTGCATGTTCTTTGCAGGGAGACTGTAGTAGTGTTCACTTTTACTGTGACTTTTAAATAGATGCTAATCTTACAGGGGTTTCAGGGTTAAATGTTATTATGAACATACATTGATCGATCAACATTAAAACAGCTAAAATGCACAACATTGATTTTCTTGTTACAGTGACACTTGTATAGGAGAAATACATTATGCAAAAAGTGAACAATCAGTTCTTGAAGTTGATGTGTTAGAAGCAGGAAAAGTGACCAACCAGAAAGATACACTTAGCACTTTTTTATCACTTCGCCAACCACATTAAAAATGCTTCTGAAGCTCCTGCTTTGACCTGTGCCACCTAATGTAATGATACTCTGATATGGCCCCAAATGCAGAAAACACTGAGTAGTAAGGAAAAACATATGCATACAAGAGGCTAAAGAGGCAAAAAAGTTTCAAAAAACGTAGCAACAAAGTACAGAACCAGTCAATCCAATATGAGGCAGTCAGAGACAACTCCACAAGCTAAAAGAGTGATCCAAAAATCCAGAAAGAAACACAGGAAGGCAATACAAAACAGGAAAATAGGGAAACGCTTGGTAACTAGGCAGGGCTTAGTATACTTCACACTGAGAGAATGTTTCTAGGTCTAGAAACTCAGGTGATCCTGATTTTCTTGTTATGGTGCTGTCCGGAGAGGATTCTCTGGTAGTGTCAGTGCCTGACTCTGGACCAGGGCTAGACCTTACAACCTACTTAAACATGGAGGATCCAGAGAGGACCATAGGGAACAAGGAAGACCCATCTCACAACTTTACAGGACAAAATGGATCTGCTGCTAATGTCTTGGTTCTAGATACCACAGCATGAAGGGGACCTACACAGTTATGTTATGGCTGATTGGTGTATAAAATGGTGCAATTACCATTAAGTTTTGCCGTCATCAAATGTGTGTTTTGACACATATTAAACATTCTGCACATGATTCAATATTACATTTATTAGAAAGTATATACTTAACAGTATGAGTTATGGTCCAGAGTTGCTGAAAACACTCTCTACTGTGATTAGGGGGCTGTGCACTGCCTGAGCAAACAGTGTCACAAATGAGGACAGAAAGTGTTTAAATGTGTGGTGTTTGAGGTTGCTCTGCGTTCAGGTCACTCTTGAAGTGTCCTGTCCCAGAAAACCCACAGATCCTCAGGGCCTCTCATTATTACCACTGTGTCCTTATGACAAACGAGTGGCTCTGAGGTGCTTCTGCCTGGAGAACCTCAGCCTCGACCCTGCAAAGAAATACCAACCCCCCAAAAAACATTGCTTACATTTTACTTACGCTTAATGAGCTGGACAAGACTCAGTAATACCAACTGCTGTAATTCACTCATTTTTACTGAGGTTTCTGTGGCCGGTATTGGACTTCTACCTCTGCTGTACTGCAGCTTTTCTGCTGTCGGGCAGTGTGGGTGTTATAATTTCCAGCTAAGCTGAAATGATGGATGTTTTGAAGTCTCACTGGTGCCCATTAAAGCAGCTCAGCGATGGTGTCCTCCGTCTCCTCTCAAAGACAGAGCAGGGGCAAATGAAGCTGATGCACAGCAACGTCTGGCATGCTGAGGGCTAACACTTTCACCGCCTGTCAAAGGAGAACATGACACCGAGGCCTATATGCTATGTATGAGGCGATTTGTTTACTTTCTGAAGGATGAGAGTGCTCGATAAACTGAATTTTTATCTAAACAAGGAACTGTTGCCTGAGGTGATGCTGCCATTGATTTTTCCTTTTTTTTTGTAACCTTGGCCATGCTGAACCAGCAAAGACTTGCTGGATGAGCAGAAAATTGGGTTTTTCACTTCAAAAGAAACAGCTTCAGACTTATTTAGACAATTTAAAACCTGGACAAAGAAATGGCAGCAACCAGTTGAAACATCTCGTGTTAGAGCACAAACAGGCAAGGTTTAACACAGTTGTGTATAAACTGTCTAGTTAGAAAACATCAGTTAATCCATCTTGTGTTTTAATCACATTCTGAACATTTTTCTACTAGACATTCAAAAACAAGAGTTGACCCAAATAGGAACCAACAAAACCTAAGGATGTAGTTCGGGGTAGTTATTATCTTTTTGAGAAACAAAAAATTGGTCTTAGGGAAAACCAGAGGTCTGCACAGGAATAAAATTGAAGCCCGTCTCGTCCGTCTAGTACTGCTATATTTGAAATTTGAACTCAAACCAACTCCCACACACTAACAGACATGGCTTATGCAGAGATTTACCAAAAAAAATGTGTAAATGCACTTACTGGAACTCTCTTGTTAGGAACAATGGTGCCTTCCATTTGAACTGGTTAGAATTGTCCTCTACCTGGACATTTTTAAGAGAACTTTATTAAAACATCACCCAATACTGCACTGCAAATGATGTGAATGTATTTTGCTTATCACTGGCCATATATTATTGTATGTAATTATCTGAAGAAAAGCAGATATTTACTTTGGAGAATGTGTTTGACAGTATGTAGAATGTGTAACCAACCTCTTCATTTTGTTACATTTACAACTGCTCTAATTACTGCTTACTGTTCGCCAATAATACACACTCACAAAATATTACACTTTGTACAAAGTATCTGCCTTCACTGAACACAACATAGGCACATCTAGAAAAGAATGGATACTTTTAAAATACTAACTAATATTTGTGGTACATATGTATTAGGATTTTGTCTTTTTATCGTCTATGTGGTTTTATATCGTGCAGCAGAATGTCATTCCAGCTGGAAAAAGAACCACTCACATTGACACCTGACACTTTAGCGTCTTGATGGGAATTGTGTTTATTGTTACCATTACAGAGCACTAGTTTCCTGTAGACTACCAAATAGAAAACCATGTAAATGATCTGCTGTTTGAGATCAACTCATTAAACACGTATAATCAGGTGAGCTTTGGCTACAGCCACATCAGCCCCTCAGTCTCTATCCACCTGGTAAACCATTAGCGCCCTTTACATTCTGAGACCTATGCACCAGGAAACCATAAAGGACATTACTAACCATTCAGCATCATTTAAAAACACCAACAAACAGAAACGGTAAATAGTTTCTGAAGAATTGTTTTTTCAGCAGGGATGTTGGCTGTCTGTCAGCTACCTACCTTTTGACTGCAGAAACCCACAACAACCTTTTACAGCCTATCTTTCATACCAGCGCTGACAGAACCAACAAGCTGCACCTCCAACAAATTATACACCATTTTATGGCCTGACTTTTATTGTCACCCCTTAGAACATTCCTCTCATCATCCCTAAAGATGCATCATATCTGACAGTGAAGCTGTGCTGCAGTAGCTGCTCCTGGCCAAAGAAAAACAATTTTTGCTGGCACTACACCTGACAGTTTAAATTTCTCTAACTGGTGGACTGACATATGGCTCATAGTCTATGGTCTAAAGTCTTTATTGTCCAGTTAATCTTTTATGGCTAATATTCAAATTCCCCTTCGCAATGATGAATGACATTTTCTGGAACCAGATTGTGAATTTAGATGCTTTTGACCAATCAGATCTGCCCCTCATGTGGCAGGCACATTATACCACAGCCATAACTCCCCAGCCAAACTGACAGTGTGGTACAATTAGCATTCAAATGAGCAAAACTAATATTATAAATTGACATAAACAACACCTGACCCTGAATAGTATGTACTGAACATGCCACCAAAGCAACGACTAAATTAATTACACTGGATGGATGAAATAGGAGGACGCTAGGATGTAAGCTAACAACGCTGGCACGTAGTAAGTGCTACATTAATGCTTATTTACACTTACCACAATACCAAAATCAGAGGGACTTTTGTGCATGTACCTTTTGAACAGTATATTTTATAGTTATAGTTACAGTATAGTTATTACTAACCTTTCAAAATATTTTCATATATATATATATATCTATATATATCTCTCTCTCTCTCTCTCTCTCTCTCTCTCTCTCTCTCTCTCTCTCTATATATATATATATATATATATATATATAT
>JBBJLR010000139.1:19249753-19259962 GCA_037577145.1 Brachypetersius gabonensis | reverse complement strand
AGATCTGAGATCAGCATGAAAAACACTACAGAACCCACAGAAACTGATCTCTGATGATTTTGACCTGTTGACCTGTGAAATTAGAGTTCAGGCAAACATATACTATATGGACCTAGGTACTGGGACACATCTGCTTTTCAGGGTTTAAGCTAGACCCCTTACCTCCAGTGAAGGACATTCTTAAAGCTTCAGCAAACCTAGACATTTTGGACAATGCCATGCCTTCAACTTGTGGACACAGTTTGGGGAAGAACCTTTTCTATTCCAGCGTGACTGTGTCCCAGTGCACAAAGCGAGCTCCATAAAGACATGGCTGGAGGAGTTCAGTGTGGAAGAACTTGACGGACCTGATCCCATCCAATGCCTTTGGGATGACCTGGAACGAAGATTGTGATCCAGACCTTCTCATCCAACATCAATGTTTGACCTCATAACTGCTCTACAGAATGAATGGATACAAATTCCCACAGAAATCTTGTGGAAAAATCCTCCCCAAAAAGAACGGAAGCTCCGGGGACAACTCCATATTAAAGTTTGAATACTGTGTCACTAAAGTCCCTGTAGGTGTAATGGTCAACTGTCCCAACACTTTTGTGCATATAGTGTAATATGTTAAGGAAGTAATGTATAAAAATTTTAACATGCATCTACAGGCGCAGTGGCTGATAAAGAACAACTTTGGTGGAGCTATGGTGTGGACCATTGACATGGATGACTTTTTGGGCACTTTCTGCAACCAGGGCAAATATCCCTTGATTAATGTGCTTCACAAGGCCTTGAATCTGGAACAGCAAGGTAAAAATTGGTGATAGCCAAGTGCAATCCATCTTTTCCTTTTTGTCTGTCTGCAGTTAAGTCATCTCTAATTCTGACATGCATTCTATGTGCTAGCATTAACAATTATAAATAATTTAGTGTGATGAATATTTGGCCACTGACATGAAATTTTGTTCTCTTTGAAGCCTGTGCCCCTCCTGCGACTCCCCTGCCCCCAATACCAGGTGTGACCAGCACCACCCCCAGTGCAAGCGGTGGAAGCTCTGGTGGTGGAAGCTCCAGTGGAGGAAGCTCTAGTGGTGGAAGCTCCAGTGGAGGAAGCTCCAGCGGTACCAGTGGCATGAGCAGCACATTCTGTGTTGGCAAGGCCAATGGATTCTACCCATTCCCTGCCAACAGCAACAAGTTCTATGAGTGCAATGCAGGGAAAACATACTTCCAGAACTGTGCAGCTGGTCTGGTGTTTGACACAAGCTGCTCATGCTGCAACTGGAGTTAAATCCTCAGTAAAAACATCAAAATAACATTAAAACTCTTCCTGCCTTAAACCTGTTGTTTTGTGCCTTCTTCTTAAAAAAAAATCAGAAAAGTCCTGCTCATTTCCAGTAATTACCAGTTTTAGGTTAAAAAAAACACAGCAGGCGGCCGACTATAGGTTGGATTCTCAAGAAACACACATTATTGATGCTCAGACTTGTTTATTAATTTCCACAATACGTAAACAAAGTTCATAAAACACCATTGGCTCTTTCTTTGTGTCCCTCTCTTCTCGAGGAGAAACTTATAGGGGTCCAGGCTTGATGAACCTCCATTCTTGCAAGTTAAAGCTAGATGGTAAGTTTACATGATCCTTGAACCCCAGCATAAGTGGGTCAGGCTGAGCACGTCCATGATTTCCCAGATTCGGAAGAAGTATTGGGACGCCTGACCATCACACCAACAGGATCTTTAATGACACTGCATTCAAATACATAGACTTTAAGTCAAAGTAAAAGTCAAAGTGAACTTTACTGTCATCTCAACCACATACAAGTTTACAGAAAGACAAAAATGGCAAATGTCATTTTTGAAAGAAAAAAATGTAAACACAGTCTCTCTAGGAAAAGGAGAAAATGCACAATATTTTCGGCAAACACTGATGCATAGTTACTTTTTATGTCATAAATTGAACAAAGATAAAAAATAAAAACATTATTGTGGCACTCTGCAAACATTTGGGCCCCCTACATAATCAGTACTTAATAACACCTCCTCTGGCAGATACCACAGCTGGCAAAAGCTTTTTATAGTCAGCTAAAAGTCTTTCAATTCTTGAATCAGGAATTCTTCCCATTCTTCCTTGCAAAGGCTTCTAGTTCTGTGATATTCTTTGGTTGTCTTGCATGCACAGCTCTTTTAAGATCTACCCACAAATTTTCAATGATGTTTAAATCATGGGACTGTTATGGCCATTCCAAAAGCTTCAGCTTGAATCTCTTGAGGTAGTCCATACTGAATTTTGTGGTATGTTTAGGATCATTGTCTTATTGTAGAAGCCATTCTTCCAGAATTTTCTGGTATTTAGTGGAATCCATTCTTCCCTCCACCCATGCAATGTTTCATGAAATGCTGCTTCTTTTTTTCTCTAAACATGCCTTTGCTGATTGTGGCCAAAGAGTTCTATTTTAACTTCATCAATCCGCAGCACTTGTTTCCAAAAGCATCAGGCTTCTGTAGATGTTCTGTTGCATATACCTGACGCTGGATTTTATGATGAGAACACATGCAAGGTTTTCTTCTGCTGATGCTTCCATGAAGATCTTGTGGAACTCTAGAAAACTTCCCAAGTTGGAATTACGGAGTTGTCCAAATTGTCTTGGTATGCTGAATAGTTAAATTTCCCTTTACTGGAAATAGGTAACCTAGCACAAACACTAAAAAACAAGTCTTAATACTTTTGTCCATACAGGTGTTGGATGAGGTTGAGGTCACGGCTCTTTGCGGGCCAGTCAAGGTCTTACAATCAAAAATGCCTTTTTGTGCTAAAGAATTAAGATTGACATTTACTGGAAGTAAGGGGGCACCTGAATTCAATATTTAATAGGGGTGTCCCAATACTTTTGTTCATGTAGTGTAGTTTGGAGGGCATACTGGAGTCTTCAGCTACTCAGTCCCATCCCTCTTTACTATCTTTGCTCCTGCAGGCCAGGCGGTCTGTCAGCTAGCTAGTCTTAATACGTCGATAGATACGGGCAGGTCAATTCTGTCTCAAACCGATTTCTTTTCACGATTCTCGTGTTTAGATGAAATTAGGACGCCAGGAAAAGCGACAAAATTGAGTCTAAATTAGCTTTGGAGTCTTAGGTAAGCACCTCAGCTGCTAGGAAAAGGTTTTTAATTACCGGGCTGTTTGGAGGGAAAGACACCTGGCGGAGCTACGAAGGGCAAAACCAGAGCCAGCAGCTAGCAGCCGTGTTGTGTAACCAAAGCAACCTTCCTGGGAACTGGGGCAAAAAACTGAAAGTTACGGACTCACATCGGCACCATGGCAAGACCTTCGAGGTGTGTTGATATTTTCTGTAATTTCGTGCTACTCCATGCCCAAAATACAACAGACACCCCTCCAGAAAATATTAGAAACCTCCCCCTGGTTAGCCAGGCTCCCAACATAGCTACGAATGCTAACGGCTAACAGTGAAAACGAGAAGCCCCACTGATAGCTGTTTCGTCCATTTGTTGAAATGGTGGATCGGTTTGGTTCACATACCTCCAAACTATGAAACGGTACACCCATACTTTGTTTCTAAACCTGAAAAACGGGATAAAAACACATACATCGTGCGGTGCGTATGCAAACAGTCTGTATGAGTTAAACAGGCGCCAGTAGCTAATTAGCCACAAGACTTGATTTCAGAAACTGTGACTAGTTTAGGGCTCCGTGACTGCAGTGCGCTAAGGTAAACATTGGAAATGTTTACAGATTAATAAGTTGAAGTCCAGAGACTTTGAGGGCCTAATTCAGTCTTCACGTGTTAGGCATATTTTAGCTACTGGTGTGTATGGATCCTCCTACTCTGATCTGGCTAAAGTGAAGCTGCTGCATTTTTAACATGTTTGTAGATAATCATAGATATTGGCCAAGCTTATAACTGTGGGGTATGAATACTGATAACTTTTTTGATATTCAGCTGTTACACCTATGCTACTACTGTTTTATTATCTAGTGTAAAGTGCCTGTTATAGTCACGTGTGAGCACACAGTGTGAACGGTGTGAAATTATTTCTCTACATTTAACCCATTCGCCCAGTGAAGCAGTGGGAGCAGTGTGTGGGAATGGTGCCTTGCTCAAGCATACCTCAATGGTGCTACTAGCAGTCCTGGGATTAGAACCCACAGCCTTCTGATCTCAGGGACAACCACCAGGCCACTAGCTGCCCCAGCTGTATGAGTATTAACAGTAGTGATCATATTGTTTGAACCTGTATTTCTACAACCGTGTATCCTAATTTTCAGGCTTTTTTATCCAGCTGTTACATGTATTCTATTATAGCTGTATTACCTAACAGCTGTATTATCAAAACTAATCAATCTCAGGAACTCTGGTATTCAAACCTACAACCTTCTGATCACAGGGACAACTCCCTAACCACCAGGCTACCAGCTGCCCCACCAGCTGTGTAAGAATGGCTGTCAAGGAACCTCAACGGCTTCAGTTGCATTAAGTCAGGTCACGTTTTAAAAACTGTTCGGCTAAATTCTCTCAAGCATTTTGTGACCTCTCCTCACACTCCCTCCCACTTCTTTGAGTGTGTAGACTGTGTAGCGCTGATAGCCAAAGTGCTGCTACATTATTTAATACATTCATATGTATTAGCTAAGCCTATAACCCTAGCGAGCAGCGTGTGGGCATGGTACCTCGCTCAAGCATACATCAGTGGTGCCGCTAGCAGTCCTGGGATTCAAACCCACAACCTTCTGAACTCAGAGGCAACTCCCTAAACACCAGCTGCCCTAGCTGTTTAAGTGACCTTTATAAAGGACAGCAATAATCAATAAACCATGAAGTCTGGTTACTTTTCTAAACTTTTTACCACACTGTTTAAAATTACTGGCAGTTCTATCAAGCATGTTGTGTCTTGGCTCCACACACTCTCCCCTTTCAGAGTGTGTAGGCTTTGTAGCATAAGTGCCTGTAGCTGTCTTTGTGGGAGGAAAAATGCACTCGCCTCCTTATTGGGTCGATAGTGGCTTTCAGTTCAGTTGTTCACGCTTTCATTTGCTCACTCATGCATTTGTGCACCCATTCATCCTTTTATGAGAGTATTCCTCAACTGTTAACCTTTTTGACAGTTTTATTTGTGTTTGTTAAGCAATATCACAGTATGATACAAGTATTATGAATTAAAGGCTAACAGTTTATTAAGTCGTGTATGCTTGAAATCTGTGACTATATTTGACCATGGATCATAACAATGTCTCCGTATGTCCCTACAGGAATAAGAGAGTGGTCGACTATGCCCAGTTTCAAGAGTCTGATGATGCTGGTAAGCTGTACGCAAGTTTGTCTCTTACCACTGTGTTCCCTCTTACAGTTGTAAAAATGTAGAGAAAGTTCAATGATAAATTGTAAGTGTTTTGATATTGCTTGTTTGATTCACCTGAATGTTTGAATATAGATGAGGAATACGAAGGAGATTCCGACAGACCCAAAAAGGCAGTGAAACTCAGGTTGGTTCCCTTGTATTTGACTTATAATGGTATTTATATATAATGGTATTTTCTAAAGTAATGTAAATACAAACATGTCACATTTCACGATACAATTACAGCCTGTTAGATATAAAATATAGAACATTAGAAATATTTATGTGTCTGTATGATCAAATAATCATTACGGTAAATAATTTGATGAATTAGTTGAAATGTGATGGTGCTGTCTTAAAAATAACCAGTGTTTTCTCCTGTGCAGTGATGAGTCTCGGTTTACAGACCACAAGAGTAAGTCAAGGTCATGCTTTCATATTTCTCAGCATTTTTAATGAAAAAAACACTGTTCATTTATCAGAAATGTTGTTTTTTCTCTATTCCTGTTTTCCAGAGGACTGCAGCGATGATGATAATGACTATGGAGTGGAGGAGGAAGATGATGGTGGTGACAGCGACTACGAGGCTAAAAAGATTAGCAAGGGAAGGCAAGCGACTGCTAAAAGGAAAAGAGCTGCAGGTACTTTCTGTGAGCAGTTGTTTGTGTACAATTGCTCTAATTGGTCAATGGGGCTTTTAGTTTTGATCAAGTAAGCAGGTATTGTTCACTTTACAAGCAAGTGCTGTCTTTGATGATCGGAGAAAACAATGTCGATCATTACATTTATTGAAGCAAGTGTTTGTATTCCTATATTTGTTGCATAAAAATGAGTAAGTTGAAGTGTTGAATTGTTTTGTTCTTTCTTCCAATCCTCAGTTGACAGCGATGATGAAAAGGTTGTGAAAAAGAAGGGCCGACAAGTGCGGCAGGCTGCCAGTAAGGCGGTTTCCAAACAGAGGGAAATTCTTCTTGGTGATGGAGGGAGTGAGGAAGAGGAGGGGGAAGATGACGGAGAGGAAGAGGACAGTGATGTCTATACAGGGGGTACAGAAGTTTTTCTTTATGTAATTTTCTCTATGTGTTTAATTATATGTACTGAAAAAGAATTATAGTGATTACCTGATGACCATTGGTTACATCTGTCTTTTCCTTCCATAGAGGATTCAGGCAGTGATGAAGACTTCATGGTAGAAGATGATGACGACGACAGTGATTATGGGCGACCCAGAAGGAAGAATTCGAAAGTCAGCAGGAGGAGCAAGGACAAGAAGTCCCCAAAACCCAGGATAAGAACTTCAGGTACAACCAGAGGAGGCGTGCATTGCATATACCGTTGCATCTACCACAATTCATCTACTGTACAAGAAGTAATGCCAGTGTAAGTTTTCCTGCTGATATGTAATGTCTGTTGTTCAGTGAGCCGAGGGTTGAAGAAGAAGCGAGGGAAGCGACAGACGAAGGTGAAGAGAGTTGTGTCTAAGAAGGTCGTGCCTAAAGAAAAGGACGAAGACATCGAGAGCCCCAGAGAGGAAGAGGAAGAAGAGGAGGAAAAAGGGCGAGATTCTCCCCCACCCAAGAAAGCCAAAAAAGATTCTCCCCCATCCAAGAAAGCTGAGGCAGGTGCAGCAGAAGGGGAGGACAACAACGAGGAAGAGGAGAAGGAAGGGAAAGAGAGCGAGAAAGAGAAAGAAGAAAAGGACGATGTATCCGAGGAGGATGTTCCATCGGGAGAAGACTGAGCACCTTCACCCTGATTGTGGGAAAATGTTTTACCCGTTTTTGTCTTTTCTTAATGTGGAACAGCAGAATTTATTTTCCACAGTGCTCCGGGTGTTTTGGATGTTTGTTTATTTTTTTCATCTTGTAAATACAATATTTCAGAAGAACTTTCTGTGAAGTATCATCCATACTATTCTAAAATGGTATCATTTAAGTACCCGTGTCACTTTCTCCACATCCTACATATGGTTATCTTTATTAATATTGGTCATTGCCTCAACTCTAGCATTGTTGATCTTTCTGCAAAGTTCATCTTTACTAGATTACTAGATTTCTGCTACCAACTACAAAGAGAGTGGGGGTGATTTTGAGCCCTAATCAAGACTGCAGCATACAAAATTTGCATTTACAGTAATTCAGTGGAACATCAATCCTGTGAAGATGTTCAACTACAAATACCTTCTCATATGAATGTTTGGAGGGGGATTTGCTGTCCTTTTGGAAGGACAGATTTGTGAAACAAGCTCCTGGTGGCAAACTATAGATAAACATGGTAAAATATTGTCAGTTGAGGGAGAAAAGTGCTATAGTTTGTGATTTTGTAATAAAGCTTCCGATCTAACTGTTAAACACTTTGATTTGAACATAGCTGTGCTGTCAGGACAGGGGACAGGTTTGTGACTCAGTTTTATGATTCAGTGAATGTGTGCTTTAAGATTCATGTCGTTGAGCTGTTGGGTTTGTATGGTTCCGACTTAGCCATGTTATGTCCTGTGCAGTTTCACCTGACCTGTCCCAGCAATGCCTGAGGATGTAAAGTTTTATGGCCTTTAGCCATAGTTTCTCGCTTTAACATTACTTCAGGTTCTAATCAACATGGGAGGAATAGAGAAAAGTCAGATCTACATCCCCCTCCCCATATATCCGACATTTCTGATCTTTCCTCGTAATGTGAAAACATGCTATTCATTCAGTTCAAAACTGGGCCACTTTTGCATAGTTTTCAGCATACGATCACAAGCCAATCAAGTTGTGTGAATTTGACACTAGGATTAGGCTTGAAATGAACGAGACCTAGTTGCTAGAAACGAGTGTCAAAACACAAATCACCATTTGCTAAGAGGATAGTGTTGACAAAATATTTCTGTTTTCGGGGGGGTTTTGGAAAAAGTTTTGATTTGAACGTTTCTGCAGCTTAAACGTAGTTTATGATTGCATTTTGTTATGGCAGTGGTAAATCTCTTCGTCATGGGATGGTATATTCTTACTTGTGTGTCGCGTGTTATGTTTAGATGGTATGAAAGAAAAGACGGAGCGCGAGCGGATGTGGGTGTCTCAAAGAATGATGGAAACCTTTTTTTCAGAACGATGGATGTCAGAAATGAGCTAGTGACAACCTTATTATTGACTTTGTGATGCTTTATATGTGTATTTTTTAAGTATTTTGATGCTTATAGATGCCTTTCAGATGAGCTGTCTGTTGAGCTGCCAGTCGAGTGGGCAAACAGGCTGTAATTCAGTGCACACCATCCAGAGCTTTCTCATCATCTTTTGTCTATTCTCATGGCTCCTATCTTTGTCCTATTATGTAGCCTTTCGATCTATATCATAATTTATCTAAAAAAGAAAACTTTGTTTTAATTAAGCTATTCTGATTTTTGGAATATTTGTTTTACAAGGAAAAAAAATAAAATGTATCTTGCCTTTAAAGCAATTGCATGGGATTTGTCATAGCTTTTTTTTAAATGCTATTTTGTTCTTCGTGAACCTGTATAACACTGTAAGTGAATCAAAGTATAACAGCGAGTGAGTGAAACAGAAAATTAGATCATTTTTACTTATTGCATTGAGTCATTTAGCAACTACAAATACCAGGATCTTATGAACTGTTGTGTTCTGGTTGTAAAATTCAGTTTAGCCTTGAACTGACCATAAACAAAAAGGGAAAAAGAAGATTTGTTCTGTTGTAAACTACACAGTTGCATCTGTACTGTCTGAGAAGAGAAGATCTGTCTTGTAGATGTAAACATTCAGTCAATGGAGTGTGAATTATGCAGTAATGGCTTTCATTGATTGTCAAGCATAGACCCTGACATACACATTTCAGTAGTGTAAAGTAACTTGATCTTTGTGAAAATCACAAAAACAAGCTACTGTCTTAAATATAAAGATACAGCTCGGAAGTTAAAGGGTAAATGTTTCTACAGCACATTGTCAAGATCACCTACAATACAAAAAAGAAAAAAATGGATTTTGACCAAATTAGAATCAGTCATAGCAACAAGAAGCTCAAGCCAATTAAACTGGCAAACATATTTCTGTGAAGAGAGAAATGAGTGAACATACGAAGGCAGGCCGCATGATAGATAAAACACTAATTTATCCACACTTACATTCACAGACTTGTAGCCTCTAAGACATGCTGGAACACTTGAACCAGGTGCACTGTCAATAACCTTTCTAATGAACTTATCCTCACTGATTTGGACTGAAGCGAGAACTGCGTCAAAGTGAAGGTGACTGGCCTAGAGGGAGAATTAATACTCCAAAAACTATATTGAAATATGCAATTACTTCATATAGGCTCTCTTAGACTTACTTTTTTAGAGTTTCTTCTAGAAAATGTTTCACCACTTCAGCTGCGAACTTTTGTCACACGTGAATCTATCACACCATGTGAACAGTAGAATTCCTTTCTCGTCATTAAACCCATTCTCCAAGTGAAGCAGGGGTCTGCCACCAACAAGGAGCGCCTGGGGAGCAGTGTGAGTGGATGGCACCTTCCTCAAGGGAACCTCTGTGATGACACTAGCAGTGTTGAGATTTGAGCCACTTCTGACTGCAGGGGTAACTCCGTAACCACTAGGCCACCAGCTGCACCACACCTTAAGAAGATCCTGTAGATTTAAGCTTGTTGGAATTGTGGGAATAGAGCATTAAGTTACCTGAGCCTCATTCCATGAAAGTTTTGAGTCAAAAAATTTTAAACAGGTGATCCATGCTCTTGCTATCAAGACTCATGAGCAGTGTTGGGAGTAATGCGTTACAAAAGTAATGTATTACAGTAACGAATTACTTTTTGCTGTAACGCAGTAGTGTAAGGCATTACTAATCAATTTTCAGTAATATTTTACTCGTTACATATTCA
>JBBJLR010000139.1:19226165-19240941 GCA_037577145.1 Brachypetersius gabonensis | reverse complement strand
AGAGAGAGAGAGAGAGAGAGAGAGAGAGAGAGAGAGAGAGAGAGAGAGAGAGAGAGAGAGAGAGAGAAACAGAGAGATAAAAAGAGAGAGATTCATTTCAATGCTTCCTTTTTTAAACATTGAATGTTTAAGTTTTACTGACCTTTCCTATTTAAATCCTACCTTCTCTCACTTTACCGTTTCCTATCCCTAAGAGGACTTGCCCCTCTGTTACGACAAAACCGAGGTGCATTCTTCTCAGCAGAGGGAGCAACAGATCTGAGAAACAGGTATCAGCAATAATGACCTCCCTTGGGGACACTCGAAACCTTATATTAGATTAAAGCAAACAGACTAAACTCTGCTCTGATGTCAAATGGCTTTTTAAATGCTTAGTGTATATAACTTCACCATGTACTATCTGTTTGTAGACTAAGATAGGTTTCTAAATTTTAAATTATTGTAAAATTAGTGTATATTTGAAAAAGTGTGTGTATATTTTGAGCCTGTATATAATAGAGATTTAACTCTTTCGGTTCTGGGATGCACTAAAGAGTGATGTTAAGGTACGAGTTAGACCGTGTGTGTCTTTCACGCTGTTCTAGAATATCCCCCTGCCTTCTTGCTGCTCTAGATTGTCCTCTGCTTATTAACACTGGTCTAGAACGTTCTCTACCTATTAACACTATTGTAGAATTTCCCCTTCTTTCACAATGTTCTAGAATGTTACTCCCCATCTCCCTTTTGTAGAATTTTCCTCCTCCTCTCTCTCACTCTTCTAGAATGTTCTCCTAACTCAAGAAGTGCTATGACATTCTTCTCCTTTCAAACTGTTTCTAGAAAGTTCTTCCCATTTATAATGTGCTGCAGTATTCTCCTCCTTTCAATCGGTTCTGAAACAAAATCTCTCTCCAATCATTGAAATATTCTTCTGCTTCATTGATAACATTCTGGAAGGTTCTTTCCTTTTTCTATAGGTTTACCAGTTCTTTATCTAAATGTTCTTAAGCAATTACCAACATGAGACTGACGGCATTTGTTGCTTTTTGTTGGCTTCTTGTACTCCAACCTATACAGATGCGCTTGGATCACACGGTAAGAAACATCGGTGAAAACATCTGAGCTAACAGGGACTCAGAAACGATCTGCTGGACTTCCCAGTGTTTTAGACGTTTTAGAATGTATGTGTAACATAATGCTCTTTCAGTTTCTCTGGAAAGATCCTGTAAGCACCGGGCCGGCCCTCCAGAGGCAGCTACTGGAGAGCAAAGCGAGCTTTTAGGAGTCTGAAGGTGGACTCACATGGGTGACTCCAGTGCCCTCACCCCCCATAACTCCCACACTGCTGCCAAGTGTTCAGCCATGCAAAACTGATCATTCCGCAGCCAACGGTGGGAGAGGGGACGCGGCACTAGAGGCTTAGTCGTACCCACCATTCTCAGCTTTAGCCAATCGGTTGTGACAGTTTTCAGTGGATGGTGGAAGGAGAACTTTTAATAAGTAGTGCAGTGCATAGTGATTCAAATCAGACTTCTGCCAAATCCAAGGTTGGGGCTGGACCATCATCCACCGCAACTCCTCTACAGTATTGCCACATGTTGCGTCACATACCCTTTGTTTATGTTTACATTGCTGTTGGTTGTGGGTGGACCTATAGAAATACCAAAAGAGGAGCAAAACATATTAAATTGAAATGTGTACATAATTTGCACTGTGGTTCCCAGCCTAAGTAAACCGGAACGAACTATTATATTGAGGTAGTATATTATTTAAGTAAAAGTGAAGTGCATGTTTGAAATTCCCTAAATCCCTTTATTTTCAGCAAAAGTGTTTTCTAATATTTTTCTGTCTTCATGTAAACCATGCATCAAAACCTGCATTATGTTTTAAACCGTACCAGTAAACAGGGATTATTGGAGAATTGTTAAATGCTCCCTGTGTATTCACCTACCCTCTCCTGCTCACTCTCTCTCTCTCTCTCTGTCTCGACCACCCTCTCTCTGTAGAGTAGCGATGCGTGTCTCGGAGAGAGCCGGTGAATAGTAATGAACTAAGCTGCTGTGTCTATTTGACAGAGGAAGAGAGAAGAGGGGGGAGGAGAGGAGATTGTGTGTGTGTGTGTGTGTGTGTGTGTGTGTGTGTGTGTGTGTGTGTGTGAGTGTGTGTGTACTGTTGCAGAGAGAGCTGTGAGGATAAAGCACAGAGCAGTGGAGGGATGCAGAGGAGAATGGAGGCAGCAAAATAATCCCTCTGTCTTTACATTCCTTGACGGTCCTCATTTCATTCCTTTCCTCCGTCCCGTTCGCTCCTTGTCAACAGGCAAAGAGTTCTGAAGATGGCATACTATGGAACATTCTCCAACTCTGACTCCTCTTCACCACCTCTTTCTCTCTCTGTCTCTTTCTCTCTGTCATTTTTTCAGCACTGCTTCTGGGTCTCCTGGAGGGCCTGGTTGGATTTCTGCTAAGAAATGAAGGCCTGAAGAAAGGAACCGAAACAAGTATGCAGGAGGGAACTAGAAAATGGCTCAGAGGACAGAAACAGCACCAGCTGTCCTTGTAGCACCGGTTCGCAGAAAAAGACTCCTGAGGGCAAGCAAGAAAGCGTGGATGTCTTCTGATGGACTGACTTCAAAACTGAATATAAAGCGCTTTACAATATTAATCAGTTCACTGTTGGCCGGCTAACTTGACTGAAACAAACAACTGAAAATGGAGAACTTTGAACCTAGGAGTCCATCAGGTGAGGGCAATTTCTGAACCTGACAGTATGTACATACTTACAATGGAACTAAATCCACTCTATATTAAATTTTAGGTCGATCGTTTTCCACGAGGACGATGAATATTGTGGTTGTATGTGTTCTGTTCTGAGGATACAAAAATAGTTTATATGACAGAGCAGCTCCGGAGAAAAATGAGAAAAAAGAACTACTGCGCTATAAAAAAAAAAAGAGCTTCTGATTGCTGTGCAGCTCAGATATCAGCTGGAGTTCCAATCTTGAGAGGAAGGGTGGGAGGGCACGTACAAAAGGACCCCCCCCCCCCTTCTGTATTCTTTCAATCCAAGAAGCAGAGGCATGCAGCCAAGGTAAAGAACAAGGACTCATTGAAGAAAATAAGAAAGAGGCTTGGTCAACGCTGGGGCCCATTCGCATTCTCCTTTTCCTTTCTTCCACTCTTAAGGAAGGTTTAAACTTTTTTTTCTTACTTGCCACTCACAAAGACATGCTGCACACACTTGCCAACCCTGAGAACTCAGAAATAGGGAGATTTTCCAAACTCAAGACAGGGGCCTGAGAATCTACATACAAAAAAGAGCTCCAGAGGCTTATTATATGGCAGTTGTGCAGCCAACACAACTGTCACATAACAATCGAAAAGGAAAAGGAAAATAACTGTATTACTAAAAAAGGATGTAACTTGTTTCGACCTCAAAGGTGTTTAAATGGCATCACAGTGATTAAAGCAACAGCCCTCATCTCAACAGACTGATAGAGCTCCAGTTGAAATTGACTAAGAACATCAAGTGATTTCCTCTGTCGACCAATTTTTAATTAATTGGCTTGCTTTAGCAAAGTGGAATAGAAATTTGGAAACATTCTAAAGTGAGAGAATGAAGGACACATTCAATCCCATGAGAACGTTAGGAGATGGCAATGAAAACTGAATGAATACTCTTCCTGGAGAATGGGCTGGAAAGTGTGTTATGTTGTAAGGTAAAATATGTATGTATTACATTTCAAAGCTGTCTTATCTAACCGGATTTCCTAAAATGAATTTCTGTTTTTCTTCTTCACGCCTCAGCACCCCTAATACTCACCAGACTATGCTGACCACCAATCTCTCTCTTTCTCTTTCTCTCTGTCTGTCTGTCTTCTCTCTCTCACACTTGCTCATACACAGAAGATGTGGAAATACAGGTAAGTGTGTTTATTTTGGGATCTTACATTTTGGCAGCATGTACTTGCATAGCATATGACGATTACAGTAACTGGTAGAGAAGGTCTGAGCTCACAATGTGATCAGCTGGGAAGTGGGTTACAATAATGACATTGTATGAAGCTCAGCAGGGAAGTGTGTTATATTTTTTTTCACAGCCTTCTATAATATATATTGATTTCATAACAACACTGCATATATTACACTGTAAACAATAAGAAATATCACAAGGTTCCTACACTCAGGAAAAAACCCAAATGTGAATGGATTTCCACACATTTAAATGGTTCCCTTCAGAGACGTAGTACATGGGGGTGTTGAGGTGGGGGTTCAACACCACCCACTTTGCTGCAACGCGATTCCACCCCCCCCCCTTTTTGTCAGATTAAAACGGTAATACATGGGTCAGATTGTATTCATAATTTGGCTACTACCACCCACAACTTGATTTGCCAATGTACCTTCTATTATTTGTGTCAGTCTAACTTATTTAATAGAGTTAGTTTAATAGTTGTAATGTTCAGTCTAGTAGGTTGTTGTTATTTCAGCCATATACAGTATACACAGTAACAAAAATGTGCACAGAGAGCAAGTGCAAGAAAAACACAAGAGCAACAAAACATCAGGACAATACTTAGTGAAGTCAGCAAAAGCAGCTATGGTACAAGTTTTAATGAATGCAATATTATGACAGATACTGCATTACAGCAGCAAAGTCGGTCAGTTTGCAAACATTTTGCAAACAGTAGAAAAATGACGCAAATAATGTCAGGACAGAGAATGTGCAGTATATAATAAATGAAGTTAAAATAAATGAAGGTATTTACAGTGGCATTTGGAGTGTAATTGTTTCAGGTAGAAGAGTTTCAGGTGTATTGTCTAAGAAGACCAGTCAAAAGTTTGGACACACCGTCTCATTCAATGTTTTTTCTTAGTTTTTATTATTTTCTACATTGTAGATTAATATTTACAACGAACATAATTATGAATGAACATAATTTTAAAAAGTGTACCAAATCAGAATATGTTTGGTAATAAGGTAATGACTGACTGTTTTTTTTTTTACTTAGTTATGTAGTTCTTGCCATATTGTGTAGTAGAACCGTAGTGGAATAGGATCACTAAATGTGTACTAACACGACCATCACAGCCGATGGTCCCAAACACATTAAGAAGGTAAGAAATCCCACTAATGCACTCTTGATGAAGAACTCCTGTTAATTAAATACCATTCCAGGTCGATTCCTCATGAATCTGCTTGAAAAAATGCCAAGAGTGTGCAAAGCTGTCATCAGAGCACTAGGTGATGTTTTCAATATTAATCTACAATATAGCCAATAATTAAAACAAAGCAAATCATTGAATTAGAAGGTGTGTCCAAACTTTTGACTGGTAGTGTATGTTCGTTTGTGTGTGCATGAGGGGTGAATACAGTTTATGATTCAGTTCAGACTGAGGAGTCTGATGGCCAAAGGAAAGAAACTGAACCTTGCTACAGAACCTTTAGCCAGAAGGAGGGAGAAGATGGTGTGGGAGGGGTGTGTGGGTTTATTGATGATGCTGATGGCTTTGTGTATGCGATGGTGTAAATGTCTGTGTCAAAGATGGAGAGAGATCTTCTCATCTGACACAATCTGAAACAGAACAATTTCCATACCATGACATGATACAACTACACAGGCTACTCTTTATAATTCCACTTTAGAACGTGGTGCAGAGATGCTGCTGGGCCTTCTTTGTGATAGAGATGGCGCATGTGAGGTTCTCTCTGATTTCTCTAAACACCAAGGAACGTGGTCTTCTGGATGATCTCCATTGAGGAGCCATTGGTGCTCAGCAGAGAGTGATCACATTGTTCGCCCCCCCACCCCTGACATCAACAACCATCTCAGCAACCATCTATTAACAGCATTCTCACCTTTTGTCAAGGTGGGTGAAGACCAGGTGAGGAGTGTTGGTAATGGCATCATCTGTTGAGTGATTGGGATGATACACAAAACTGCAGGGCATCTAGTGGGGAGTATGATTTTATAAACCTCATGACAAGCTTCTTTAAGCACTTCATGATATTGTGTGTGATTGTGAGGAGATGATAGTCATTGAGGCTGGACACTGACAGCTTCTTCATGGGAATGATGTTGATGTTGACTTTGAAGGATGTTAGAATGACAGTGCTGCTCAGAGAAATTGATCTACCAATTTTCTAGGCACACAACCAAGAATGTTGTCTGATCTGGCAGCCTTGCATACATTGACTCTAAGCCCAAAAGCCATGGTCAGAAAAAGCACCTGGATATTTTTATTTGGGGTTAGCAATGTCATTCAGCATAGAAGTGATTCAGTGCATTTGGAAGGTAGGCCTCATTGACACAGGCAGGTGGAGTTGCAACCTCTCTAAATATGTCTCAGCCAAGGTGCTCAAAACATTCCTGAAGAGCAGATATGGTCCCTGGTGGCCATGTTATTCATCTGCTTTCGAACAGGCTACGCACATCTGATATGCTGTCTGTATGCTGGGATCAGCATAACAGAGATGTGATCTGAGTAGCCAAGGTGTGCACAGGGCTCAGTGTGGCACACCAGCAGTGTTTGTGTAAACACAGACCAGCTCATCCACCACCCTCTTTGTACAAAGTCCACATGCTGATGAGTTCAGGGAGAAATGACCTGAAATTCAAATGGTTGAAATCTCCAGTGCCAAGAAACAGTCCATGTAGTTGTTAGTTTTGGAGCTCGCTGATGGCTCCCTAAGGTTCACTTAAAATCCAGTAGCGGTGAACAGTATCTAGAGGTCAGCACTGTGTTCATACACCAGTCAGTGTTGAGCTAAACACGCAAGCCCCTTCCTCACATTTTTTCAGTCAGAGCTGCACTTCATGCCTATATAAAAAGAAAAACAACAGTCTCTGAACTCAAACTGGGTAGTTTGTTGGAATCAGATGCAGTTCAGATTATCGTCCAGGAAGCAAACACTGGTGAGCAGGATGGACGGGATAGCTGGCATTTAGCATAGTATGGTCCCCTGCCCTGCCTGCTTGGCACACTTCCATTTCCTCATGCTCAGCTTGCAATGTCCCTCCCCAAAGCGTGCAGAATTTTTCCAGCAGTTCATCCTTAAGGTAAGTTTCTTGTAAATATCTGAAGTGAAGCAAGACAATGAAAGCTAGAACTGTACCCTAAGAATCAGCTGGAATGTGTTTTTGTGTACATCAGCAAGATGGAAGCAATTTAAACCAACAGTGCAGCTTTATCGAGTATCTTGGTTTAAAATAATCAAAAACATTCCCCCTCCTTAAAATTATGCAGAATATAAACTCATGCACGGCAGATTTAATTTATTTGTATTTGGGTTCTGTTCTGTTGTGAATCTTGGAAAAAACAAAGCATGATTGCATTTGACTAAACTGACACTTAATTTAATTTTAAAAATCATTACTTTTCTTAATGTCAGATTCCTGTTTATCTTAACACACGCATAAGCCAGCTCTATGATTTTGAATGTAAATGGTTCTTGGTTTTGATACATATATATATTTCTAATAAAGATGTGAAACTTCTACATCCATGTAGAAGTCTTGTAAAAGATTTTCACATTTTTCTGAAGTGTTATTTTAAGCATAGTAGAATATTTTATTTTAATCTTAGATTTTTTATTATGCTATTCACTTCAGTGATAATAGGCAGCTTGTGCAGTTTCTGTTGGGTTGTGGAGATCATACAGGTTATATTTATACATATAAACATTCCTTATTGAATACTGACCCAATCTTTATTGCTAGTTTTCGACTTTGAACAACTGCATAGGAAGATTTCATGTTTAATGCAAGAGCATACCCTGACATCTGCTCTTCATTCAGGGCCAGATCCTGAGTCAGGTGTTTTAAGTTCCTCTTAAGTCATTATGCCTCCACACAGATACCCAAAGTAGTGGTGTATACCATCTGATTTAAGTGTAATCTCCTAGTGAAATGTATGACTTCAGACTGCTCATGACAATGACTGGCCTGGGCACAATGTTGGGTGCATATATTAATACTGACCAGGCCTTTTTAGATGCAAAGGAGAAACCAACACTGTGATTCTGAACATTTTCTTCTAAGCCTCATTGACTTTCAGTAGGAAAGGTGTCTCTTAAGGGACCTACATGAAAAGAGGGTCCAACATCACTTATGAACGAAAAGTCATGGATCAAAGGTTTTTAGTTTCTTATAAAACAGGGTGTTTTCACAGTCCTTCTATATAAGCTTGTTCAGTCTTGTTCGAGGACACTTTAATTTACCAATTACTTCTTTAGACATGCCCATATTTAGCCATTGTAATCTACATTTTTACAGAATGTACATGGGTCACCATGGCTTATTTCTCAAAATGTTAAAACATTCTTGGAACACTGTGACTGTATAAGCAACCCTGTATCTGGTGCTTGTATATCCTCACTAAGAAAAATGGAACATTTTAACATGTATGTGATCACTGCTCTATAGAAAATAATTCTCTCTGGATCCTTAAGTCCTACTCTTGTCTTTAAAAGCTTGATTCTGTGTTCTATGAGTAATTCTGGTGTGAATTTGGTGATCTGGATCCCCGTAGGGCTGGAAGAACCAACGGACATCCATGTTTAGCCTCCTGGCAGAAGCAGCCAGACTTGGATCTGATCTCCTGGCATCTTCACTTCCATGATGCCATGTATGCTAACAAGGTCCTCGGGGTCTTAGGACTTGCCATATCTACACGAAACACACCCACCACCACACACCCAAAACTTTGGTAAAGGCAGAGGTTCTATATTGATTTGTGAAGACTCAAAGGATCAAAGTTCTTTGCCTGGTTAAATGGATATTTTTATGATCAAAAACATGTTGCTAATGATTCTTTACAGAAACGTCTTAAAATAACAGCAAAATATTTTTTTATACAACTATGCAGAGCCAATAGACACATGGGCCCTCTTTTAGACAGATTCATCACAGCTCCAGTTTGAAACTACTATCCCATATTTACACCGAAGTGGCTCAGATGTGACCCTGATGTGCGTAAAAAATAATATATGAATGGTACATTCAGTTATTATTCCAGGGCCTCCCGTCATTTCCAGACACTTATTCATTTTTTATGGATTTTTTTAGTTTGAATACATTTTTTTTTCATATTTTTGGTTTAGGCTCAGAGTAATTTCCGAAAAAGATTAAGCAGAAAAACAATATAGATCTCCCCATCCCCTTAGCTTTACCAAAAGGTGCCAATATTTCTGAAGGGCATTGTATATGTGAAGAAAGGATTGAAGATAATGCCTTATAAAGCCATGATACATGAAAATATTCAGAATATAATGGAACACAAAGCGTGTTTGATGCCTTTCAGCTCTGAATAAGATTACTAGTGCACTTAATCAAATATTAATTAGCTCAGATAGGCATGAGGGCCTGATGACACAAACAGGCACGTTCTCATCAGCTTCATTCAAACACTGCGTGAAGATGAATTGGCCATGGCAGTCGATCCATTTTCATTTCCACAAAGAGAAAGAGCTGACAAAATACGATGATGCCTGAATGCATGTGGGGTACAGGGACTGAACTGTGAATCATTTCAGCAAGGATTCCAGGGGATCAGTTACTACCAGTTACCAATATACCGTTATATAACAGCAGTTAACAAACTGCAAAGCAGAAAACAAGGAAAAGATAAGAATAGTTAGATGTAAAAATCTTATTCAGTCAATTTTCCACTTACTCCTGATGTAGTTAGTCAGGAGTTTGCTTGTTGCTTGCTTAGTTTAGTACCAGAGCTTTGAGGCTAGAAGCACAAGAAGTCAATAGTCACACAAATTGTTTCTGTAAACACGTCTTCAAAACCTCTCGCAACCTTCTCAAACCACAAATACACTATATAGACAAAAGTATTAGGACACACCTCTTAATTATTAAATTCAGGCGTTTCAGTCATACCCATTGCCATAGGTGTATACAACTAAGATTACTAAGATATTTTGGACAAAGCTATGCTTTGTGGACACAGTTTGGGGAAGAACCTTTTCTATTCCAGCACGACTGCGTCCCAGTGCACAAAGCGAGCTCCATAAACACATGGTTGGATGATTTCAGTATGGAAGAAAAATTCCCACAGAAACTCCATAATCTTATGGAAAGCCTTCCAAGAAGAGTGGAAGCTGTTATAGCTGTAAATGGGAACTAATTCCATATTAAAGTCTGTGTGTTTGAATGCAGTGTCATTAAAGGCCCTGTGGGTACAATGGTCAGGCGTCCCAACACTTTTGTTCATTTTGTGCAGTGTGGGACAAAGTGGTTTAGGACAAAGTAATACTGTCATCAACCTCAGGACTAGGACCATGGTTCGAATTACAGGGGGTACTGGGAGTTACTTGGACAGCAACATAAGGAACATATTTATGTTGATAACAGCAAACAGCAGAGGATATCTGTTAAATAATACAACAGTAAATGTGCAAATAGACCCTGACCCAGTTTTTAAAGGCTGTAAAGACTAGTCAGTGAAATGTTATTCGCCTGCGTTCCTTTTGCATGCCAAGTGAAGTCTGAAGCCACATTGGGTTGTGCAAACAAACCGGAGCATGATGCACGACAAAGGCGCGGGCTTCTGTCAAATTAATGCGGGCTCGATTTTAACAGTTCAAACAAAGATTGTTTTAATTATCTAAATCTACCAAGCTCCCCAGACAGCAGCCTTGATCAGTGAGGTAATTCTCCAAGTCTTTTGACGGTAGGGGAAAGTCAAGAGGACTCCTGGCATCAAATTGGAAATGAATGTTTGTGTAATCCCCGCAGCATTCGCCAGGCCATGGCAACTACAAAAACCCTTTTGATTAACACTGTACCTTTCATTCTCCAGCGTGGTTACCACATCGCATCAAAAGGCTGTTTTGAATGGCCTCTGGGAGCCAGTGACTTTCAGTCAGATCTCACTACTGAAGGAGTAAGAGGAGCTCGGAGGTGTGATAAAAAAAAAAAAGAAAAAGAAAGGGAGAAAACCCGGCGAACCCTCTCAGAGGAGTTATTTTAAAAAAGAATAATGAGATACAAACACTTTAATCCTCCCAGGCCAGGAAAAAAAAGCTGAATAATACTGCTGCTTTTGTTTAATTATTCATGTTGATGTGAGTTTTTTAATCTTCTGCGCTGCCTGCAACTTGGCCCAAGTGCTTTAAATATTTTTGCCTGTGATAAAGCACCACAATAAGAGGCTCAATGCGGGTCGACTTATTGCCATTTTGTTTTATTGTTAGCATTTAATCAAATGCCGCAGAAATCACTCCTGTGTTTTATGGCTTTCTATTCCTATGTGATTTCTCTAGAATGTCATGTAGGGTTCAAAGCCATTAGGTACAGAGTGGCAAATCAGCAAGGGGAAAACTGTGCGCGAATGAATTATTCATAGCTTTCAGCATCACAATTATTTGCTTTAGTGGGTCACAAACCCACACGAGCATCTGTCTATTTTCCTTTTGCTGGAGTCCTAGTTTTGTTTCATTTGTTCCATTGTTCGCAGGATTTTAAACGGCCCGGCTCAAAGAAGACCTTACCGAGGGCTATAGTCCCTCAAACGTGTTTTTTAAATGTATTTTTATCACATTCATTTCCATTCGGATGTTTACGCCTGCAGTCTGAACGGCACGCTCTGCGGTCACCAGACCCGCTTCTGAATTTTGATGAACGAATGGAAAGGACGAGGCACGTTTAGTCGCTCTTTGCATCATGGTTTCCTAGGAGAAATGGACACGGCCATTCAAAAAACAAAGGAAAATAAATAAATAAACGGGAAAGCGGGAGAGAAGATGCAGACGGGCCATGCATGCTGATGAGTGACAGCGTGCTCCTTTAATCTGGGCGAGAGGCGAAGCGCCACATTTGGAGAATGCGGATTAGAATGATTCGGGGCTCATACGCTGGGGATGAACCGCAGCGGAGGAAGATGAGGGGCATTGGCGCCCGCAGTTGCCAGTGACACGGGGGAGAAGGGGTGCAGTTGTGATGCTGGGCACGTTTCCTGCTGGCAGATCCTTCTGGACTGTAGGAGCCTATTAAAGTGTCTTGTAGTACAGGATAATCCTTTTGCCCGGAGCCGGGCACAGAAATGCATCAGGAAGATATAAGCCTGATGAATAACCAAAACAGTCCGGTGTCCGTGTGGATTTCGCAGCCCGGAGTGTGTGTGAAGAATGAGAATGAAAAGCGATTCTTTGTCCTGTCTCGACGACTTATTTGCACTGTCGGGAAGCTTTGGTCAGGTCTGGACACAGACAAATTAAAGTGGGACTGTCTTCACCCCAGGCCACATTCAAATCAAACAGCTTTTAGGTCCAGAGCTCTGTGTACATCAAGGCGTTTTAGAGAAGATTTTCTGATGATTGTGGCTTTTTAATAAACCATATATTGCAGTCCTGTTGTTTCAAAAAGCAGTGCAAGTGCAAAACAATTCACTCAAATATCCTGCAGGGAAGTTCTCCTTTACATCTGATTTTACTGACCCACTTTAAACTATAAAATGATTATACTTTTATGGGGTAGGCAATATGCTTTGTGAAAAACTGTTACATATGCTTTTCTGAGCAGAACACTGACCAACTCTATGTTTAATTACAAAAAGAATATGATTTATCCAGTTTAACTGGACTATATGAAACACAATATGAAACACTGAATAGACGTTATTGTGCTCTTAGGCCTTGGTCACACTTTGAGTCAAATCAGGTTTATTTCTTAATTCTAATAGTTATATTTCTGTTTTGTTGGATTAACACATGACCAGTCTGGTTAATTTGGTCAGACTGTAGTCGCATTAGCCTGCATATCCATATCGGTTGCCACAGTAACAACGCAGGGCAGGAGGGGCAGGAAAACTTCAAGAACTGGTCGGCCTAATGAGCTTAATGTTCACTGGTCCTTAATGACTATATCTAGCTGAATGAACAGGCTGTATTTCACACCAGTACTGCTCTTTTTAGCAACGAGAATAAACAGAGCATGACATGGTAGGAAAACATAATCTTTAAAACTCTGGTTCTACCATTAATATTCAGAGACAGATCTCTACTGAAAGTCACTGAAAATCTACAGCATGCGAAGTTAAAAATGTTAACTAAGGACCTGTTAAAAGCTTCAACTCTTCATGATGTGCTCCACTGACTTATCATATATTCTTATGTCGAGAACCAATCCAAGTAACAACGAAACCGTCTGAAATCCCATCTAATTGTTCAAACAGAGTCATTTGTCCAGAAAGGTTTGAAACCTTTTTTTTTAAATGTAAGTTAAATCTGTTTAGAAAAAGTCAAATGCAGAAAAGCTTTTCTGCTCAAATCAGAAATGTAAAAATCTGATTTAAGCTGCAGGAGTGAACAAGACCATAAGTTTTGAAAGACTTTCTTTTAAAGCCACTATCTGGAGTTTTGTCGGTTCCAAGATAGCAAACCTCATTAAAAAATAATATTGTGATCTGTAGGCCCCCACTGTGCTGCCAAAACAATCATAACCCTTTGAAGCACGGGCTCCACGAGACATCTGAAGGTGTGCAATGACATCAGGCACAAAGTTGTTAGCAGAAGATACTTTAAGTCCGTCAGGTTGCGAGGTGGGGCCTCCATGGGGATCCCAGCTCACTGATGCAAAAGTAGATTGACATCAGGGGTATTTGGATGCCAAGAAAACCATCCTGAACAGAGTGTTAGGCTTAAAGAAGCCACTGCCATTAGGAAACACTGAAGATATGCCTGAAACTGCCTGAAAAGGTGCACCTAGTCTGCAGCAGCGTTTAGGTAGATGGTACATGTCAAAGTAACATCCGCATGGATGCCAGAACCCAGGGTTTCCCAGTCAGTTATTGCACAGAGCATCACACTGCCTCCACCATCTTCTTCCCATTGCGCTTCCTGTTGACACCTCTTCAGCACTCGGCTGCCACAAGAAAAAAAATATGATTTATCAAACCAGACTCCCTTTTCCAGAGCTCCATGCTCCAGTTCTCACTCTCATGTGGTGGGCAGGGTCAGCACGGGCAGCACTTGTCACCAGCATGAACTTTTACAGCACTTTGTAGTACAGTAGCTCTTCAGTAGGAGCAGACCAGGTGAACCAGCTTTGCCTCCCAAAACACATCAATGAGTCCATGTCCATGACCATTCTGGAAATGCTCTGAGCCAGTTGCTTTGTCATCAATTTGACCCTACCAAAGTCACTCAAACCCTTATGTTAACTGTTCCCTTGCTGCCTAACATTTCCCACCCCTTGACATGTGCCATACGGTAATCAATGTTATTTATTTCACCTGTCAGTGGTTTTAATGTTGTGTATTTGTCATACTAGACATTAAATTACTTACCCTATAGGAAAATACTCCTACAGCATGATATGGCTCGTATGATAAACACAGCACACCAAACCTCCTGCCATAGACGTATATATAGTTATACTTTATTATAAATATACAGTGGTTCCCCGCTTAACGAACGCCTCACAGAACGAACGTTTCGCATAACTAATACCGCCGCGACTGCGCACGTGACTCACAGAACGAGTGCGTTTCACATTTTAAAAAACGGCTGAAACCGCCCAGACGTGTCTCAGATGAAGACAAAGCATAATAAACTCTCCGAATAACCAATGCGCCGCTGGAACGGATTACGTTCCTTATGTGGAGCACCACTGTATAGAGACAGAGAGGAGTGATCTGCCACTTGTGGTCCAGGAGCTCTCGTGGCTTCAGACCTTCGGCAGAATTCAAATGAGCCATTTTTATCTAGATTCATGTAGATTAATTCCAAGATCACAGTGAGATTAATCTAGATAAAAAACAATAATATATGCCCACCCCTTATATAT